>JAOPTO010002434.1:0-243528 GCA_033822845.1 Tetrapedia diversipes
TATTAAAAATTAAACATTTTCTATTTGAAAGGTTCTGCTTCATCAAGTACCATTACAAAGGTATCTTTAAAAAATGAGAGAAAATTCAGAAACTTCAACGCTGGTTTCAACCCTTTAAAATGGCATTTAGATGGAAAGAAGAAATTAATTCATACGTATACTATTATAATCTACATACCCACAAAATTTTGTCAAATACTTCGATCAGACTCAAAATTTCAGGGTTAAACGAATTTATTTGTGACATAGTGTACGAATACTTTTTGGAGCCACTGTATATAGTTACAGTTACATATAGTTGATCAGTTCAAAGTGTTTTACAATATGCAATCAACTGCATCACAGTGCAGTTTATATCGCAGAGACACGAATTGAACCGACTATAAATTGCGTTTATTGTTTATTCGTATCGTTTGAAATTATTCACGTTCAAAGAAAATTAATTTGTATTGTGTACTGGTAACATATCACGATAAAACAGGGCACCAGGTGATGAAACTGCAGCAACAAAAAGATTCGTCGTCGTCGCCGTCCCTGGATATTTCAGTTTCTTTTTGTGTGTACCAGATCGCCTTCTTGTATGGTGTAATTTATGATGCAGTTCGTGAAATTGATGGCAGGTTGTCAGCGGTTATATATTACTTGTCTGTGTGAAAACGTTGATCAGGAACTTGTAGCGAATAAAAAATGTCGTACGGGGGATTGTATGCGTGTGTACGTTTCTGTGTGTGTGTGTGTGTGTGTGTCTCTGTGTCATGAAGGGTAACTGCAGGGAGAAAATCAAACGAGAATCGTTCGTACAAGAATGAATGGGGAATTATGGGATTCAGGGCTGAATTTGGCTACTTATATTACCTTTCAGGTCGTATCAAATTTCCTATTATTCGATTTCAAATGTTGAGCTAGTATTTATAATTTCGTTCTACAATTTTATTCGAGCTGAACGTATGCCCTCGACAAAACTCGAACTTCTGCAGCCGTAACATCATAATAATAATAATAATAATAACAAGTTCACAGCTCTCTGTTAACATTTACACGATAATTGTCCTTTTTACCATAACGCGGTGTGTTTTGACTTTTGAAAATCGCATATAGCGTCAGTGAAGCAAGTGAACTAAAACGCCGTTGTTACTGAAACAATACGAATGACTTCTCCAACGTATTGGAGATTTACTTTTACCATACAAAGAAGAACGCAGTGTAATATACAAAGCAAACCTAAAAAATAAAGCTAGCCGGTTATCTGAAAAAAAAACGAACAACGTTATTGTTTAACGCTATAACTACCAACACTAGTCAAAATGATCAATTTGTAATTTTTCATAGAAACTTTGTAAATTCATCGTGATACCTACACCTTTGAAAATTAACCGTGACGTTTACTGTAATCGTTACAGTTTGTTTCCGTTGTATTAAGTATTTTTCAAGTATAATTTTCAATTTGATTTCTTCGTCACAAATTTTAGATAGGTTTAGCGTTAACCCTCTGACTGCCACGGCAAAATTATATGTTTCGCTCAGGACGTCACAGAAGTATACCGCTAGCTGCAAATATTTCATAGAAGTTAACTCATTGATTGCCAACTACGAGATGTCTCGTAGTGTGTGTTGCAAGTTTAGATTGGCTACAAATGATCATTTGAGTTAGGAATTATTATAAAGGACGAATGAAAAAATATATATAGCGTAGAGAACATATTAATCATCAATTCTTATTAAAAACTATTAAAATTATAGCTTAGACGATTAAAATGTGTTCTTTAAAATAAAACCGTAACACCCAGGGCAAAACGTGCTAAATTTGCGTGGCAGTCACTGGGTTAATCTTCTATTTTCGATGTTCTAATAAAAATGTTTAATCGTTCAATGGGGCGCTTCGTACTTCAAAGTGTCCTCTAATTAACGATAATGTGCAAATTGCACTGAGTGTCAAATTTCATTCAACTTTTACAATTTTAATCAGTTGAAACGCTCCGGTCACCAATGACCGCCATAGCGTTACAGGAGAAACCATGGCCGGTCATGTATGACCAACGTGGCAGTCAAAGTGTTGACTTAGAAAGTATCAGAAACTTGCAACAATAAGAACCGAGGAACACCGAACAAATTTGTTCGAACCTTTCGTTCTAATAACCGTTTCTACCGATCTCACAATCTCCCCCTCTATCACTTTCATCAAACTGTACCTCGTATCCGGAAAAGCGCTAGCGTTCGAAAGTCAAAGGGTTAAATCGCAGCGAGGAGAGCGTGGGTAATGGCTCGTGGTGGCAAGCAAAGCCATCTTCCAGCAGCAGCCGCCGAGATTCCAGCGAGCACAGGGAGGGAACGGGATGGCAGAAGAGCGACGGCGATCTTCCGACGAAAATTTTGGTACACGCTCTTTGCGGGGCCGGGAGCCCGTCGTCCATGGCTCGTGAGCGAACTCGGGACACTAAATCAACCCCGAGAGTGAACTCTCGGCGGTGGCAAACAATGCGCGGCGTGACGAAGGCATTGTCGAGTTTACGCCCCACAGGGTGCTCTGTGGCTAACATCCAGAGCTCAGTTCACTCACCATTATGGAAAGGGAAGGCGAGCGCCGGGGAAGGGTGGGGGTACCCCATCAATTACATGGGAAATTGCGCTCGCATTATTTATGTGCGTATACACCGACACGGGCTGCACTAGGCCACGCCACGCTATGCCACGCCACAGTTCTCTGCAGCGGTTATCGATGGCCCGACAAAGAGGACATAAATAACGCCTTTTGCACCAATACACGAGCAAGTACAGGGCAGGCAGACGCGTGTGCGCGCGACGCGTACTCGTAAGTGTACCACGTACACACCCGTTTGCCTCTTCTATAATTTGTGGAGCATCTTTACGCTGGTTGCACCCTTTGCGAAACGCTGCCTATATCCTCGCCGCTTCACATATTTATCGCATCATTTTTCGTCCCGCGTACTCCAGTTTCAAGGCGTACACCGATTTTGCGAAAGCGTAACTTTCGAGATACCCTTTGTCCCGGTTACTTTTCAGGGGCACGTTCTTTTCCGCGATTCAGGATGCGATATTTTCTCCACTCGTTCGTTTAAGTATCTTTAGGATTTTGGGATGATCGTGGTCGTGAATTAAAGTACATTCGCTAAACAGTAACGAAATATTTATTTAACTTAACAATCAAGGAGTAACGATATTAATCACGTGACAGAAGCGCAGAGGTGCAACTACTCGTTGCTAATTGCTGGCTGTAACTGTCGATTTTAGCGTTCCTGTTTCGGCCGCTGTCGAAAAAGGGACGCCCCGAAAACTGGCAGGTATAGGGACGGTTCTACGTACCCTACATATCCATTTCGTACTGTTTCAAGATGTGCAATAGCGGACAAAATTTTAAGACCAAAGAGTAGAGAAAAATTAAACGAACTAATTTTTAAGGAATCGCATGATAAA
This sequence comes from Tetrapedia diversipes, assembly GCA_033822845.1. Taxonomy (NCBI): domain Eukaryota; kingdom Metazoa; phylum Arthropoda; class Insecta; order Hymenoptera; family Apidae; genus Tetrapedia; species Tetrapedia diversipes. Next base: position 3,433 of record JAOPTO010002434.1, read on the forward strand.
CAAAATTTGCATTCCATGCTAATCGATAAATAAGCTTCCACCATAATAACAATAAAAATGAATGCACAGACAGTATTTGCAGACCATAAAACTATATTCTATGTTGTTATCTCGTCTTAAACTTTTATTCGCTACTGATATATAATTTACAACACTCGAAATTCCACTTTTTTACTTTTTAAGCAAAAACAGAAAGTCTTAAACTCTTTCTGAAGGTCCACAATCGAAAGAATTCATGCGCCCCGGTTTACTCTTCAAGTTTGCAATTCATTTAACGGTTATCCGTTACCTCCGCTGCAATTTATTGTAGGAAATAGACTTTTCAATGTATACCCGCGTATAAACGAATCGACAAATTTACATGTTTCGCAAAGCGGAACGTTGGATGGAAGCTAACATGTCAGCGGATAAGAAGGTAAAGAAGAAAAGACGAATGGGGGAGCGTGGAAAGATGGATATACGGAGCTGCCGAACGGGGCGACAGCTGTCGATTTTGTGCAACCCTTGCGCAGAATGCTCAAGCGGAGCTGCAGCGGCGTGCTAACCATAAATAACGTGCTCGTTTCTGGACCAATAGAGGAGCAAAAAAAGAATCGGTATAGAAGAACGGGCGACGCCTGGAAGGGTTTGGTGGGGGGGGGTTGAAGGGGAGTAGCGAATGCCTGGTGAACGCAGCGCCACCCCGCGGGACGGGTTCGTGCCCGTCGACGACGTGGCAGGATTAGTTCATTAGCTGTACGTTATACTAATCGTGTTTACGCTTCGCCTGATCGATGTGCGGTGAGTGGAGGGTGATTATCTACTCTCGACTAGTTTCCTGTGGAGACACGTGAGAAATCACGATGACGACGACGACGACGACGATGAAACTTCACCGGCACGTCTCGAAAGCTTTGAACGTTCAATTCGAACGGCTAAATTATTGTTGTTACCTACAGCTCAACTATGTACAGGGTGTTTGTTTTATCTGGAATATCTCAAAAGAAACTGAAGGTATTAAAACAAATGGTGTTGCAAAAATTGTTGCAGCACCTCGTTGGATTTGTCTCGGCAAGCGCTATCAGACTATGAATAAAAAAATTGTCAAAAGTCAAATGACTGACAAAAGTCAAAAATGACTGACAAGTCAAAATTGACTTGATCATGAAATATCCTATACAATTTTACGCGCTAAAAAAGTACTTATACCACATTATGTCCTCGTTTATAATTAAGATAATTTTTATAACAACACTTTTCTAACACATCTTCAATTCCTTCTGAGATATTCCAGAAATTTTAGATAAAATAAGCACCCTGTATAATAATGTCTGGTTGTAAGTGACTAGTTCGAGGAACAAAAGGAACTTACAAGGAAAGAGGGATCCTTTGTTTCATGGATCTCCTGCGAGAAGGTCACGATCAGGCTTATTACTGCAGGCCTAATTTTTTGCTTGAGATTTCGACGGTCTCGGTTGGAGTACCATGATGTTTTCGAAAAGAATACGAAACGTATTGTTGTTTAAGCAACGGAAAGGGTAAAGAGACTGCTTATAACGGAACATTATTTTTATACACGTCATTGGTCATATCTGTTGATGTGGGATCGTCGAAATACACGCCACAAGCCGAGATATTAACAAATTGATGCCAAATTGATACATCAAGGCTTGCACTAACATTTAAGCCAAAAACACCTCGAGCCTGCTGGATAATAATCACAATATTTAACCTGTTTTTGGTATCGAAGTTTGGTCAAAAATCTGACGCCAGAATCAACATAAAGCGGCACTACAAATGGATGCGATTCACCAAGTGCCACCACTCTGTCATCGAATGATTATTGGGGAATAAAGAAATTTGTTGTTTTCAATTCTTAGACGTTTCGCCGATGGTGCAAATTTCATTGTAGAAATTCATTTTGATCCACGATAAAAGTTTTATTTGAACATTTAAACGGAAAAATCGACGATGATTGTCATAAAAGTGTCCTCGTTTCAAATCTGTTGCTTTCAATTCTTAGATGTTTCACCAATGATACAAGTTTCAAGTACAAATTCATTTTGATCCACGATAAAAGTTTTATTTGAGTGTTTAAACGGAAAAATCGACGATGATTGTCATAAAAGTGTCCCCGTTTCAAATCTGTTACTTTCAATTCTTAGATATTTCACCAATGGTACAAGTTTCAAGTACAAATTCATTTTGATCCACGATAAAAGTTTTATTTGAACGTTCAAAAGGAAAGATCGACGATGATTGTCGTAAAAGTGTCCTCGTTGCGAATTGCATCACGTTAAACACGTGTAGAACTTATATATTCATTTAATCGTCGAGCAACTTTTTTATTTCATTTTGCAACTTGGTTATTTTCTTCGATCGCTACACACACTTTGTCCGCGTTCGCAATTTGTGCAACGTAATTGCTAACAATCTCAAATCTATACGTCAAGCCGCAACGTTTTATTCTACACTGTAACGCAACATCATTGATTTATAGATGGTATTAACATAAATCATTTATCTTTGTACGGTACATGCCAGAATATAACGTTAGCGAGTACGCATCCTGTTGATGCAATATTATGCCCACTTGCGCATAAATCGCTTAACACGTAGTTAAAGCGTTGATCGGCTATCTAATTAGGTTGCGTGTGTCGTTCGTAGCGACAATATCGGTTATCTTCTGCGATCTAAGGATTTCTAAGCGCACGGGAACTCCATTTATCGACACACCTTGCGGCTGAACTTATAACAGTGAGTCAGTCTCGGTGTTACCCAATTCATGTAACCTCTTAACAACTTACAACCTGTACCTCGCTTTTTATACTATGACACAGCAATTCAGAACGCGCTCTGTAAGATGCATAATTAAATTGACTCTTCGCGTTTGCTTGTCGTTTTTTTTTTCGAGACATAAAAGTCATCTGTGCTGCTATGTAAATTTATTTTACGGTTACCATCGATAGTGTTGTAGGCGAAGTGTGGGATGAAATGGAAGACGAATTACTTCTAGAAATAATTGTGATTATATTAAGTTTACACTTAGAATGATTATAGTCGAGTGAGAGCTCTACGAGCAGGCATAATAAACGTAATAAAATATATACAAAATATATAAATATACGTCATAACAAAATATGCACAAAAAAGGGGCACCGTGACTCATTGTTCTAAACACTTGACCAACCGAACGGGGAGATCTCCCATTTTTTTCCTCGACAAAGAGTTGCCATTGATTCTATTTACTTTTATTTATTAGTTAATCTTGAGCTAGTAGTGAATTGATTAAAAATTGTACTTTGGAAAGGTAGAAAATGCATGTGATGAACTGTGAACAATACTAGATCAAGACCAACTAATAACAAAAGTAAATAGAATCAATGGCAGTGCTTTATTGTGGAAAAAATGGGAGATCTCCCCACTCGGTTGGTTAAGTGTTAAAACTATTGTCTAGTAACAATAGATGTCGCGATTAGCATATTTTAACAGCACTATAAAGTATATTCATGAAGTCGCGCAGAAAATTGAATCGTCTAAGCGTTCTCTTCGTTCGTTGAAGATCGACTTGATGAAACCACCAGGAAAACAAAATGTCTAGTGAAAGAAAATTAGAAACGCGAAGGAGAAGAAAAGTAATTTGATATATTCTCTAGTAATAGAACACACGCGTTTTCATCTGAACAAGAAGAAAGCGAGCTATAAACTGCTGTCACTGTTCCCGCCTTATCTTGGACGGCGAAGAAGGTAGCGGAGTGGTTGTTAGATACGAGCAGTTTCCACGGAAGAGCATTAGCGGCGTTATTAGCGCTAGTTAGAGGATACGCTTTGGTGAGAGATGAGAGCGCTGTATAATTATCCGAGCCTTCCCCTTCTGTCTATGCGGACGAGGACAACATGTTTATGTGGCGCCGACTGCCGGCCGAAGAAGCTCACAACTCTCTTTTACCATTCATGACACGAGTCGGCTCAGGTTTAATACGTTTCTGTTATGCATTTTGCACGTTTTTAAATAAATGACAGAGAATTTATAATTTATAATTTAATCCCTTAAGAATTTATAATTAATTATAAGATTTATTATTTATAATAATTATTATAAATTTTATAATAATAATATAATTTTATTATTAATTTTAAAGTTGGTAATAATAAATATATAATTAATTATATAATTATAAGATTAATTATAGGAATTATAGGATTAATAATAATTAATTATAAGAATTATAAATTCTTAAGGAACCATTAATGGAATTAGTTACTAAATTATATTTATTGGGTTCACGCGATAATTATCCTTATTTCTTATGAAGAATGCGTTTTTATTGGTCGTCGACAATATTTTCCCTCCTTTTCAGGTAATTTTCATCAGTTTTATGATCGAGATTTTATCGACTCGGTATTGTAGTCTATATTTACACGTATAAACTACATAACACAGCAACTTTCTTTTTATGATTCCACATTTCACGGAAGTAAAAGAATTGTAACTACATTGTAAGCATTGCCGATGCCCATAAAAAGAAATTTGTTCAGAAATCACGTTCGAAACGGCATATCAAATTAACTCACCTAATAACGCACAATTTCGTGATCAATACGAATTATGTAAATCAACTTGTCTGCATTGCACATGTACGTGCGGTACAATCAAATAATTCTGTGAATAGTAATGAAGGGAAGTAACACTCGAATTTCCATGAAACAATTGATATGCATTTCGATGCAGCACGAGCCCATCCACGTCTGGGAACATATACCACCAGCGCCATTACCACCTCAATCTATTTCAGCCAAATTCATTAATCGTTACAATATGCATTCAACCTGGTGTTACGTATGCATTTAAAACATATCCACGGTATACGAGTACATACGTTAACAGTTATCGAATGATATGTAACTTTTATCTTTCGCTTGCATTCTAAGGAAATAATACACGCGTAAGAAATGCAATGGTTAACATTATTGATTGTTAGCATAATAGATCCATTTAAAATCAATTCTTTCTTTTTCTAAAACTTTCTTTTTATAAAAAAAAAAACTCGTACCATCGCTTTTTTCCTTAGTAATAATTGTAACAGACGTTTAATCGCAGATTCTTATTTGCATTTATAGAAAACTCAAGTGTGCAACAAGAATAAGTGAAGTAAGTATAGTCTGCAAAAGTATAGAAAGCATCCCAAGTATAATAAACTTTACGCTATTTAGAGAATTCTATGACAAATCTCTGTTTAAATTTCAATTCTTCAGCTGCGCTTATAAAAATTCGAATTTTTCACAAAAATCCACGGCCGGATAATAAAATATCTTAAATCGGTATAAATTTTAGATGCTATGCGAAACAAGTAGGACTACGTTCGTCGTATCGGTTATACGAACCTAAACCTGATAAGCGATGCGGATAAGAACGCTTATGAATGCACTTAGGTATTTTTGATGCAGGTAGCGCAGCGCGTACAAAATTTTTAAGTCTTTATTTTCACCGCAAATGGCGGCAATTATTCCAAGCCATCCGACTGAGAATGAGATTATAAAAGGAAATTATTTTTTATAGTCTCCATAAACCTGTAAACTTGGCATCTTGATGGTAGGATTGCCAGAGCTTATAAGTTATATTACTTAAACAGTTACCTGTCTCCGCGTTCATTTTTCAGGGACAATCGGAGCTGTTCCCTCCACCCATTTAACACACTACTGATGTTTATTACTGCGGCTAACAGATGACAGACTTTCCATAATCCGTACCTACCTTATCTTCGTTTTACCAGGAACACAATTTTATAGCAGCATTCACGCCTATCTGACTTCTTCTTCGAAAAAAAAAAAAAAAAGAAAAGAAAAAACAGAGACGCCTAAACAAAAGGTATCCACGGTTATACCATTCGTTGTAATTCCCGCTCTATTTATTTCCGGTTCTCCGCGATATTCGATAAAACTTTATGATTCCGAGACGAGACGAGAAATTTCTAACCGAGAAGCCTGGCGTTACGACGTGTTTGAAATTCATGACTTTAAATTGCAAAATATTGAACGTTTTCAAGCAGTCGTAAATCTAACAAATTATTTCCCCGATGTTCCCGTTGCAATTAAATGAATTGAGTAAACCGACGGTAATAAATCAGGCGAAAAGCAATGTTAATTATCATGGCTAACGTACAGCTTAATGTATCGTAATAAATTTCATTTTGAAATTTAATTTGTGAGAAAACAAACACATATAATACCGTAACTTTAATAAGTTTATGATATAGTATTAATAATGAGATTTTTAATACTTCCAATAATTACCAGCAATATTTCATTTACAATTAACTGTAAACGAGGTGGTTGGTAAATTAGTTACACGCACAATTATACGTGTGCATTTAGAATGAAAAGCAAGATAAGGGGGAGTAAAAAATATTTATGGAATATATACAACTTTAATTGTGTATTTTACGATGTTATGTACACGCTATGAACAGGTTGCATGTGAGAAATAGAGATTTCACTTATCTGTTACACGCTTAAAACTTCGCTAAAACGTTAAGGCTCGGCTAATTCTCTTGTACACTATTTTATTAAATCTCGAGACTCGCTTAAGCCTGAAGTATCGAAAAAACAATTATAATGTTGGAATATTTAATTGAATGACTTCAATAGAAATACAAATTTTGCACAGTTTACAGTATTATTACTGCACGTTATGAATGTCTAACGAGATAGATCAGAGGAAGATAGGGAACAGAAATTTACAGTAGTAGCGGACAAAAGTTTAAGACGAAAGGGTCAAAGAAAATAAATTAATTAATTATTACGAAATAACAGTATAAATAAAATTGGTATTCTACGCTGATCAATAAATAGTGTTCTACCATAAGGACAATAAAAATGAATGGATAAACTATATTTGCGAACCATAAAATTATGTTTTACATTACCCTGTCGTCTTAAAATTTTGTCCACGACTGTATATACTTGTAAAAGAAAAAGCAGTGGAAGAAAAAGGGGAGAGAACTAACGAAAGGAAATGTAGATTTCGTCAGCGTTAATACGTTTTGTAAAAAACGAGAGGCAGCGAAAAGAGGAGGGAAGAGAACAGCAGAGAATGAAGCTGACCGCGGGGTGGGTTGAAGTAGAAGTCGTGGGGGTACCTTGCACAAGTTGACACGTCGTTGGTCGGGTCGCTTGCACTCGGCAAAAGTGTCGGCACAGCGAGAACCGACAATGACCACCGTGTCGCGAGTGCTACCGCCGCCGCCGCCGCCATCGCCACCATCGCCGCTGCCACTACCAACTCCATATCGCTTTCGTCCCTTTCGCTAGTATTGGTTGATCGTGCCGCTCTTCCTATTCGCCTCTGTCCTCGTCACCGTCGCACTGATACCTCTCACCAAGGTGGGGAAACCTGTGTTCCTTTGGCTAGTGATGGCTAGGAGTGTCGTTTTGTCACAAATTCTTTCGATGGTTCCGTCCATGTTCCAATCGAAGTACCATTTCTGCATTGATTGATTAGTTACATTGTATGTAGGTTTTTACATAGGGAAAGCAAGGATTATCGCTGGCTAAGTTTATGTCGGTTAAGCTGAGGTCCAATTTTGAGGCAAAATGGAGCTTTTGAAAATTGAGAAAAGATTATCTTAGAAGCTTAAAATGTATTGTTTCTCGTATTAACCATTTGCACTCGAGAGGTTACTGTTACTCGTCTAACGATACTGACTTCAAAAATTTTCAAATTCGAAATATTTACTAAGATTTGTCTATATTAAACGTTATTTAGTTTAATTAAGTGATATACTACAATTTACATATATGACTGTTTAACCTTTGAGTTTGACTAATAAACAAAACAACTAAAGTTTGAAAATTTACGAAGCTATCATTTGGTGACCAACAGTCACCTCTCGAGTGCAAAAGGTTAAAAATATAATCATTAAAATGGAAGTACATAGTATGTTTTAATAATACTTTTTATATTGACTAAATAAATTTTGGTAACGTTTTACGTGCATAAAGTATATATAATTTAAATGTACTTCAAACGTCTCGAGAACGTTAAACGGTACATAATGGACAGTAGTAGAATAAGTATAAAAAGGATTGTTCGAAGTGTGAAATCATTTCGCAGGGAACTGTGTTACTTTCGTCGCTAGAAAATTAGAAGGGGTATTGTTGGTGGGAGAACTAGGATGTACCGACAGAGCAGCGAAGGGGTAAGCTTCCCCGGGGGAACATGGTGTGGCGGGGTACATCAGCTGAACGGTCATCGATAGACAGAGATGGTGGGGGTAACGGGGAGGCTCGGTCGAGAGAGCAGTACGCGATGCGACTCAGTCGCGATTTGAAGTCGGTCGTGGTAAGCAAATGTTGTTGTGTGTCGTAAACCGTGTAACGTGTATGTTCTTCGCCTCGTTCATTCTAATAACTTGATGTGTTGTGTCTCTCACATACAATAATAGAAAAAGAAAAAAAAAAATTGTGTGTACATTGGAGTACACCGCGTTAGAAGCGAAATGGCTTCATTTACGTGCGCTCTCACTGTTTCGCCGTTACGGATATAAGGAGTACCAACAGTGTTTCCACGGATTAGTCGAGCTTTCGTTTCTTTTATCCGTCAGTCCTCTGCGGACTGTCGCATGTGATCACAGTGTTATCCGTTACAAGGTGAATAGCTGTAGACAGAACGAGGGAGAACACTTTTTAAGATGCTGACTTCCAGCGCGAACCAGTACCTCCGTCCGGAATATCTTACACCTCTACCCACCACGGTTAGTGTTTTTTTGCTCGGTTAGTTACGATTTTCGTGTATGCACTCGAAATACAAACAGAACGTTGGAAATATCTCATCAAGCTCTGGAGCACATCTATGCAACTGTATGCGATAAAGGTTAAAATTCATCATTCATTTATCTTTCATTTCCATGTTTGTGTATGTACATCTTTGTAGAATTCTTAGCTATAAAGAATCTTCTAACTTTACTATTCCAAATACACTCCTATCCAAACCAGTAAATGTTTGATCGATACATTTAAAAAGACCAAAGAAAAACACAGTCGTTTTCTCAGCTTTAAAATAAACTTTAACTGAACCGTTGCATAGAAAAACAAATATAAACGTTGCACGATTCAAATTTCTCCTTCACAGTTTATACAATTGTAATACATCATTAAGGACGGTTACGTAGAACGGTTTGGCGAAACGGTAGCAATAATACAATAGCCATTAACGGCTGGCGATTAAACCGATATAAGATGAATACCGCGAAGGACAATAGTTTCGACAGACCATTAATTCTGGCTGTCGACGTTTCGTTAATCGCGGCGGGAATGCATTTCACGTCTTACGCTTTAACTCCTGTAAACTATTTTGAGGACAGCGAGTGCTGGCAAAGTTTCTGCTTGAACGTTCGCTGATTTACGAGCGCCGTAAATCAAAACACGATTCGGTAATACAATGCTGCGAGAATAGGCTCGAGGGAGCGCGTGTGTGCGTGCTAAAAATGAACAAACCCTCCATTTCTTTCCCCTCTCCCTCTCTACTTATTTTTATCCGCCTATTATGAGATTATTTTTTTTTATCCCGAGAATATTTCCTTTAACCATTACAAAATATTTGTTTATTCTTTAATTACCGTTAGTTTTCTTACTCTCTATTAACACATTGTATACGGGTAACGAGATATCTCGTTTTAGTACTTTATTGAATATTATTTTACTTTATACACGCGTATTCACAACTCGAAATAATTTCGTTCGTTTGTTATGTTTCTCACGTTTATTGTTATATAATACACAGATATATGAAAAATACATAGTAACGTTTAAGAATTCACAGATGTGAATTGAAAAAGATATTTGTACGCACTCTGCTCAATTTGTTGGCCGTACGCAATTTGTTAATGACTTTGTACTTAAGAGATAATGTTTATTCAATTTTTCTATTTTTATGTTAAACTATACTTTCACACTTAGGTAATGCCTGTTGGTAGCGGATTTTGAAACAAATAATTCGTGATAGGTGTTTAAGGGTGCACTCTCTCGAATACATGGCAAAGAGCATGCGTATTGCGTTTCAATTGGTATCATGAGTAATAAAGCAACAAGTAATTGGCACTACAATACTATCTAGATAAGTGACCGCGAAACAGGTTCGTTTGTGATCATGTAAACGGGGTTAATCGATGAAAACGAAATACGGCGGCCGTAAAAGTTGTCAGACCGTCAAATCCGGATGTCAAAACAGCAAGTCGAGAAGCATAAATGGTAATTAAAGAACTGGAACTACGTTCAGGGCTGTACAACGTTAACTTTGAACTAGTCTTTCGATTACGATAGATTTAGAAAATTATAGAAGATTTTGCTTAAAATTTCGAATTATATTTATATTAAACAGCGCGTAAAGTGATTCTTAGTAATTGTTTCTTAATGTTTAAAGCTATATATAATGTAATACATATAGACAAATAACTTGCGTAAAATTAAAAATAATTAAAGCTGCGTACAGGTCTGTGTGAGATTACTTCATTTCATTTCCAACAAGTGTAGTTACCATTTTTTTCTTTTAATGTTACTGAAAAAGAGGAAAAAGCATAGTGATAGATCATTGACGAACCATCCCCTAGAGATAAAAATTTTAGAAAAATTCTCGCTATTTAATTATTGAGGATCTCCCTTTGAAAGTAATTTAAGTACGAGGAGCTATAAATGTTGTTCCAATTTGCACGTAATTAAAAATGATTTATTAATGGATAATTGCCTGTATTTCAGTTGATTCCACGAAACCTTAATCCAAGACATTCTTGTAACTGCTGATCTGAATATAATGTTACGTTGTCAAATATTTCGATACTGAAACGTGATATTTTTTTTTTTTAACGTTTAAATAAATTAAATAAATTTGTGCCCAGCTAATAGTTACCTTTAAAAGAATAACGGTTGCATAAGCAAATTCAACGAAAATAATCTATTTTATTAGGTCTACCGAAGAGTTCGGTCCCATTTTATGTAGTTTGGGATCACTCCTTTCCCGTTGTTTAGCGATGGGCGTTTTACTTTTATTGCTTTATTCAAATTGTCTAATGGCGGGCAATATTTCTGTAAATTTACTGTTTCCCTTAAACCCAATAGTTTTATAGTATATCGGTCCGTGCTTATCCCATCAAATGCTGCGTAGCCTTTTTTCGTGTAATTATGGTTCAGCTGTTGAAAATCCAGTATTTCCTGTCCGATAATAGACGTGTCCCCTACACAACGTTATTGTAAAGTATCCACTTCTCATCGCAGCGGCGGTTCACATTGCCAGCTAACACGAAGCAAAAAATAAATGGTAAACTGCTAACCCATTGAAAACGTTACATTAATTTTGTTGCTTAACATTACGGTTACATAAAAATTATCAAACGAATCTTTGGAACACTTTTTCGCAACGACGATGCTGAGAAACAAATTTTGGCAATGTAAATTAACCGTGGAAATATAATTACGAACGAAATTTACATTAACCTAACATTGGTCAATGATGGATTAATTTCATAAAAATATATAGTTCAATTCTTTGTATGCAAATCTTAGAAGATGAACGTGATCTATAGTCATTTGTAGCGTTACTCACAATTTCTTTGTTATTGCTATTGACGAGTGAAATGTTTTATCCACATTTATAGAAACTGATAGAAATTCCACTGGATTTGAAAATATTGTATACAGATTTTTCAAGGAGATCTACAATTCTTGTATTAGTAGTGGATATGAAACATTCGCGAAGGGGAAATTTTTGTTGTTCGAACGAATTATAAATTACTCATGATTCTTTGCATATAAATACAAGCTGTGATCGAGTGTATTAGCTTCAATAGGTAATTGTGATATATAATGATGAAATATTCACTAATGATATACAATGATATACGACAATATAACATGTTGCTATCACACGGCATTAATATTTGCCAGTATCGTGTCATTAGCAAAAACAAACTTAGGATCGGTTGCACGAACATATAGCATTTTAATTACGGCGAACAGATGTTCGATGAATCTATCAACCGCGAGAGATATCGTTCCTCTCTGCTCTATACGCTAATTATACGAACAGCATCATCCAGCTATACTTCCGAGCGAACGTTTTGCCGGCACGTATACTAAATTCTACCACTCGTTTTCCCGCTAATTATCTGTCTACATTGAGAACCGGCTATTAATTGCCTATAATGCTATATTAATAATCTATTCCTTTGAAAGCTTGGCTGTCATAAATTAAACAACCGTGTTACTCAACGTTATATTAAACTGTGCAGTATATAGGGTGTGTCTTGTAACTTGATCGTCTTGAACAACTTGTGAATTATTATTTATAGAAATTTCAATATCTACGTACAGTATCAGACAAAAGTTTTAGGTTACATGAGAATATAAAGCATAATTTTATGATTCGCAAATATTGTTTATTTATTCATTTGTATTGTCGTTATGGTAGAACACTATTTATTGATTAGCATAGAATGCAAATTTTATTTACACTGTTATTTCTTATTAATTAATTAATTTATTTTCTTCGATTCGTTGGTGTTAAACTTTTGTCCGCTACTGTACATACATTTTCTCTTTGAAAAGTATCGTACATGCATATCTTTATATTATTTCCGGTTGATTAAGCATATGTACGTTTAGACAATAATTTTTAGAATATATTTATCGATGTTGCTCAACGATAAACGTTAAGACCGGTAAACGTTTTCTAACTGAAACGTAGGATAGATTACGGGACAGTTTATTTAATTATTTCTAAGCAGTGCTATCAATCATTATTTCTTCATCGATCATAAAACTGTACAAGCTAGTGTATTGTACCAGTTAAAAGTAGGAGAGTCAGTCTTAGCCTAAACATAAAATATTATTTATTAGCGCATCAAGTATTTTTTAAACACGATCAGAGAAGCCATACTGCATATGGATAAAAATCAAATTATTGTAGATTTGAATTCAATTTGGCCGATATCATAAAAAGTAAACAGAACTCGGGTGGTCTCACCGATTAAAGGGTGTATTGAAACAGCATACTCGATTTTTCTGTAGCTCAAAATATATATGGTTAAACAAATATTTATCTTGAATGATTCGATCAAGAAATCTGTTCTGTTTGCATACATTTACTCGTTATGTTTGTTAGTGAGGTGGAATTGGCATTGAGAAAATAATTCATTATAATTATAATCATTATAATTAACACTAGAACTACGAAGGCGATCAAAATGACCAACGCGTAATTTTTCACAGAAATGTTCGAAATTAACCATTATATACTTTTGAGACTTACTGTAATCTCTATGATATAATTCTTGAATTTCTTTACTGCAAATAAGTATAGTTTAGTCACCTGTAGTCCTAGCGTTAAAAGTACACGAAGATGTAGAAGTCTCTCGGTCGAACTATATTTATACGTTCCCATTTACTCTTTCAGCTGGATGCAAAGAAGAGCCCGCTTGCCCTCCTCGCGCAGACTTGCAGTCAAATAGGAGCCGACACTCCGTCCAATAAATCTCTGCTAGGTTCATTGGATAAAGGATCGAGCAACAAATCGTCGAAGTCCGCGGATCAGTCACGTGAAAAATCGTCGCCGACAACCACTACGACGTCCTCGGAGTCTTGCAAAACCAACTTCAAGCCGTACGAATCGTGTTTGGGTCGTGAGAAAGCATCGAGCCCTGACGAGCAACGATCAGCGTCCAGTCACTCTGCGTCCGGTCGTTCTAGGACACCCGGTAGCAGCAACAAACGTTGTCCGAGCAATCAGAGCGCCTCGTCAGTCCGAGCGGTGACGCCGCAAGGCCGAAAAACCGCGACGCCGAACGGCGACGTTGCTCGAGAATCGCCTGCCACGAGGACGCCAGTGGCGAATCATTCGTCTAGCCAGCACGAGCTGTCAGGCTCGTCCCAACCGGTTGTCGTCAGCAGCCCCTCATTACAAACGAAGACCTCTTACAGCCCAGCCGGTGTACTAGCGATGACGGATCCGTCCATCAAAGATCTTCCGTTGGGTACGTTCAAACCGAGCGTCAGCCTAGCTTCGTCCAGCTCCGGTTACTTAGGCTACAGTCCCCAATTACCTATCGACGTAATGGCCAACTCCCTGATGTCCCAACAGCAAGCCGCGCTGAAGAACAGCTTAATGGCTGCTGGTAATCCGTATCTGAGTTACGCTAGGTTGAAGAGTGCCTCCGGCTCCGATGCATTGATGCCCATTTGCAGGGACCCATACTGCACCGGTTGTCAACTGAACTCTCATCTGCTAGCGAGCTCCGCGAGCGCCGCCGTCGCAAACGGGAAGCTAGCGGGCAACACGGCTAGCGCCACGGGTACCTGTCCAGCTGGATGCGCTCAGTGCGATCACAAACCGACCGCGACACCTTATGGCGCGTTGGGTGTAGCTGCGTACGCGCACGCGCAGCTGGCCGCTCTGGCAGCGGCCTCGCAGCTTCCATATGTTTGCAACTGGATCGCTGGTGACACGGCTTATTGCGGCAAGAGGTTCTCCACGTCGGACGAGTTGTTGCAGCATCTCAGGAACCATACCAGCGTGACGAACGGCAGCGGCACGGGGGACCCCTCGGCTGCCGCTTTGTCGCTGTTGTCGCCCTCTGTCGGACTACCGCCGACGCATCCTTTGTTCTCCAGGACTTATCCTACGCCACCTTTAAGCCCGCTGGCGACCGCCCGTTATCACCCCTACGGGAAACCTTCGGCGTTGTTGCCACCATCTTTATCGTCGTTGGGTCTACCGCTTCCACCGCCGCACCCACACTCGCCCGCTGGATTATCACCGTATTTCTCCCCGTATTCTCTGTACGGAACTCCTCGCCTTGGCGCTGCGTCCGGCTTGCCTCAATGAGTCCTCGAATGATATCGTTGCCGACTAGACGTGTCAAAAGATATCAACCGTTTAACTGTGATCCTTGTGCGAATATAGGGGTGCGTTTGATATACGTGAACATGCAAGAATCGAGAAATCGGAGAGATGGGATTTGAACGCGAACAAGCAAGCCAACCTCGTTGAAGTAGCCTCGCAGTTTCGTGAAACGAACCGATTGATTGCTTGGTCTTGCCGTGGTGACGTTACCGACACTATTTTGATACTGTAGAATTTGCTGCTGCTGTTTTCACTTTTGTCTTTTCTCGTTGTTTTCTCGTTGAAACGTATCATCGAGTCATCGGTGGGATATGTTCAAAGGGATTGCAATTATTATAGCATACCAATCGTTTAACTGTGATTCCTGTGCAAGAATGATGAACCTGTAGGGAGTATGGGAGCAAAGCTGAAAATAACGTGTGCCTGAAAGATCAACTTGAAATATGGCTGCTGCATAATTATGAACTGTTGACTCGCATTTAATGAGCTACTAGTTGTATATTACAATATGTTACGGTGTTTTTAGTGTTTGATTTTTATTCTGCATTCACAAACATACTTTCTTCGGTTCTTATACTTTATGATGTTTAAGCGTATTCAGACTGTTTTCAAGCAACGCATCCAATACTTGGACATTGTGCAGTTTTCGGTGTCTCTTACACAATTAAAGAAGCTTGTTAAATGAATGGAATGAAATTTTTCAATTGCAGATAAGGTTAAATGTTTCATCCTGTAGCGGGTCAAGATACAGCGAAATCATGAAATTAATCATTTAAACAAATATGTTTCTAAGTAACAGAAATATTAAAAGATATTATACACTTCAACCCTCAGCCATAGCTGTAAAATGTACTAGAATGAGTTCTAGCTTCACAGATACCCAAAGAAATGCTAACCGCTTCAAATAGCAATTAACGTTTGCAGATTTTCCAATTGTAATTTAATTAATACTAATCATAATCTGTTATTTTTTTATTGTGTGAAACTGTTAAGCAGAATCCGTTGTACGACTTTAATTATGGCGACATCATTTGCGACCACTGTTTGATAATTTAGTTGGCTCCCTATATCTTGGTCCTTAATGACGCGTATTCAGTAGAGCATTGCTCCGAATCTGCACCAAACGAGCATCAATTCGTTCATTTTTATGATGACAAACAAAATCTGATTGCACTGTTATTTTAATGTTGATGGATTTCAATATGGATTCCTTGTTTCACTATTCGACTTGCTCGTTTGTCACTCGTTCGGTAAAAATACTCCAATGATTACCACCCGAGCGCACTCAAATACTACACGCTTTCTATTATTGTATCATTTCCTTTTATCCGAAACAGTTTGATGAGCTTTTGTTTTCCGGTAGAACAATCATTTTCGATTAAAAATCATTTCCCAACATATACCGAGTTGAAATATTTACTTCCGCGCTGGTCCGCTTGTTGCGCTCGATGCGCCACTTTAATTTCGAAAAATGAAACAAACGAGTGCCACGGGTAACGTCGAAAAACCAATGTTCAACTGTGATTTCCGAGTGAGAAAACTGTCGTGTGTGCGAATGGGACATGCTCCTCTGCGCTTTCGCAACAGAGAATTATCGTGTGTATGCGTATGTACGTATACGTGATTCTAGAGTTTATTAACATACACGCGATTACGGATCTATAAATCGAACAGTTATTTTTAGTATCGGACATCTCCTCCGGAATTTTAATGACGGTGAGATAATAACTTTTTTTGAAATATTTATAGATCTGATAAGATTGTTTATAGATATGAAATAAACCGGTAAATATTTAAAAACTCCCAAAGCATGATGTAATGCATAATAATGGAACAGACAAATCGATGTTACCGATTATCGATACGAAATTCCAATATCAATTCGCATACCATGTTTCGTGTGTTTTTCGTTCGGCGTCCATAGAGGTGTATAACCTCCAAAACGGATACCGTAAACTTTCTTTGATCACGATGTTCCAGTTATATGATGTTCTCCGTTATCGCAAACACTCGAGCGAATATAACGTAACGAGTCTATGTGTAGTATTTCTGAATTGATATTCAATGCTAACCTTTATTGTAACTACTGTACATTTGTTCATAGTCACGTAGGCAGTGAGTGAGTCTGAAAGGAAAAAAGAAAGGGAAAACAGCTTCCGACAAAGCGCCGAAGCTTAGTGATAATAGACGCGTGTATGTAAGTTCAACAAATCCTTGATTATAGGTGGCGAATATTTTTGCGTAACCAAAGTTTTAGTAATCGACCCATAATTTAGTAGCGCATTGCGAGTTCGTGTATAACGATGTTATGTACCGAAGAGAAACAAGTGTATTACAAGACATTTAGTTGTAAATAGATTTATTTTATTCTACATCAAATATATGTGTGTATATATGTATACATATATAATAATTATTACTATTATCAATATTATTATTATTATTATTATTATTATTACTATTATTACTACTACTATTATTATTATTATGTTCAAAGAAGTTTTGGTTAATGAAAACGACTTTCTTTAGTGTTCGATGGGCGTTCAATAATTAATTGGTACTTGAATCAAAGTTCTATACCTTTTACATCTTTATTTTTGAAATATACTCTACGGTCCATGTTGACTTGTTGATTCTATTATTGTTGTTCTGCATTACGTAACGCTGTTTGATATCTTATTAAAATGAAATATACCAGAACTTATTTCTTAACAGAATGCCTGCATTTATTTTTAATCAAACTACCTGATTTATCCACAAGAAGCTTCTTTATCAATAAAATAAACATATCATTATTTTAGTATTTTTCGTTTCCGAGTTTTACTGTTTCAATAAAATTTTGTTACTTTAACGAAACTGAAAGTTTGTAAATTAACATTTTATTTCTGAAATAAAATTAATACAATGGCAACATTTATTACTACAGATTTAATGGAATTTTCGATATACAGAAGGGTGCTCTTACAGTGAGTCGTAAGAAGGTAGAATGAGTGACGGGCTGGCAATTTTACAGTCGAATGAGACAGCACTTTCTTGCTGGCAAGAGTGATTGGAGAAAAAACGGAAACCGATGCGGGAGTGTTCGAACGGCATCGTGTGTGTCGCGTCGGGTAGGAGGGTGATCTCGCTTGCCCTTTGAGTGATTTATGGACAGACTGCTGCGACTCCGTCTACTTCACCTATTCACCTCGTTAGAAAGGATAATGTATTCATGGATGGTCAGACTCGTTTCTGCGCGTTACCGTGAACTTCTAAACTCGACTACGAAGGTAACCAACTAGAACAGCTTTTTAAATCGAATCGGTGTACACCCAGCCGTGAAAATCTGCATACATATAAATACGTCACGCAAATATCAAATTTGAGGCTACAACATGTTGCTAAATATTCAAAAAGATATTTATGCTACATATTCGCGATTCTTCCTTATTATGGGATGAATTCCTGTAATATAGTTCACGCGTGATGACATGCATGATAAATTATTCCATGTATCGGTAGTGATTAATCTTAAAGGTGATTCAAATATACGCGAGAGTGCGCCGGTTACTTTATTCATCTGATTTCTCTGGCGCAACCACAGATGTCGTGATTGCATTATGATAATTCTACATCTCAACAAATTATCACCTGCTCCGTCGCATCCTACACAATGCATTCATATTTCCATGCGTGTTGTTCGTCTTCGTTCGACAAAATTTTGCAAGCATTTCCAAAGGGATAACAACAAAGGGGAAAATGAAGGCAGGAAGCAAAGGGCGAAGCAAATCCTTCGTTCAGATTGCACTGCGACCACACGGAAACCTGGTGGCTCGTTCGTGAAACGTATAGGTACGGCAAAAGGAAGACAAACGACGCGTCAGTGGAGCTCAAGTAGAAGAGATTAGTCTCGGAATGATGAACGGCCGACGAAAAACCGCAGGATGTGTCATACTGTACATTACAGGACAGAAGGGAGATCGGTGTGCGAGAGGGGAAACGGCCGGTCGAGTAATGGGAGGGACAGGCCAACGAAGAATATCTCGACGGGAAGGAACAGGCAGAGATGTCAGGGAGGTTTCTCGCAATTAGTCAAGTTTTCCCGTGTGCGAGCGACCGTGTCTGACACCGTACCAGCTTATTTATGACCTCCGGGATACGTGTAAACACGAAAGTAGATGCAGAAGGGGAGGTCTGCTCGTTTCTTAGGCCCATTACGCACTGGCGACTAAAGTGCAGACCAAATATATTCGTCAGACAAGGCCTATTCTCCTTTGCATATTTTTTCATACCAATAAATTGCAATCCCCATTGCGCAAATAATCTTAAAATATCGTTAATAAAAAAAATGAGGATATTATTGGTTATAATAATTGTAGGCTTATCTTCTTTGGCAATGTGTATGTGAAGAAGCTTAGGTGATATGAGTAAAGTATCTATTTTACCCCTCTATCGTCTTCCATCTTGTCTTTCTATAGATACGTGAAAAAAGTATGGCATTCATATACTATGCAAAAATATATGAAAAACATAGGGCATTGGGACTTTATTTGAGTTTAATTTCTTTAATTGTGTTTATAAAATTATTAAATGGTGTAAACATATATAGTGTGTCCTTTTTGTTCATCTTCATAGTCTAAAGATTTGACCTGTACTTTAGTAGCCATCAGTATGTAAGGGGCTTTAGTGTTCTGATATACTCATTTCTACTGAACTCGACCTAACTCGACTTAACCTCAACTAAACTTAATTCGCCATATCTTTTCCTATTATACGTTTAATTGGTTCTGTTCTTTTCATAATTGTTTACTTCCACTTTTATGAACCTTTCTTTCGCTTTAATACTTTCAATAATTAAAATGCTTACTTTAATGGCAAAGTCTTTATCATTAAACCTGTTATAGCTCATTGTTTTCCTGAGCTATCGAGTCTCACGTTGGGAACTTTTGGTTCTCGAAACACAAATTTACCACGAGGAAAGTTTCTTTCATACTTTTATATTTAACCTCGATAAATGTATCGAGGGAAACCTCGAGTAATCGGAAAAATATTGGAGACACCAACTGTGAAACTAAAACCACTTCAAACAGTGCTGCCAATCAATGCGTTACCTCGCGTAGAACAAAATTTATGCGACAGTTTTTATGCCTCGTGCTGAATGCATTAAAATTTATTCATCCGTGATCCTTACAATACTCGCTGGATATTTGGCGGTACAAACGTTGGGGATGCTGAAAGGTACCGAAGTGCATGTAGAGAACAGAGAAATTGAAAGCTAGTTAGACACCTGGGGCGAACGTTTTCAAGTGATTACGCAATATCACCGCATGTTATCGGTTGCTCCCTCTACGTCACTATTTGAACCGATTCCCCAAACTTTTCCACAGTCGTTATGGATTGTGTGTACAACAGAATTTATTTCACGCTACGAATGCTGCTCAGAATACCGTTTGATCATTCGACCGAGAGGAAAATATTCGTCCGAATAATAGATTACCATGACTGAAAGAAGGGAAATCATCGAAAGTCAGCAGGGTGCATTCGAATCTTTCGAACCGAAGAGCATTTAGATAATTGATTCGACGGATAAATATTGTCCCTCGTTTACTCCGTTTGTTCAGCAATTTATTACTGTTGATCATAAAAAAAAGAAATGGCTTTTATAACGTTATAACCGAAGTGCTATTAAATAAACAATAAAAATATCACAGTTTATATTTATGTTTCTTCGTGTACCATAGTGGGACTAATAAATTATGCGTTAATGCACTTTTATGCACTTTTTAAATACTTTACGTTAATATTATTAATCCGAGGTACCTTATGAAAAATATAGCTGTCCGTAAAATCAAACAGCCTTAACAGTCGTTCATAATTCATGTAGGCGCCGTCCAGTATTTCGGATAATGTATGCTCAATATTTTAAATTATACGGGTCTATGTATTTTTTAACTTTCGCGACAGTATAGACAAGGGATAGAAAGTTGCTGGTTTATGCATGATTTATTTAATTATTCTTCGTGGACGTAAGGTAGATTATGGACTGAAAAATGAACCCGGCCGGCCGAATAATTTATTGCAACAGCGTTATAATTCTATAATCTGAAGATAATGGAGGTCATTAGCGTAATGCTTGTCTTCGAGCCGGATGATCACACTGCCCTGAAATCTGTGATCATTTCCGACAACCCTTGGTATGCTTCGACGCTGCATGATTGCACGTTTATGTGATTCCTGTTATTTTCAATCATTATTTTCGCCGGCTGCCCGTTCACCCTCGACGTCCACCCATCAGCAGGTAATTGTTATAATGAACAGGAAAATGATGGGTTTAGCCTGGCCTGCTTCGTGTTTTGTTTGAAAAACCTTTGGACAATGCAATGACTCTCCACGGTACAGTGATTCACGGAATTTACATTAATTTCATAAATATTTTCTCTTGTCTTTTTCGTAATTGACCGTTGCACGATGTCAAAATATTTTCACTGTTCCATCTTAATGTGAGAAAGTCCGTTCACGTTTCATGCAAATCAGTGATAACAATTTATACGTTTAATAGATAATGAAAGTTACATAACGAAATATAGAGATAACAAGACATCTGGTGGTTGCCAATTAACCACTAGGGTCTAGAAGTTAAGAAATCACAAGTGGCGTTCAAAAAATCGTACGACATTATAAATGCCCAAGATAATTTTAACTTTTTATGGAAAAAATATATTTTTAACCTTCTGTTCTTTTTTTTTTATATAATAACATTACCTTTTTCCAAAATGAAAATTACAATACAAAAAAAAAACAAAATAGATTTCCTTTCTGAGGACACGAAAGGTTTAGGTTGGTGTAATCTTTTGCACCGCGTTCAACGGTGTGAAGTCAAGTCTCCGATAAAAGCTGGTTTGAATAAAGCATTCTATATAAGTACGTATGGTAATCGCGTAGATGGGTATATCGATATTAGACGGGGGATGGTGCGGCGGTTTGGTAGCGTGGTAACGTCGAACATATTCTATCAGTCTGATAGCTCTCTGGTGGGACACTCGATGGCGGATGAAAGCTAAAGCGGATGCCTTGATACCTAATATGGGCTGTGCACCTTTATGTCGTCGGTATCGTTTCATGTTGCTCTGGGTAATCTTCACCTTTCCCCCCCATACCAGGTCTAAATTTTTCACGTAAATGGAACGGTGACTGGTAAATAAAAGTGTGAAAAAGTTGCCATCGGAGAAAACGTCATAACCACTTGGGGGTAGTTTGTTGCATTCGTATATACATAGTTTTTTCCTTCTTTATGTAGAGAGAAAACATTGTTCCATAAAAGCACTTTTATGATACAAAGAAAATAACCAATAACGTTAATATTTTTATACAATTTCACCATTTCTTCTTGTTTAATAAACTTTAAGTGCGATTTCGCATTCATTTTCAAACTTTATGATCTTCTTTTCTGCTTCATTTAAACATACGTTCTAACTGGAACAATAGTTTATGCTTAAAACTGTTTCCTAAAAAGTTTAAAAGGTGGCGTGACATCCATGGACATCTTTTGCATCGTTTTGTAATTTTTAAGTTCATACATCCATGTAGTTCTGATAATGATCACTAGATATCTCTGATCCGCCCCTTCACACAGTGATTAGTTTAACGCGTAGGCCCAAGAGGGCCCATTCCTAAGGAGATCAGGCTCCTACTGGCACTCCAAGTTCTACCATAATCAAAAAAGGCCCCTAGGGTACTGAGAGATTGGTGGTCCCAATGGGGCCCACGGAAGTACCCACTCCATACACCGCCGACGTCCTACCTTCGTTTTTACTTTCCTGAAAATTCGAGGACCCCATATATGATCACCTTAAGTTCTGCGTAAATTAAAATGCAATACCAAGAAATACGTGGTCCCAATGTACCAGGGACCTATCCCCCTACGCATTTTGTGACCTTCCTATTCACATCCCTATCTTCTTGGGAACTTTAGGAACCGAAGGACCACCCTATGGGCCCAAGGGCCCCCATCCACCAACACCTGCAGGACTCTGGAGTACCAGAATGCGATTGGTCCCATTGGGACCCCATCTCCAGTTCCTTTCTTCCCCAGTATTTAAAGAGCCTGTCAAAACAGTTGTTAGTTTCATGGCTCGATAAATAATTTGCGTAATTTCTCAGTATACATTAAGCTTTCCCAATTTATCAAAATTTACTACTTCACCGTAGCTACTTAAAAAAAAAGCCATAAAGCGGAAGTAGTCAAGACAAAAGAAGATAAGCGATTCGAGTTGAAGTCAAAATTGGGATCAAGATTTGAAACATTTGTCCCGCGGACAGGATGTATTTAGATGTTGTAAAATATATGCAGTCGCAACGTGAATAATTCCCGCGTGCAATTTAAAGGCTAGTTAAGATGACAGGTTAGGGAAAAGCTACGGCAGCTATTTAACATTCCGCCTCATTTCCTGCCGCCCCCCCCCCACCCCTCCCTCCTCTGCAACCCTCCTCTTCGCTCTTCCCGTGTTTCCCTTCCTATTTCTCCTTCTTCGTTCCGGAGGAAACGTTCGCGCTCGATGCGAAAATTGCTTCGCCAAGAATTATTGACTATAAATTACTCGTCTCGCTACCCTAACCTCTTGGTTTCACCGTTACTCATGCAAATGACGGGGAAGCCCGCGGGCCCGTTCGGTACACACGCTCTCTTGAACACTCGCCACTTACTCACTGTTACCGTCGATCCGACGAATAAACGGAAAAGTACCACGGTGAGTTAACTCCCGATATTGGCCGCGAATTGGCGCGCATTTACATTTTATTACACGTATTCCAGACAGACTGCCTCCGGCTCTTTATTCGTTTCTGTTCCTCCCTTCGATCGTTCTCTGGCCCGTTTTATCCACCGTTCCCGATTGTCATTACGATCGCGATTGTGAAGGCACGTAACCGTGAATCACGACTTATAGCATCATGATCATTAAACGTCGTGACTTCTGTCGCCGTGACGGTTTAGAGCTGCGTTGTGTATTTGTGTATGACTGTATTTTGCGTTATAAAATCAAATAACTTTGACTTTTAGACGTTTATGAAACGGTATTGCACACTGTACACGGTGACTGTGAAGGACTGGAAAATAATTATTTGTGTTTCTCTGTGTGCATCAATTTTAACATTGATATGGATCGTAAGATTTAAATATATTAAATTCTATATTATTAATCGCAAATTTATGTAACTATAAAAGATAGAAATTAAATTTAATAATTTTTACAAAAATTATGCCTCGTTGACAAATACATGTAAAATGAGTAATTAGCTAATTTTCTCCGGTTTCTAATCAAAATGTTTCCGTCTTTGTCGCGTAATAATGCTATCCTTGTTTATGACGCACTCGGTTAGAATTGACGACCTCCTTGCTTGTTATATGTTCCTAATAGCAAGCCGCAGTTTTCAGTCGCCAAACAACAGATGGCGCTGATTTCAGAATTAAAAATTCGTTACATATATCGCAGGCAACAAAACATGGAGATCGTCGATGTGCACCGCCTTACGTCGCACACAAGAATCACGATAGGGTGCGAGAAGAACGGAGATATTTTTACCGCAAACTAGAGAAAATTAGTCAATTACGTCTTAATAAAAAAACAATTTGTACAAAAGCATCATATACTATTATGTACAAGCTTTAACAACAAGAACTATATAAATATAAGCACGTAAATCTGCGAAAACATTAAAATAAAAGTATGTAAGAATGCAATACACATGTGCCTAAAGAATATACAGTGGCGCCAAAAAGTATTCGTACACTATGTCATAAATAAATTAGTTTAACTCTAAAATTCTAAGTCTGATAGAAGTATTTGATAAAACTTTGTGGGTATATAGATCGCAATAGTATACGTATGAATTAATCTTTTCTTTTCATCTAAATGCCATTTTAAAGGGGTGAAACCAGCGTTGAAGTTTCTGAGTTTTCCCTCATTTTTTAAAGATAACTTTGTAATGGTACTTAATGAAGCAAAACCTTTCAAATAGAAAATGTTTAATTTTTATCACTCTATCGCCCTGTCATAAAAAAAAGAACACAGAAAAGCTTGTATTCAAAGTGTGAAAAATTGCTGAAACTTTGAGATTCGTTATCAGCCCCCTTAAAAGATATTTTGCCGCCAAAAAAATTGCTCCACGCAGGACACACCATGCTCTGTACACACATAAAGTTTCATTAAAATGAGAATTTTAGAAGTAGATGAATTTCCTTATAATACAGTGTACAAATACTTTTTGGGGCCACTGTAAAATAATCGCCTTCTGAAAAAGTAATTTTACAGCCTAAAAAAAAAAATGTACAACATTAAGATACATTGCTGTTGGAACAAAAACCATGCTTCCTGCACGCGATTTCTCTAAGATTAATCGTCCGTTTTTAATTTTGGTAAATGAATAATTTTACCTACTTTCGGTGCATTCGTTGTTTCTACGGTTTCCTAAAGAAAAAGGGGCAGTGATAGAGAAAAGCGAGAAAAACGAGAGGGGGGCGGGGGATTGGCTTGGGAGAGAAAGGAACGGCGAGGGTGGCAGAGAGGCGGGAAAAGAATGCGGTATACTGACGCTAAATTGAATTTTTTTCAATTCATTCCACTTCCCACAAGCGAGCTCAAACTCGATGAGTATCTGTACGCGACAGCGGCACCTATTCGCAGTAAATTCTCATTATTTTTAAATTGGAAATGAGAAGTGTACGCGGCGGGTGCGGCTGAGAGCACCTTTGCCGCCGTAGAATAAAAAACAGAAGGCCGGCAGTGTATTATTCCGGACCGATGCCTATCCTAACGGCGGTAGAGTCGCAGAAATTAATTTAATTATCCGGCCGATGTCAATAACAGCAATCGTTCTGTGAAACTTTAATTTTCAAGCATTTCCGCTTAATTTTGGACACCCTGCGTCAACGATTATAAAATCGTTATCCTGTACGAATGATTAGATCGCTATATTAATTATTGCACTCGAAAAATTCTCTTATACCATTCGAAAGTGCAATGGCTACGAAAACATTACCATTTTTTGTTATCACGAATGTTTACGAATTAATTAGCGTGAAGTATATTACACCTTTTTAAATTAATACATTTTATGCCGCGAAAATTAAATGACGCCATATATTTGATAAACAAATATAAGCTTTGGAAAGTGTATCGGGAACTGTAAATTTTTTTTAATCAAGCCATTCGAATGAAACGAACAATGACTGGAAATGGCTGACATAAGTGCTTCTCTAAAGTAACATTATTAAAAATTAATAGTAAATGATTGATGCAACTCATAACTTATAAACGTACATGCATGTCTTCTATTTATACGTCTACTTGCATAAGTTGTGAGTTTCGTGCAAATATTTGCAATATTTGCGATCAATATTCTTTACTTTTATGAATAAATGCTGGTCTTAATGTTTATTTTCCTTATATTTTGATTCGCATATTCATCTTATTATATATTTCTACTTAAATAAAGTGTAACATTATAGTATTTCATCACGAATATAATAAATATTATAAACATTATACGTACACCAATTTTATTCAATTCAACTTTGATTAAAAATTATTTTTCTTTCCTTCTGGAGTACTTACACATTTTAGCAGAAGTAAGCATATCATTTTTTTTAATTCAAATTTTCATTATTTAGTTTAAAACGAGCGTTTTCTCGAATCTCGGCTAAAGTCTCAGTTTTATATCCAGGAAAAAAATAATGATAAATAAGATGGCACGAATTTCTCAAATTTCAGGAATTGTATCTTTTGTTCCAAATTTCCGAAATGAGAAAAAACGGAGTTTTGTCTCAAAGTTTCAACGGAAAACGCGATTTTGTAGTAAAAATGAATACGACGTGAAAGAAAGTAGCACGAGTTTTACAATTTTCTGGAATTCCATAAATTATGACATCATTCCTGGAAGTTCCTGGAACGAGCAAAGTATTTGTTTCAATAATTTCTTCAACAGCTAGAAGAAATGGCATTCTATATGAAAACAAGAAAAAAAAAAGGAGAAAGGTGTGGTTAAACTTGTTTAACAAGAAACATGCACGAACATTTGGTTCAAACTCATTTATTAATCGGAGCCAAGATACAGTCTGTCCTCGAGGCAGTACTTTTACATTAACATGGTGTCGTATTTCTTGAAAAATAAGAATTGTACTAGATTAGTAATAGTATAAATCGAGAGTATTAGATAGTTCGCTGCGTCTAAGGACAAAATTTCATGTACAATATTTAGATTTACAGATTCAGGCCACAACGTCGAAACAGGTTAGACAGAATAGATGAAAATTCGATACAAAGGATAATATATAGCTTAGCGAGACAAGTGGTTAACCCCGTTCGGTTCGGTCGTTGGCAGAACGAGTGCAAAATCAACGTACAGCTAAAACGATGGAACTTGTGAAAAAGGAAAAAAAGAAATCGTGATCGTGTTCGTCAAACGACGAGTACCTTTCATCGAAATAAGGAACCATCATTTTGTATCGTGAAAAGGATTCGTGGTTCGATCGAACAACGGAAAGAGATAACCAGCCTTGTAAAAAATTTGTGCCTGTGTATGAAAATAATTTGACTGACGCAACAAATTGTTGATACACGATAAATTGTCGTTTCTACGTTATGTATTCTGGTCGGTCACTGGACAAGCGGAACGTAACAGTAGACAAAGGTGAAACAGAAATTCCGATTAATAATAATCTTTACTCGTTTCTTGTATATTTTTCCTTTTCTAATTTTAAATACTCCTTTTATTACAATAAATTATTTTCAAACACATTTCAACCTGTTTGATATGATAAATAATTCAGAATCACCTAAATAGTACTTTTTATACAAGTGTTAGAATATGTTATATTATCAAACACTTAGGTAATAATGTATTCTTTCTGTTTTCTGTCTACAACTATCATACATTTAACTACTATTCCTAATGGTAGAGCAGTAAACAACTTTTCATCACTTTCACAAAAGATCCGAGAGGGATATTTTTAACCGTGTAAATACAATATTATCGGTTTCTTTTCTCTCTTTCTCTCTCATTTTCTCTCGCTCGCTCTCTCTCTCTCTCTCATATAGGATATATCCGCTCGCTTCTCTGTTTATATCGATATAATCATCGCACGAGAACGGTTTACATTTTACCGCTTTTTGTGTTTTTCAAAAGATCTGTCGCGGATCAAACAGCAGGACTCTCCAAGACTACCGAGACTAACACGATAAAAGCTGTCGCGCAAAAAATGCCATTTCATAAGTTAAATCAAAGTTTGAATCAATTCTCGGTTCTCTTGTACGTACGTTACATATTTATATATATATATATTTGTATATGCATATATGTATCCCGATCGCGAAATTGAAAAAATTTGTTGTACAGATGTTGCAACGATATGGTTAAGTCCACCCTGTTGTATTTTTCTTTTTTTTTTTTCACTTTTATCGTGGACCACAGCGGTAATAGTAAATACATCACGTGACAAAAGGTACGATGGCGATTGAAAGTTTTGCCAACAAATCTCTACTTGCGTTATATTGTCCAAGGAAAATTATATACCAAGAAGTAGTTGTTGCCTCAGCTCGAAGAGATTGCGATCTAATTAATTTCTCTGCAGGACACATTATAATAGTTTTTATGCAGGTGATTAGTACCATTAACATCAACTATACAGTTATTGCTATGGAAGCAGTACGAAGGTTCCAGAGTCTCAACAAATTCAAATGAATTTATTATACATACATACAATCAGAGTACGTGTGCACGCACGTGTATGTATATTAATATATTGTCTTTAAGTAATCTAATCTACGCATAATTTTTAAAATTACAGTATAGCTCTCCTTCGTCCCCGTTATTTATATACTATAAATTCAGTTGAATTCATTATCGACGCTGAAGTAGCGTAACTTACAACACGTTATTATACAAACAGCTCTTTGTTTTAACGTATATTTTTCCTCTACTGCAATTGTTCCTTTATGTACATAGCGTGTCTAGCGATAACTACAATTAATAACAACTAATATATAGTCTATCGACGATGCGACTGCACAGCAGAGGTCCGTTCATCGTGCACAAGAACAACGTGAACCCGAAAATCCAGCATCGTCGATAAATTATATATTACACTGTATCCAACGTTTATTCAGCGCGCTATTATCTCGTTTAACTAATTACCTTTATTGTCAATACATTCGGAATAACGTCGCCGCACTTTCAACAACAGGCTCTTGTTAAAACTTTCCTAATCTGGATGTCTGCGATCGATAAATTATTCTTGCACGCTCCCTATGATCGTTTTCTTTCGCGTACGCATACCCGTTTATATCATAATATTCATTCCATTCTGTTTGTTAACAAGCAACGACAAAATGCTACGCGGCAAAATACTGTCCGTAAGAATAATTTGGCGTTACAGGACGTCCGAATGGATTAACGAGTACCGTCAGTTAAAAGGCGAATTGTTACATAATTGTATGTATTGACTCGCACGTAGTTGAATCATTTCCCTATATACTCGCGCCTAGATACTTATGTTTTTATCTCTTATATAACCTATATGCATTAATAATTCCGAACTATCCCAGTTTTCTCCGCTGTCTTCACCTATATTTTGGTTTGCATGTCGCATGCTTACCCTTCAATCGTTCGCTTCATATACGCTGTGTGCGTGTATGCGAACGTGCGCGCGCGCGCGCGCCAGCGCGCATAAGTCTATATATGTATATATATATGTGTGTGTATATGTAGGTTCTTACATATTTTGAGAAATTGCGCATATACATATATATATATATACTTTTTTTCTTTTTAATCTTAATTGTGTTTATACGTGTATATACGACTTTTTTTTATATTCTTTGCTGAAAGATGTGCGTGTGTATTTACCTGCTTGTAAAAGTATCTCACATATGTTTTCTTAGCTTCTACACCTTACTCCCTCTCTCTTCTTTCGCTCTTTAAAACGCACACGCACACGCACACGACACTCTCACGCATTCATGCACTAATGGAACGCTCTTGTATCAGCTATACATGCATACACATACCCATACGATTCTCACGCTTTTTTTTTCTTTTTGCTCGTGTAACATGTTTCCTGTGTGTGCGTGTAAGTTAGCAAGTACCCAATTTTCGACTCTTTACTTCTCTTACATACCTCGTACTCCTGTTCCTAGTACGACAGAACTCGTAAGTGAAATGTGAACGCTAATTTACAATACAATGGTATGCCATTCCAAATTCGGATAGAGCTTCGACAATATTCTCATAGCTGATACCATTTCTTGTCTTTGTACTTGAGCATCAATCCGTGAGCAGACTGAGAGAAACCCTCGGCCTCTGTCATCATACGCGCTGTTCGATCCTCGAGCTGCGACAGCTTTTCGCCACGCTCCAGGACCATCTGATGGGCCATGTTCACCTCGCCGGTCGCGGTTGTCACACGTTCACGAAGATTCTCCGTGCCTGCATTCGGACCTGGTATATGCTTCGCCACCGTGCGGGAAGCTCGACCGCTGGATTCGCCAACTGGAAACAGGGAAGAAAACGAATTCAATTATCTGTCTCATGTAATCATGGTAGCACGTTTGATTTAATCGCATGGAAACAGAAGTTCCGGAGTTTCTAACTACAATATGTATCTTAACGCTAGAACTACCAAAGGGATCAAAATTACCTAATTTGTAACTTTTCGTGGAATCGTGGTAAACTTATTGTGATGTCTAGACATTTTAAAATTTACCATGTGACTTTTATTATGATTAACAAAATTCGTTTCCTTCGTATTAGGTATTTTTTCCGTACTGTATTCAAATTGGTTTCTTTGCCTCCAATAAAGTATACTCTAGTCTCGGTAGTTCTAGTGTTAATCGAGGAAAAAAAAATATATCCATTTATATTGAACATACATAATTCTTCTCTATCAAGGCTTCGTGATCCACCACCGAAGAGGCCTTTGAAGAAACTTTCTTTAGGCGGCTCAGGCATATCGTGACCGATAAACAGATCTCCCATCATTTCGGTTAACTCAGCACTGGAATTGTTACATTTAAAAAGAGGAGCTTACTTAGAAGATCAAATCATTACACTCTTTGTAACATGTATCTACTATAGACAATAATAAAATCACAAGAAATTTGAAATCGAGTCCCTGATGGTAAATTTTGTTAATAGTACTAGCTCTGAAGGGAAGTCATACCAAAATTCACTGGATACGGAAAACTTCTGGATCTCAGTAGGCGATGTAAGGTATAAGCCGTGGCCCCTGTTACTGAAGCAAAGTGTCTTTGCAATTCTGTAAAAAAGATGTAGGACCGTTACTGTGATATTTGTTCGTTTGATAAAATTCATACGAAACGAGTGAATGTATTGGGATATAATGTCGAAATTGAAAGAATGTGCATTTACGTACGTATTTAATAAGCTTTATCGAGTAATAAAAATAGTAATAAAAATTGAAGCTACCGGTCGAATGACCATCAAACAAGAGTACCATTGGTAATAAAGAGGTATCAGAATTAAAATGATGTATTGGAGAAAAAAATGAAATGTATATTAGCACGTAAGGCATTGCATATCGTATAAAATACGTATTGTGAGAGGTGTATTTCATAGATCACTTACTGATCGGTATCGCCATTAACAAAGAGTTGATGACCCCATATGGACAACATGGGGTCTACAATGCCATGTTTTGTAGTCTGAAAACTGTTAGAGATTACAGAGACAGGAGAAAAGTGAGCGTTAAGCCATACACCAGTAAAAAGAGATTCTTAGTTTGCATAAGTTAGCATCAACCCTTAAAACATTGAGCCTTTTTATGTTTAAAAGATTTCCAGTAAAATACACTTTAGTTGAACACACGATCCCGGTTTAGCCAAATATATATGTAAAAAAGATGATGTAAGAAGAATGGTAGATACAAAACAATAATAATAACAATGTAAACTGTTTCCTATAAAATTTAGTAGAATATAGTGAATTGTGAAAATATTCATACTCTGGTTAGTAAAATTATTAATTAAGATTTTATATAGTATTAGGATATAAATTTAATAGAACTTATAGTACAATATTAAACGTAATCATAATTTATAAACAAAAATTAAGTACTGAACTATTG
The DNA here is from genome assembly GCA_033822845.1 of Tetrapedia diversipes. Classification (NCBI taxonomy): domain Eukaryota; kingdom Metazoa; phylum Arthropoda; class Insecta; order Hymenoptera; family Apidae; genus Tetrapedia; species Tetrapedia diversipes. The sequence continues at coordinate 35,418 of JAOPTO010002434.1, forward strand.
TATACTATACAATTGTTTAACATACAGATTATTGTATAATAGGAAATATATTTTTATAAGAAGAGAGAAGAATTTATTTTACAGTTAAAGAGAGATAGAAGTGAAAGACTACTTTTAATAATGTAAGAAACATAGACTTCTAATAAAACTGGTTTTAGTGTTGATAAAACAATTTGGAATAAATATAAAGAGAATAAAATTTACATCCATAAAAATCACTTTAATGCTTTGATGTATAAACTACAAGTGAACACATTTAATGTAACTATACAATGGAAAAGATAAACAAATTATTCGTAATTTTTGTTTAAAGAAAGCACTAAACAAATAATATTATTTTCACTGTTTAATAATGCAGCATCTATTTTCATATTTTTCAAATATGAACTGCAATACTACTACATTCATTTTTGTATGGTGTAATTAACATGAAAGTATTTCTTTATGGAATACTATTGAAGAAGACACATTTGAAGCTTAAAAGTTAAGGAATTTCAATCGAGTTGGATTTACGCACATTCAATCATTTAGATCTATGGCAGTGAAGGAGACTTTTGCGATATTAACTAATCATTAATCCCAATTACAGAAACACAGAAGATGAGGATAAAGAATGAGAGAAAGATATTTGGAAAATAAAAACCATGAACAGAGTCTCGACGATACAATTCCTATAAATAATGGGGCAACATTAATTTATATTTAATGCACACAGAAAAATTCGAAAATAAAGAGGAAGTGGAAGGTTAAATTTTATCTATAACATTCATATAACACTTTCATATCACATTCTTAAACAATTATCATCTTTCTAATCAGGATATGAATATTCTTGTTATTCACTACATGTAACAGAAAAAAGATACTACATAAAGAAAGATATAAATTGCAGATGCAAATTTGCTATTAGTTTAGAAATAAATCACTGCCAATTCAATAAATTAGTAAGTACAGAATTATTTTTTCAACTAACTATACAAGAGATGTGAACAGTGTAGTAAAAGTGCCTTACAAAGAATTCTACATAGAGCATGCTATAAGTGTATTAAGGGTTAATTATAGTAAAGAAATTACATGCTGAAAATAGTAATATTGCTTATTATCATTTCACTAAACATACTGATATTAATTATTCTATGTTTATATCGGTATTATACATTTAAAGTAACATCTATTTAACATTCACTTTGCTACATAATAAATGGTGCATCCCTTTATACCGTTAAAGAATTTTCGAATTATTTGAATCGTTAAATCAATAAAGTTTCATCGATCGAAGTACGTAATAATTTGTAACTTTTTTATCTTAGTTTTAGAAATATAAAAATGTAATATAACTACTGAAACGTTCGACTCGATGGAGAGAACTAATAGAATTTTTATATTTTTTTATAAATTATTATTCACAAAGATTTTAATATTAATATATATCTTTTTTGAACGAAGGTACATATCTCTGTTGGTAGTAGTTTATATAAAAGACTGAAACGAAGTATAGATTAATCATAAGATTTAAAGTAACATGAAAATTTTCTTTTCAAGTCAAAAGTATATTTTACTCGCATTTGGCTACACATTTTTTTAATTAATAACAAAGTAAAATATTGTAATATTACAACAAACAATTAAATATTTTGATTTATACTTGTTATAATAAAAACGAATCAATTTTCTAAAAAGTTCAAACGTTTTATAAATTGCACCACAGCCTCTTTGTTTATGTCACACTTTAATATAAACGGGAATATTGTAAAAAATTATTAAATCTTTACAAAGTTTTAGGATTAATGGTTAGAGCCATTTAAAATTGTTACTTTCTTTTCATCGCAATACACAATTTGCCAATTAGAAGATATTAGCTAGGAAAGTAATCTTATTAATATGAAGTCACTTTTACGCTACATTTAACAACGTATATAAAATGTTGCAGTGTTACAATGTTGCAATAGCATATGGTGCATTATATATACCATGTGCAATTATAATAATTATTTTGCCGCAAAGCTAATTTAATGAATTAATTGTTCTTCTTACCTCAAATCTATAAGAGGTAGAAAATCGACGTCTATTAGCGGCCTCAGACTTGGTAAACTATAAGTAGCTATGTGCCCATTTGAAACGTAGCATACAAGACATACGTTATCTGAAAAACAGAAAGCATTGCACTTTTTTTACAAACAAAAGGGAATGCCCTATATTATTCAAAAGTTTGAATTTCTGATACAAAAACAGTCTTAAACATAGATTCATTATTCTATGACAGATAACACAATTGTAATTGTGTACCTTTAAAAGTGGTAATTTCTGCTTTAATCACAATATGAGTATCAGCCAGTTGTTGCCTATACAAACAATTTTGCGATGGTAACGCTACAACTCTTGCTTGTTTTTCAGACGCTAATACAACAAACTGACGATCCTCGAAGCCATCCCCTGTAGTTATTTGCGCATTCATCGATGGAGACATGCGGCTATTTGTACATTTACCCTGACTTCCTGCAACGACAGAAACGTAAAATGTCACACCACCATCAGAACAAAATTCTGTTGTAAATCTTGCTTTCAAAATAGATTCATAAAAATACAAGTTCTTGAACAAACTTAAAATTTTATATAAATTTTTGATATGACATTTTGAACTATTCTATTCCAATGTATTTCAGAATATTTAATTAACACTTAGCCAACAGCCAAAAGCCTTCATCAAATGCATTTTCTGCTCTTCTAAAGTACAATTTTTAATAAATTCAACTCCAGTTCAAGACTAACTAATAACAAAAGTAAATAGACTCAATGGCAGAGGAAGGAATGGGAGATCTCCCCATTCAGTTGGTTAAGTGTTAACATTGTAGGGACATATTGATGAAACAGATTGAGAACGTACTGTTACGCTCTTTGCTCTCCAGACTGTCGTCTTTCCAGGACTCGTAGGAGTATGGAATCAGGGCCCCGTTACAGTCTAAGAAAGACATTGATAGAATGCACCCCTTCACCTTAAACGTAGATCCATCTGTAATCAAAAAAAGAACAATATACTCGTTGTATTATGTGCCATTTTTGCTGTTGCACATTTCATTACACAGAACGTGTCACTTACTGCAGGTAGAAACAACAACCGGATGAGCATGCCGTTCTCCACGAGCAGGTGTATTAAATATCACCGTTTGTATAGATCCTAACGAAGTACCGATCCAAAGAGTTGGCACAGGACTAGTATCTTGAAAGCAGAATAAATTATGTTAACAACAAACTATATCATACAGCTTGATCGAGAAAATTTTATTTATACTGTTATTTCTTACTTAACTCATTAATTTACTTTTTTTGACCCTTTGGTCTTATGGTTAGAACACTGTTTACTGATTAGCATAGAATACAAATTTGATTTTTATTGCTATTCTTATTAATTAATTAATTTATTTTCTTTGACCCTTTGGCCTTATAGTTAGAACACTGTTTACTGATTAGCATAGAATACAGATTTAATTTTTATTGCTATTCTTATTGATTAATTAATTTACTTTCTTTGATCCTTTGGCCTTATAGTTAGAACACTGTTTACTGATTAGCATAGAATACAAATTTTATTTATATTGCTATTCTTATTAATTAATTAATTTACTTTCTTTGACCCTTTGGCCTTATGATTAGAACACTATTTACTGATTAGCATAGAATACAAATTTTATTTATATTGCTATTCTTATTAATTTATTTATTTATTTTCTTTGACCCTTTGGTCTTAAACTTTTGTCCGCTACTGTATGCATCACAGAACGGTCGGGAGCCACTTTTTCGACATCTACATAATATAGTCCAGTTATACAATTTTACTAAATGTTGTCTGTGTATATGTTACATACCACTCTTTTTTGTGTAGGAATCTGCGAATGTAAGGCAGCTGATGGTTTCTGTGGTGATATTCTCGAGCGATGACATGCTCGAGCTCCTTGATCGTTGAAACGAACTGTCATATTTGTCTATCCGACCAGCAGTCCCGAGAATAAATGGAAAATTAAATACCGGACGCGTTACAATTATTATTATTTTTTTTTAAAGTCGTATCGACGGGCATGCAACATCTATCACAGTGAAACATCACCGACAAATTAGCGCACTCCGGTTACAGATTCAACGTAAAATCGCTAAGAGAGTCGGTCAGTGTGTGAAAGAGAACTAAATGGCAAAAGAACAGCAATAATCACAACAACAACAATAATAATAATAATAGTAACAGCGACAGCAACAACAACAACTATCATGACTATAGAGTGTATCTCTCTTGATAGGACAGTTCACAGAGTAACAATCTTTCATTCATTTCAACATTCATCAAATCGGTCCGACTTATCTAGTCTGTCGCGGAATCGGTTAGAAGGCCACACAACAAGGAAAATGTAAAAATAAAACAAAAATCATATTGTAATCGTAATTAAAGGTGTTCGTCAATCTTAAGCAAATACATCACGGGCACTACGTGCCGATTCTTCATGCGTAAAATTACAATAAAACTAAAATCGAGTCATTCTGTTTCACGCTGATCATTGTTGAACAGAATTTCTATTCTAATAGAAATGTTAACTCTATACCGATTAAAAAAAGGCATTTGTTATGGGTACAGATTAAAAATCTAGAAAATTTTCAATGGAAACACGTTTGATTAAAATTTGTGATTGACATAAGAAATTTTGGAAATATTACAAAACCCATTAACGTAATTAAATCTAGCTTTAAGTAGTTATCGTTGTTCAAAGTATAATTATAAATCGATTATTTTGTCAATCTTGATTGTGGAATCAAATTATTATTTAGTCTAACTATAATTTAATCTGCAAAAAAAAAGGAATAATAAAGCAAATTTTTGCCTCTGCATAATATCGTAAGATGCATTTTGCATTGTCATTTTTCATTGTTGATAATACTAAGACAGTAAAGTTATATTGGCGACGATTTAGGCGAACTTGTATAGCAAGTTCGACACGGTTCACACTCTCAAAGGCACTTTCAAAGCTTGAACATAAAGGAGAACCTGTTCTTAAAAATGAAAACATATGAATCTTAAATAACATAGACAGTTCACGCTCTAAAAGAAGGAACGAAATTTTGGTAGCAAGAATATGATTGTATAATTTGCATTAAAAAGGCATTCTGCGACATCCCTGAACACTACGTTTCGAATATATTCACAAAAAAGGTTATCAAACGTGAAAATAACGATTTTAACGGAAATTCGTGAGTACGTGGACTGCGTAATGAAGTATGATCTAAGAAATAATGTTTTTACCGCGAGGATCACTTTGAGGGGGTAAAATCAGCCCCCCAAAAATTGTCATGTTTTCGTTTATATATAAAATACCATTACAAAAATTTGTATAAAAAATCATGAGAATTTTGAGGATCGATTTCGTCCCTTGAAAATGATTTTGTGCAGAAAAAATTATCCCGTGTATACTTTATCATATCGTATTTGCATAAACACAGAATTTCGTTAGAATCAGAATTTTCAAGTTAAGCGACTACCTCTTGTCAGTATACATGTAACGTATGTATGCACAAGATTTTAATAAAAGAGTCAAGCTTTTCCAGGATCAATATCTTACTTATGAGTAATTTACTAGTCGATAATTTATTATATAATTACGCTGCATCATTTAAATGCATACTTAAACTTTATAAAAGCGTGAAAAATTTGAACAGTAATAAAAATAAATTTTAACTAGCAACCCCTTTTTGCAAAAATTATTCTTGTCACTGTCATTAAAAAAAAAAAAAGGAGCCATAATTTATCTTTACCAATATCCTGTGCATGCCATAGTTCGTAATAACGTGTACACGGAGCGGAAAATTCAATTCAACTTGTTATCGTTAGGCCACATCTATTAGAAAGAAAAAGCCAACTGAAAAAAATGAGGCAGACAGATAGAAATCGGAAAGAGAACGAGAATTAGAGATCACGCAAACTGGATGATGTGCCGTTTTGTGTTTCTGGAGAAAGTGGTTTGAATCAAGAGCAAGTGAACAGACCGTTTGGAAAATAAAGTTGTGATTAGCAGAGTAATAAAGTCTGCCGAGTTTGTTATATTCACACTCAAGTCAGCAAAGACCAGACAGTATTTAGCAATCAGACATAGCGAGAAAGAGATACGATAACGAAGACCAATCTTAAGAACAGCGATCGCTCAAAACTTCAAATTCGACAACGTGTATTGTTATACTTTGACCCGTTTCGCGTTTAATGGTAGCAACGCTAACAAGAGCACAAGATCAAAGGTAGAACTCTACGAATGGAACCCTGAACGTTCCAGTATCAATCTTTTAATTAAAAATACATCAACGTGATTAACCGTTTGAGTGCCTTTCTTATTTCCCGATCGAAAATTGCCGAGAATTTTGGCGAACATGCCAAAAAGCGCGATTTCCTTGTTTTCAGCTTACGTGCAATAAATATTTCCTACAGTTTAGCTTTTATCCGACATTCTCCTGACAATAAAATTACTCGAATTTCATCTGTTTTTGCCTAAGACTGAAGGGTAACCGTAAAGTCGGCCATCGAAAGGAACCAAGTATGCTGTGATTATGACAGAAAGAAGAAAGATCGCGTCGCTTGCCACTCAAACGATTAACTACACGATGTAGCACTCGAATTCTCTCACAAGTTTGATTACAACACGTACAAAATTTGATACAAATCTTGAAAATATTAAATCGTAAATTCCAACGCTACTTTCGGCACAAACAATTCCGCGAGGTTACTTATGAAACATTTTCCAACGACCCGAATTCTTCGCAAAACTGAACCGCGCGCACAAGTAGCCAAGGTGAGGCCGTTCAAGGGCCGCTGGTCTCCATTAATCGCATTGAGCCTGTCGTAGAAGAATCGCTCTATTAACAATGAAACCAAAGGAATAAGGAAACGTGGAACAAAAGCGCTCAGAGAAGAGTAGAGTTTCGGTCTCATTCAGTAACATAGAAAACAGTCGATGATCTACGTAAGTAGTTGTATTAGCGGTATGATATATAGATGTATATATACGTATTAAAAATGATAGTTCGTTGAGTAATATATATACTACCGAAGCTGTTATACTGTCTGGTGTTGGAGAGGATATTCTGGTAGTTGAAAGAAGCTTGCGGGGTGGCCGACGAATAGCTTCGTATCTCGCCGCTACGGTGACTAGAGAATAACGAGGTCATTGGAAAGTTGTTCAACAACGAAGAATCCAGCTCATAATGGTTGGTAGTAGTGCTCAGACACTTCTGGAGCTTTCTTATACCCTGAGCACGAGACTGACGTGGCTCGACGGCCAGCGTTACGGATTTGCGAGAATTCGCGTTCGAGCCGGCCACGTCGTTGTCGGCGCTGTTCACGGCATTGCGAACACCCGACCGGGGGACACCACTAGCACTAGGTCCTCCACTACCCTCGCTATCGCAACCACCGTCATCAATGTTACCACAGGGGCTACAGCTACTATTATCGGCGTTGTCACCTTTCTCACCGCAACCACTACCACCAACGACCATCGTACCTCGTCGCGTTACCGGCAACATGCACATCCCGTTCATCTACAAATGAGCGACAGATCAAATATGTGAGGGGGAGGGGGGAGGAAAGGGTTGCGACCGATGTACTCGGCTAGAAGCAGTCTTAAGTCCGATTTTCAAACTAACAGATCGCTCGCAGGACATTGCAATCTCTTGGTTTCACTCTCTCGACGATTGCCAGAAGAGGGCAATATAAGTTCGAGCTGGTTTGTTTGCGAGGTGAAAAATAGTTCAACCCTTTCGCTACAAGCCGCCATGCCAAAAGTGTGCCCTTGTGTGAAAAAATTGCAATCGTCCGTCGTATTTTCGATATCGCGACGTTTTACTGGCCGTGAAAAGGAAAGGGTTAAAAAATTAAATTATTGCATTTATACAATAATACTTCGTGACTCTATAGTCACCGCTCGTAGCGAAAGGTTTAAGCGGAAATACTAGAACAAACAAAATTTTCGTTAGACTTCACAGATTTACTTATAACGTGTTATTCACTCTCGTATCGATTACTAGATCGTTATCGGACCCGTTCTCGTCCGTTTAATCATTCCTGTTAGGCCTGCGATCTTCCGTAATATCTGTAAAGCGGATGGAATTGAAATTTCGAGGTATTCGAAACGGACAAGCGAAATTAAAACTGCTTGTTACCTGGACAAATTTCATATATATCTTCGAAAGGAGATAACACATTGTATTAGTTGTAAAATAATAATCCCTAGTTGCACAACAAACAGTTCATACCTTGTGGAAACATATCTGTATAATACGTAGTGAGAAAAGTGACATTCTTCATTATTATAATTAGATGTTACTTTTATGGTGGTTTATGTAAGTAAAAAATATCAAGGTTTTCCAAACCCTCGTTAACAGTGTATACAAAAAATTGTTCCCCATTGCACCCAATATTTTGGTTACTATTGAAAAGTATATAATATCATAAGACAATGACATTTTGAATCCTGTTGTTGAAGCCAAATTTTAACACAACATGTAGATGTAGAATCTAAGAAAAACAAATCATATTATGTCAAACAATTATAATTTATTACAACCATTGGATTTTTCATACTTGGCAAATTTTACTGTCGTCCTTCATTGTCTCTAGTGACATGACATCCATAAATTATACATTTTATATTTTTGTGATGTCCTTCGATAAAAATTTCGTTGATATTCAATTTTGTAATACGTACAAATGTTTGTCGTACACATCTTGAAAATTCAAGCATTAAAAGTAAAAAGAGCTAGACATATTTTCGTAACACCGATCTGTTCCCCAGATTTCCAGTGTTACTTACGAAAATGGTACTTTCCCTTATAAAAATAGCTTTTCAGTCTTGATTTCAAACAATAAACGATATATGAAAATCTATCGAATGAGATGAAAAATTGTGACGCTTATTTCAAGCCGTTCTACCTGATTATTATTCGAAGGTATCGCGCTAATGATAAAGTTCTATTAAAATACTGGACAAAAGAGAGATCAAGCGATCAGCGGGGGAAAAATGGCTGAAGATACTTCGGTTGTTATACAGTGACTATTACTAACGTTTGCCATGTGGAATATCAGCATGTATATATGCAGAGTCCTTTATAGCAGTCAGTCAATGTCGACGGCAAAAGTCAGGGAAACACAAGCAATCAAATTTTTAATATGTACAACACGCGTGTCGCGCTCTCTTTCTTTCTCTCTCCGGGTATAACCAACAGCTGTGTTGGAAAAACAAGATTACAAATAAGATGATATTGCGACCTGTTGTCATTGATGATGCCGTAACCATCCGTGTTATTATTATTGCTATTGCTATTGCGTGCAAATTAATACAAAAAAATATCGAGAAGCTTTGAAAGCGATGTTGTACCGAGAGAAAGGCGTAAAGGTAACGAAGTCCTATGATGTAACACCGTATATTAGACATATATCAAAATATTATGCGTTCATACAATGACGAGCATATAAATAAAGAAAAGAGTGTACAAATTTTAATCTTATTTGCATCATAAAATTGCTACCTATTTAATTGTTCAACAAAGTGCCTATTTTTTTATAGGATTTGCATACATTCGTCAGTTAACAGGGTGAACGAAGGATTCTTATAAATATTTTCATGCAAATATTTCTATGTTATAAATTTTCCTCGTTAATATCAACACAGAAGAATGATGCCTCTCAACGAACTGGAGCTAGAAGAACGAATTGTTAATAATCGTTACATTCATCAGAGAAAGTATTAAGAGAAGCCTAACGCAAGGAGCCAAAGTTATATTTACAAACGAATCAAAATTTATGTAACGAATAATGCATCTCGGCTATTATAATAAAAACAGACTTACGATATGTAGATTATCAAAGACAATTACTTAGCCTACTTAAGATGCATACTTAACAAAAAGTATTAACTAATTTATATGCACGTCACTGTGTACGTATGTACAGAAATGATATTGTTATGATCGTCAAACTATTAATGTATATTAGATGCAACCGGGGTTACTCAATGATTAGTAGAAGTAACTGATGTTTCAAGTCAAACAAAAAAAAAAAAGAGAAAAGAAACAAATGTACATAGTGTTACCTAAAAAAAGAATTGCCCGTGTATAATAATTCTCACAACAGACATACTTTTCTCTCGGTGATCGGACAACTTGATTCAAAATGTGAAAAACCTTTTTTTACCTGAATCAACCTTGCTGTCGGGGAAGACCGCAAAACTGATTTGAACCTGAAAAAGCGTTAAAGTAGAATCTCTTCATATTTGATTAGTAAATTAGTTGCGCTCAAAGATAGATTTGTGGGCTTTGAAAACTGAGAAGATAGAATTATCGAATTCACAACATTTGTCGCGACACATTCGACGTGGGGGGGAAGGGTTGGGGGGTTGATTCTGACAATCTTACAAAAGACTGGGGGGGGGTGCGGGGGTGAGCTGGGGAGGGCAAGTGGGGCAACGCTTTAAAGAACTTGGGGGGCGGGCAGGGGTGTCCATACAAAAGTTTGAAACGAATCCACACAAAATGGGTTATCGGTAGCAATTATGCGAGTACGTGGTTTCAATGTTAAAATACACTACGCATTCCAGATACTCATGGGTATACCTAAAATTGTGGGTATACAGGTATGCTGTTACAAAAAACAAATTAACTTTCTAGTTAACGAACAAGGCGTACGGGATACAAGCTGTTTTGTGCATCGATGAAATGTCGCAATACAACAGGGCATACCACTTTCTGATACAATGCGAAAAAAAGTACATCCTCCTCTTACTCTGCAATAATATCCTCTAATCGCATTTCCCGTTGATCTGCCGTTAAATTCGTATACAGATTATGTATTATATGTACATACAAATGTGACAGTAATGCCGTGTTAAACACTAATGACAATATCAAGACCGAAACGTTCACGAATCCCTGTGGTTTTGATCGTTGGAATTACACGAAAGTTCGTGTCGGTTCGATGAAACAAGAATAAACATCGGGCCAAAACCGATGAACGACGATCGTTTTCTTTGATTCGCAAAATCTTTTACTTTCATTCTTTTTCAGTCTCAGTAAAAAAACTGAGATCGCAACGGGTTCATGAAATTTTTATAATTAAATCAAACTATCCTTAAAGACACCGCAAGTCTGCATTCTTTTTTTAAAAACAATTTGATCGAACTCGTGATTGAGTTTATTTTAACACTTAGTCGATCGAATGGAGAGATTTCTCATTTTTTTTCTCGACAAACCGCTGCCATTGACTCTATTTTCTTTTGTTATTAGTTAGTCTTAAACTAGCGTTGTTCAAGATTCATCAAATGCATTTTCTGCTGTTCCAAAGTACAATTTTTCTGCACTGGTCCAAGATTAATTAACAGTAGAGAGTAAATAGAATCAACCGTAGCACTTTGTCGAGGAAAAAATGAGAGATCTCCCCGTTCGATTGGCTAAGCGTTAATTAAAAAAATCTCATCGATTCATCGCGATCGTTGTTGCGATCGAGAAAAAAAACAAAGATCCAGATCTTTTGCAAGCCATAAAAGACGATTGTCTGTTCGTCAGTTTCATTTTAACGAGCTGTCCTCGGCTCAAAATCAATTGTCCCTCGTTTTGACGATCGAAGGGCATGCTAAATTCGGACGATCGACAGTTTCGAGTCAAATTTAACGAAGCATTACTGTAACAGCACTGAATAATGAGCGAGCATAAAAGTATACGTGCACGTAAATATTTCAATTTTTGTACCTTATAATGCAATGCTCTCTAGTAGCCACGGGCTTCGGAAGCTTTAGATTTTTGGACATTAAATTTTGCGTTAAATCGACTTGTTTTTAAAATTAGAAAACGTAGGCACCCTCTGAGTACAACCTGAAAGCCTATTTAAATCGGTTATGTGAAAGAAAAGGAAAACGAGTCTGCACTCTTCTAAAGTATGAAAAATTGTTCGTCTCTTAACTATCGTGTTCTATAATACTAAAGATACCAACGAAAACTGATTGACTGACTCTTATATTAGACTCTACATCTTCCAACAATCAGAAAAATTCAGACGTATATATTCCACATAACTTTTCACACTCGTATCGCAATTAGAGATCTCATTTTTAGATTTTCTGTTCCTCTATTTTACGTGACATTTATTTTATTATATCGTATGGATCACCGAGTTACTTTAACATTGTAGTTTAGCAATGTAAAAAGATAAAAGCAACGAAATTGAAGAAGAAAAAAGTATAACGTAACATATTAAAATTATTCGCATCGAAGTTTCATGGATTTTTAGAAAATTTTTAGTACGTTTTTAAACCTTTTAACGGTAAATATTTTTCGTTCGTCCATGTGCAAAATATTTAAAATATCTTTTAGTTATTTTTTGTTTTGTTGTTGTTGTTGTTTTTTTTTTTAAACAAAGTAATTAACACCAATTGTTTAAGTTACGAATCATAATATTGGTGCGTTTAACGTAGTGTCGTTATCTACCATCTATTGTGAGATTATAGTGTGTTTAGTAAGCTTGAACGTAGAAATCAAATTGATTTACAACAAAACTGCTGTTACATTTTAAATCGTAAATGTTGTACACAGAACTTTGTTAACCTAACTCATCGTATTTACCGTGGAAGAAGAGATGAAAAAAAAAAAATTATGTCGAGTATCGATTGAATTGATGCTACAAATGAACGAGAGATTCGTTTAACCAAATTTATATCTATGTAATTCGATTGTCACGTCGAAGAATAGTTGGTGCATGCTCCGCGAGAAAAGGAAAGGGTTCTACTTGGTTCATGTGCAGTGTTAATCAAAAAAATGAAATAAAAGGAAAAAATGAAAAAATAGAAAAAACTAGATAGGTAACGACGGCCCTATGTGGTAACGTTTGCATCGATCTCATGCATGGATACAAAAATCGTTCTAACGAGTACAAAAAAAAAAAGAAAAAAAGTTAAAGCTTCAGGGTCTAATATCACAATTGGCTTTATTCTTGCAAGCTCTTTAATCTCGTATCTATTCCTAGATTTATGTGATCCAATGACCGTTCATCGAATTTCATCAAATGAATTTCGTCGTTTATCGTTTTCATACTCTGTTTCACTCGGTTGTGTGAAACCATGTTCGAGGTTCTACCGGAGAAATTACGCGATTACAGATAATGTATCGCGTGTAACAAGAGTCGCGAGAAAAAGAAAGCGCAAAATGCGGATCTGTAAATAAAGAAGAAAATAAGTAAATAAATATGATTAATTGTTACAACTGTGTATGTAAGTACTTCGATGAGCAAAAACAAAAAGTATAGTGTGTTTCACATAAACCTTTGAGTCCAACGGCATGTTCTGGCGAAAGCTTTTGTACGTAGACATGTGAAGTGTATAAACAGTTACTCAACATATATTTATCCGGTGTTTTTATACATATATTGTTACGTCCCAGCTCTCGAGTGGATGAGCAATAATCAAAAGGTGTTTTGCTCCGTCTCCGGTCTACCAACTATAGTCGTGCACTACTCGAAGAGAGGAGGCATGCCAAGTAAGGGGATACGGAAACGGTGACAGAAAAAGAATTGACATCTTTTTGTCTCAGGATCACACTTGCTGGAGTCATCGATAAAACTGCTAACAGACGATCCCTGGTTCGAGGATGTTAAAAAACACTTTCGAACCGGAAGTCTTCGAAGCATCGAAAACGTTGGAAAAGTTTTGTCGTTCGTTCGAATACGATGCTTTTGATTACTCATCGTTTGTCAGACCACGCGCTATTATTTCAATGTTACATTATTCGTGCCAACTTCGAAAATTTGAAAACATCATCATCGTTATCATCCGATTTGAATAAGTGAAAAATTAGAATTTGTATTTGACGAAGTGGGGGCAGAAGGAGCGGGGCTACGTGAAACTAAAATTGCAAATGGCGCCGGACCCAAAGCGGCCGGGGACGTCACAATGTATGTATACAAGCACAATAAACTCGAGGTTATACCGCTAGATGTCATTTTACACGAATCTACGAGCATCCTAGGCCTTCTTGTGAAACCAAACAAAAGGATAGAAGCACAGTCGAGATAATAGCAGAGCTCATTTTTCTATTGTTAGTTAGTCTAGTCTTTGTGGAACACAAGTGTACACTCTCAGTCAATAACATCGCAGAGGCATCTACCTTTCTTTCTTTCTTCCTTTCTTTCTTTCTTTCTCTTTTTTCCTCGTTTACTTGAAACGTCAATTGCCAGCGACCGCAATGACGTTTAGCGAGTTAAAAATGGAAATGTTGTTAGTAAACGAATACAACACCACCCACGCTCACGCTCAAACCTCAAACGAGTATACATCCCACATTCGCATGTTAAACGTTAAGACTCTAACACGTAATCACATCTCTAAATGCACACGGACAACATAAACTCTCCTCTACTCTAATTTTAAACACTTACTGAATCTTCTTATAAGATTGCAGGTGAAAGATTCGGGGGCCGTGTTTGTTTGTTCCTCGCACCTTAGGTCACAAATCGTTGGATCGTTTTTCGTAAACTTTAAATTCGGCACGGACAATAAACGGCCTTCCCTTTTAGCCTGTTTCAGTCTCACGATTTTTTTCAGTCTCGGCGGTTTCATTTCGTTCTCGTTTAACGACAAATTGGCAGGCCGGACAGCTTCCGATTTCTCAGCGACGACGTCACTCGGGAATCGCACGACAGGCTTGTTAACGTCACCTTTCGTCATCGGGCTCTTCGCTTCTTGACCGCTCCTCTTTTTGTCGTCGTTCGACGGACTTCCACGTCCGGACACTGTCGGCGAGCCTTCCAACGGCAACGGAGGCTCGGACACGGTACTTTCAACTGGAGACAACGAACTCGCGGTTTCGTTGACGTTACAGTAAAAAATGGAAGATTTCTGACTGCTATTATCAGTGCCTACCTGTTAACAATGGGGTACTTGTATATACTTTTTAGTCCTACGTCAGTTCTACCTTATTTTCTTGAGCCCGATCAAAAACGAACAGCAATATCGAAGAATAAACGTGTGTCTTGGTTGAAAATAGATTTTTACTTTTCATTCCACCGAATACATACTGTTTCGAGAGAAAAAAAAATTCAGTGTACCATTTCGAAGCGACACTTTAATACTCGTTGGAATTGTACGTTCGACTTGAAAAGTTTAAGGTGAGCTTAAATTTCAATAGAGAAAAAAGTACACTGTAGGTTGGTTATCATTATGTTAAATCTTCAAAAAGTGGTATTGTTTGTCATAGTACGACAGAAATTGTTTGAAATTATTTTTTAACTCAATACGCTTATCGGTTAAAAAATAATATTTAAGCTTGAACAAAATTACGCTAAATCGTGTTCAAAGTGGAAAATAATTTTTTCGATCAAACAACTAAAAAGTGTAACTCTTTCAAACACAAAAGCAAAAACAAAGCAGCGACAACAGCAGGTGGAAGAATAACAGAAAAAAAAGGAACGAAAATATAACTGCAAGAAAGAAAAGAGCTATTTTTAAAAACAGATGTGAAACATATTGCAGTACCTACGTTTAAAATATTACGTTTTATTAGTTAATGAAACTTAATAAAATTTTTATCATATACTTTGTAGAAGATGCAAAGAGTTAATAATTTGTTGCTATAAAAAAAAAATGTGATTCAGAAAATTTGAATCTCGTAAACTTTTTGTATTAACTAGAAAATTAAACAAGTCGAAACGTATAAATAAAGGAAGTAAAAAAATAATTTTTAAAATTGTACACGAATTAGAAACATGAATGTTCGATAACGTTGAAATATGCCAACGTAAGTTTGGGCATCTTTTAAAAAATATATGATAAGAAAACTATAGTAAAAACATCTCTCACCGATCTCCTGATATCATGCAAATACAAAAATATTAAAAACTGAATTTCTTATCTACTGCAAAAAATAAAAGAAATAAATCTCGTTCGATAAAGTGAACTATCTCAATTTACATGCCTGTAATCTCTAAGGTGTATTCGAATCAAGGATATCAAAAAAGCATACAAGTACCCCATTCTGAGACGTCACCACAGACGGCGTGAAAGTACTTTTTATTTTCAGATCAACCTTGCTGAGCTGCCTCTTTAGACTGAATCCTTTCCACCCGTGATTCTTAGCACTGTCTTCTTCGTTCACTGTACATCCAGGTTTATTGATCTCAGATTGTACAGACTCCTCAGCGATTCCTTTGTCGTTATTGCTTCCGGCTTGTGATTCACCGCATTGTTGTGAATGCTGAGCATTGTCAGCTAGCATTGTTAATAAGCCTTCAGATTCCACGGTAGAGTCTCCATGAGTCTAACCAATTTAACATGTTGGATTTTGCACAATGAATTAATGCGTACTGGATAAACGTCAAGATTGTTTAATTCTAATTCTAAAAGCAGATCATTTTTATGTATTGTATGCGTATAATACAACAGCGTTATTGTATATGTTAGTGGGCACTTATCGGTATGTTACTCGCACTTTTTATGAAACGATATGAACTTACAAATACAACTGTATCGTTACGCTAAGATTGTGAAGTATAATGTACCATACCTATATAACAATATGCTTTCGTTATAAATTCAGCTGTATAGAAGTAATGTTGAAATTTTAATCATCAAACGAAAAAAATATCGCAAACGCATGGTCACTTGTCACTTCCCAAATGATACTATAAATTGTTGAGATGTTGATAACGAAGAGTGCAGACAAGGAGATGGTATATCTGAACGTTTCACAAAACTCGGTCCGCTAGCGCCAGTTAAAATTAATACAATGAATACCTAAGATGCTCATAGAAACGGTATCTTAATAAACCGCATTTTACACTTATAATGGATGTAAATATATGTGTGCAACACTGGATGCTTTTTCAGAAATTCAAATATTTGCGGAATTCAATACTCATAGCCAAACAAATGTCGCTTAATAAATAAGTAATTGCTTTGGATCCTGTAGTAAACGATAAAGCATCAGAATTTTGAAGAAAGAATTTCAAAAGCAAATTTTAACATTTTAAATATAATTTCTGAAGAAACATATGCTAGCATATAACTTATACTATAGAGGGTGTCTACAAATTTTCTGATACCAACAGAATACTTTAAGTATGCTTACCAAATATATGTGATATGCTTTGATGGAATTGTTGATATTAACAAACATGAATCATATTTAACAGCATGATCGTTTCAGAGCATAATTATCTTACATGTATAACAATATTCAAACATAAATGTACATAAAATATTTTAGCTACACAATTATATAAAATTTGTATCATAAAATATGGGAATCGATAGATTAATTATGACAGAATTTAACAAATTGTAAACATGCAAGATATTTAAATGTGGAAATGCTTAATACATAACTTAATACATACTGGGTGTATTATTAAAACAATTACAGCCCACATCTACAAACATAGGTGGAGACTTCTAAGTTTTTATTTTATTCATTATGAACAACAAATTTTTAACAAAATATCTCATGGTAAGTAAACAGCCTTTTCACATTGAACGAAACACAAAAACCTTGTAAGCTTCAAGCTTTTGTGTATTTAAACATGAGCTGGTAACTGTTTTAATGATATATGATATACAAAAGGTTCCTAGCTTCTTTTTGGGGCAAACTACTGGGGCATAATTTATAAGTGAAAATAAACAAAATGTTATACTAAATTTAGCCAAAAACACTTAATCACAAAGCTACAAGCTAATATTAAACATAAAATAAATTATATAGATAACATCAAATTTTTTAATTAGATTATAATAATTTTTACTATTCTATTCTCTTAAATAACTAAAGGGGATCAATACCAAAAACTCATACCTATACGAGATTGTGTTATTTACATCATATTACACTGCATATTCGATTATAATAACCTTACAATGAAGCATTTTTTGATATAACTGGTATAACATTTCTATCTTATTTTCACTTATAGATTATGTTTATATTTTCCTTCAACTGTTGGCAAATACTTTGTGCACATCACTTTTTTTATCCATGAATTGAATAATAGTAAGTTAATCTTATATCCAAAAGCTTCTACTAAATTAAGTACTGTTTTAATAAAATGATGGAAATAGATTTAGCGTTTGAAATCTATTACTAATGTATGTCGTTTAAAAAATAATAACGTACTGTTTCTCTTGTTATCATAAAATACATGTAGCATACTTAACATACACGATAAATGTAATATACGTCTTGTTATTACAGGCAATCTGAGATACTCTAAAAAATTATTGATTAATTAACTGTGAAGAATATAAATTCTAAGAATTTTATAGAATACTTAAATTTACTTTACTCGTTATGTACAAATTTACATGAGTATATTTGAAATCACCTGCTACAAACGTCATTACTTGATTAATGCTGTCGTTTACCGAGGCGATATACGTACGTAGCTGAAACATTTCATAACTCCTCGTTATAAGTACACTTTCATAAAATCCTGTAATAATATCATACCTTACTAGCTTCTTGTATCGTAATCGTAAAAATATTGCATTATTATAAAATTACTTACTGATTCATTATCTTTAAATTTTCCTAATTTTTACTAAGCTCTTAAAATAAGGAAACCAAGCGGATTAGATATTTCTGTAATTAATAATACCGTACAACATAATCTTTTAATGTGCTCTGGTAGTACTAGTGATCGATGCTACAAAATAATCTGTTTGCATTATACAATCGATGGAATATTTTTTTTTTACGCTGTCTGCTTAATTAAAGAGCAACATATAGCGACTTATCTAACTCAAGGAACATGTAAATAAATTACTTGAAATTTTCGTATCCTCAATTTTTACAAACAACAGTTAATTCACAATTACAGGGTCCAGTAAACAGAATAACTACATTTATCACGATATATTGTAAGTAAACAAGTTAATTTTGCAATTTGGAGAAAACAAACGATATACTCATTATGCAACCGGTTACTATCAAAATTCTACTATCATAACTACCGTTAGCGATAATTTTGAGCATAAAACTCGAGTCAATGTTGCATGTACAACGATTTAAACAATCCTTCATATTATAATAACATTTATAATAATAAACATTTGTTTAACACGTTCGTCGCCACCTCACTCATGTTTGGGTGTCGTTCTTTTTCATAAAGTTAAATAGGATTTTAAATTGGAATTTTAAAAGGAATTCAATGGAACAAGTATTGAAGTATAATATATATAAAATGAAAATAAAAAGTTAACATTTTTGCTGTTTTTATATTTTTTTCACCTGAGTTTTCTATGCAATCGGATTTGGGCCCAGCGAAAAACTCAGCCGAATCATGCTAGCGCGACGAACGTGTTAAATATAAAGACAAAACAGATCCGAACATCAACAACTGAGATATGTTAAACGTCAACATGATTTTAATAACAAAAGGTGAATTTTGTAATGTTTTGGTCCACGGTTTGTGTAACACATGTAAAAGTACTATTCAGAAAACTATTCTTACGATACGAATAACACTGAAGGAGAAATTTGCACGCACCTTCGAATTAAAGCGTGGTTTACCTCATAACAGCGATCGCTTCTTCTCGATAAATATCTCGCAACGATACAAAAATAAAACACATACGTGAACAAGCACGCTATAACATAAAAATTGTTCATTGTGCAGTAATACGTATATTTGCAAACGTGCAAACGTGAATACAAGGCAAATGCTTGGTATTCGAATTGCGTAAGGTTCGATCGGATAAACGGATCGTTTCTTGTTGGTTCTGTTCGGTATAACTGTACATTGCAAAGGAAAGACTTTCGTCTGGTCGACATTCATGTTAAGGAAATAATATAAGATTGCCATCAACTCCGCCATGCATCTTTTTTTTTGTTTTTTTTTGTTTTTTCTTTATTGTGATGTAATATATGTAATAATAAATGCATGTTTCAGTCTGACCATTTTGTATATTCTGTATCGTTGTGATTCTAACTTGGTCCTCTATGTACATGCACAGACTCCATCAAAACGTTTATATGCGGCAAATCGACGCACACGTAAATCTTACTGGGGTCAATTAAGCGGTACACAACCATAATTAGTCATTGTGTAACAATTTTGAGCTACTTTTTTTTTTTTCGTTTTTTTTTCTGATCGTGTCACTTGTTTGTTCTTCGTTTCTACGTATTCAACACATCGATTAAACTTCTAAATACGACTGAAAGCTAACGGACAAACGAACTGAAATATCACCATTAACTACCATTTACTACCTATTCCTCGTCGAGTTCGTTTTTTTTTTTTTGTTCTGGCAATAATAATAAAATAATGGTCGCATATCATCAAACGGAAAACAAAAGGTCTAGCTGTTCCATTAACGAAAAATGATATTGGTTCTTACTTGTTTCAACGTAGGTAGACACATAGTTAGCTAAACATTAAATGCATAATAAAGCATGATTATGATGAAGACACTTTGTTTCCTTAATTAGAGAAAAGGAATATGTACATGTGTCGTGGTGTCAATTTTGAAAACGTAACATCCGTGTATCATGATGATTGGGTACTTTCGGATACGTGAGGCAAAATTATTGTTGTTAAAGGTAACTTACATACATCTATTGCAACTACACCTCGATATTCTCGGTTTATGGAAAATGACAAGTTTGACCACTAGTTGCCGATAGCATTTTCGTTTGTTATTTAAAATCTCGTAATTCATGGATATATATATGTATATATATATGTATACAACTTTCTCTACTAAACATTTTACTTCTACGATTCCAAGCAGAAACACACGCACGTTTTTGTTCATCGTTTATCGTATAAATAATACATACAATTTCCTTTATAATTTATGCATGCCTTGGCTAAAAAGTGTAAATCATGATGTTAAATTTTTTAAAAAACATATAATTTCAATAGAGAGTATCATGATTATGAAGTACAAATTTTTTTAAGAACTACTTTATAATTCCTATTGATGCAAGTATTCTGCTTTTCCTGCTATATTTACATTTTCGTTATCTTTCGTGGAAACAAACGTTTTATTTATTAGCACATAGTATAAGAATCTTTATTATTAAGCATTTTATAAGCACTTAATGTTAATGCCCATACAAATATCAGGCAGGCATCAAGTATTTTTCAATCATATAACAGCACCTTGTAAACTACTTATACATTACAAATTTTCTGCTTGGAATTTGCTAAAATATTATAATAATTATATACTTATTCAACTATCAGAATTTCTATCTAAACGATGGGTTAGTTGAAAGCACTTTATGAATTAAAATAACGCATGACGGTTATGAATTAAAAAAAAAAGATAAAAATGGATGATAAAATTGAAATTGTTGATTTTATCTGTTTGGTATGTGATATTTATTTTTGTATAAATTATATATTTTACATATCGTCTACGTTATTTTTATTCGGTTATTCGGTTTACTCTTGGGTGTGCGGCATGTTAATTATGATTTTTAGTGGAAATTGTTTAATTTATTAATCCCATCTTATAGAGTACGTAAAACAATACAATTTAAGCATAAAGCAAGATAATTATTTTCGTTAAACACTAAAATGCATTATCTTTTCCGATAAATTAAACGGTTTACAACAACCGATTTCTTGGGTAATTTTGAGCAATCAATCCTGAGAAGAACGAAATTAATATCATTGATTTGAACTTTTCTTTACACAATATTACTGGGAAGCTAATCTGAGAAACGCTGCATCGTATGACCTACGACTATTCAATAAGGTCTACTTTTACAAAACTTGTATCAAAGCTGAGGTGTCACGATATTATTGAGAACTGAAGTTTCATAGTATTTACAAAAGAAACAAAATTTAAAAATCACAAGTTTAGTAACAAATTGAACATTCAAATTATGTAATCCGTTTTACAATCATGCAATAATGAAGACCATTAATTTTAATGTCTAGGATAAGCGTAATGCATATATTTAAATATCAAATTTTCAAGATGTTTCATCGGACAAGGTTAAGGAGCATGAGAAAGGTAACAATTTAAATAATTGAAACAGCTTCAAAGTAAGAAAGAAATACATTTTACCTGGTCTGTACTAGGACTCCTTGCTTTGTCCTCGTTTTCCCGTTTCAAGTCGTCCTGCCGCTTTGGGCTGCGTAGCACCCGTTGACAAGGGTCCGTATTACCACCGATGTCACCAGTGTTCAACACAATCAATGAAATCTTCTGCACAATGTCTACTATCACCACCCCAGACTCGTTCCCGTATGCCATTCTAAAATGAAATAGTTTCTACTTACAAAATGCAATTCATCAAATGTACACTTCTTATATTTCTAAAATTTTTGTCAATCACTTTCTTCATGCATGAACAAGGATTGAAATTATACATTCTTATATTTCTAAAATTTTTGTCAATCACTTTCTTCATGCATGAACGAGGATTGAAATTATACATTCTTATATTTCTAAAATTTTTGTCAATCACTTTCTTCATGCATGAACGAGGATTGAAATTATTCATTATTTGAAATTAGCATGTTTCACATATAGAAGGCGTTACACAAACATTGTAGACACTTACAGGCCATAGGAAGAGTTCAAACTGAGAGCTGTTATGTTTTCAGCTTGTTCTCCAGTGGCAGCAGTCGTTAAGCAGATCAAAGTTGCCTGAAAGCCTGGAGCCCTCTTCTGTAAACCAGTCTTAACTTTAAGCGATTGGTTCGTTTCATTATTTTTAGGCTCGCTATTCCCCGAGGTATTACCAGCCGGAGAATCGTGGTCTGATGAACTTTCGATTTCTTTCCCTGGATCAGCTGTCAGTGACACCTCCAGGGTCTACAGTGAATGTCAGTGAATTGCTATCACTACTCGTTAGTCAAATATTGCACGTTAATATTGAATTGTACTTGAAGACAAATAACCTTCAACTTAAATTACAGTTAAATGTAATTAGTGTGATTATGTAACTTTTCAATGCTTATATGATAAATTTTAATTCTAATCCTTCGACAAAATTATCCGCACTCAGAATAAAGCCTAATAATTGAATTGAACATTCCTTGCATTTCCTTTTAAGCCATTTTTGTATATAAAAAAAAAAAAATAATTACCTTTCCAAAGATCTAATTATTAACTAATGCAACACGAACGATGATACTATTATCGCAACCGTAATGATTTTTTAGAACGCGAGCAGCACTAAAAGTATAAGTACGTATTAAAGAAAATAGTTCACTTACCACTATCTCCGACATACTCTCAACTTTCTTAAATTTAAATAAAACAACGTGTCTTCCACTTCCCGCAATCGCTAATTTTCGACTTTCGGGACAAAGGAAGATGAGTTGTATCGCTAACGGGTCTTCCTCCGAATCTATACTACGCGTTCTACCTTTCTCAAAAAGTTTGGCTGTCTTCAATTTATAAAGTACTTGTAACGAGCCAGCCGATGCATCCCAAAATTTTATACTGCCATCAGCGTGTCTAAAAATAAAAAAAAGAACTCCTAGTTCGAAGAAAGAAGAACCCTCAATATAAAATTGAAAAGATAAAACATGCTTCTTTATCTTTTTTTTCTTCTAAATATTAAAAAATTCTTCTTTAAAAAAGAAAACACAATTTGAATCAAACATAATCTAAAAATGTCATCGCAGTAAAATTATTGTACATGTATACAAATAAATGTTTGGTAAGAACATTATTAATATAAAGTACAAAAACATGAAATGTATTTAAGTAACAGGTACATGTTATAATTCAGGCATTCATTTTCTTAATAATATTTACCCGGTCAAAATAATTTCATTGTAACTGCTAGAACTTGAGCTCCATTCGCCACCGGATATCGGCCAATCCTTTTCACTGAACCCTGTCTTTTTTTGAGACTTTGATCCAACTGAATAAAAAGCTGGTACTAAGTCCGAAGGACAGTCCGCGAAATACGCGCAGCAAGTCACAGGGGACTCGTGTATATCCATTGGATACGGATTTTCGAAACACGGAAATCCAGAAGTTAATAAATCTATCACAACCAAGTCATTTTGTAGTAGGACCACAACAGCATATGGATCCTGGTAATCTATACGATAAAAAACGAAATTACTTGTTGTAAATTTAGAGTTACATGAAGAAGTCAGAATTGTGCATAAGAATCAAGTAATAAAATTGTAATTTCACTTGATACACTTATGAAACATTTTCTGATGCTATCAAAATAGCATACGTGTCTTAATCATTTTCTAAGACGTATCACTTAATAAAATAAGTTTATTTATGTACCGCTGGTCCATGGATTTTCGCATAGCGTTATGAAGTCTATCACATTATGTTCCATTTCTAGTACAGTAGTGGTTTTTCCATGTATCACTGTTATGCTTGGAGTTCGTCCAGTTGTGTCATACGCTAAACCACCAGAAAATATAACGTATGCTTCCCTGTATTAACCAAAACAATATAATGTAATCTCAGTCTTACACTTTTGATCACAAAAAGTGTACAGGATGTTCCATAATATATGAGACCTACTTTGGAAGCATTTCAACGTTCATAAAAAATCTTGTTTAATGTTAATTGTAATGGAATTTTATCACTGACTATTTTTATCTAACAAGGAAATACAATAAACTAATTTGAATATCAATGTTGATAAAATTTATATAAAAGATCAAAAAAAGGAAGCACTGTAATTTTGTTTGCCAGAAAAAAGAATTGCAGTACGAAACTCAATGCAACGTGTAAACAACAAATAGGACATGTGTAATTCTGGAACTGATTTGCTTTCATTATTTCCAAATGCTAAATTTATCCTTTAAGCGGATTTCATAAATTATGAAACATATGTATAACTAACGTAGTTAATATAACAAATTATATACATTAATATATTGTCTACCGCACAATTTATTGCAAAATATCGTTTAATTCAATGTATGCAGATTGCTTTAGACCGAGGGCTATTATTAATTATTATTATTAATAATTATATCTCACCCTGATCTCGAAAGCTTCCACTCAACTTTTTGTATTGGTTTACATGGTTCTGGTTCGCCATCTTTAGTAGTTTTCGCTATTAAAGACATATTCCTTAATGTTATTTGAATAAAAGAATAAAAATTCGAAAGAAAATTCATTTTAAATAAGCATTGGCCAATATAAAAATTTCCATATACAATCCACTAATAATAATATTATTTAGAGAAATTTGCATAAATTATATTGGATGAAATCAAATTATATTCAAAAATACATATTAATTTTAATCCTCATATTATGTTTATAAATAATTAAATTAATTACATAACTATTACAATTGCGTCTTCTCAACAAATATACATACGTACAAAAATATACAAGTTTCAAAATAAAAAAAAAAAGATACTGATGTGAAAGTCATACAGACTCAAACACAATATAATTTTTATAAAGCTACAAATTTCTTTTTAGATCCATAGTCCCAATTTCAAACACTATAGTGCTTAATATAAAATACAGTAACTCGTCCTACGGTGTCATCTTTATTAAAATTTTATGGCATCATTGTTTTTATCTATTTACAATAAAAAAAAAAAAAAAGAAATGAAAAATTTCTCACCGTGCGGATGCGTAACATTCGTCGGTTTTACTTGACGCACCGTCCATGTTGACAAAGAACCATCGGTATGACTGCACATAAACTGTTTACCCTCGTGATGCCACGATATGGATCTCAAAGGTACGTCACTTTGGCATCTATAATCTGCATTCTTTGTTTTTAAATCCCAAAAAACTATTTGCCCCGACTCGTATCCTATCAGCATCTGAAAACAAAGTTTCAAAGCGTTACAAACGGACACCTGGCGCAAAGGAAGCAATTTTTACCGAAAGTAGGCTATTCTAAAAAAAATATGTTTCACGTGAATTTTCGTAATAAAACATAATCTCATAAATACACTGATATATAATTTTATAATACAAATTACGTACACACAACAAGAACAAATATGAGAATGTAGTGCAAAATGGGTCACAAAGTTTGACATTATTTTGAATTGTTACGAATGGCGAACATTTCAGAGCTATGTATTGAGATTGCATGTAATTATGAATTATATAACACAGATGTTTCAAATCAATTGAATAGTTTCGAAAAAAAATGCCACACCTATGTATGTTATCAACATGTTTGATGACTCGCAGAAGATAAACGTAAAAACTTATTTCTCTTCGAACAGATGAGATAAATCAACGAAAATGTGAAATGTAAGATTATTGTGACGAGTAAGATTCCAAAAATTTTGCATCCCTTCTGTTCATAAAAATTTGCCGTTTTTCATTCGTCAATATATTCATACGTGTATTTAATTTCATTTCCGTAAATCGTGCACTAAATGTAAAAATTACACGGTATGTACACAGGAATTCATTGAAAATTTATATCATCTGTAAACCGCATAAAAAACATCTATCTTCATCGCGTAAGTAACCAAGAAAAATACCAATCCTGCTACATCCTTGATACACATAAGTGCATGCGCGATTCTGCAAATATGTATAAAAAATAACGCGTATAAAAAGGGATCCTGGAACAATATGTTGTATGAAGAATATACATAATACCGCTGAACTGGGACAGTGAATCTAAAAGGAGGTGATTTTACATGGAAAAAATGCGTAGAGAAAATGGAGGGTAATATATTCTCGTATCAAGTTGAAAATTCATGGTGTATGAGTGCATATCATATAGAATGATGGTTCTTAATCGTGAATGGTCGAAACTTTTGTGGGTGAATATCTTTTTGCTACCCCCTTTTGTTGTAATTGTTCCACTGTACAGAATGACCTCGAATTGTTCCACCACAATTCAACCTTTATTTCTAAGGAATATTTATTTCAAGCAATATTTAGTTCCAATTTTTCTTTTTTTTTTTCTTTTTCTTTAACACATAACTTTTCGCCTTTCAGGGTGAACTCCGAGAACGTGATTTAGCAAAAGATCACTTGCAACACGATAAGTTTTGGTTATATTCTCAGGTAAGTTTGTCTAAACATCATTGTGGCTATAACAAAACAGTTAAGTAAAAACAGTTATGTATGTATATTTAATATCTTTATCCTTTGGTGTAATGCGCATTAGGTTTATTATCATATATAAAATATAATTTAATGCAACGTATTAGAAAGTTCACATTTCCTAATGTACATGTACAAGAATAACAGAAAATACACAGAAATCACAAACCACATAAATGTTTCATGAATTGATTGATTTATTTTAAATCTGAGCTTCGAACGTTAAATATTATTAGTAAAAATTATATGTACATACATTAAGGTGGTTCTTTGTTAAACACGGTCGAACAGTTTTATATTAATTCTTTTTCATCCCTTAGAATTGTCGCAATCTATAAAATAATATTTGTAGCCTAAACCGCACCAAAATCTTCCTAATTAAATTAACTAAAAGGCTACGAATATTATTTTTAATTAATCGAAAAAATGCTAAGACTTTCAATATAAAAGAAATATAATTAAATCCACCCTAATGTACATAACGTATTTTATATATATATATACATGTACTGGACCGATACCAACAAATTATGTTAATGATGATCTCGTGTAAAATGTATAAAAAGATGAGTGATCATGATTGTGAGATAAGTTTTTATTAAATTTTTATTAAGCGCTGTGATTAACGCAACTATGCCTTGTTGAAGCGATGTCAAAATAATGGGACTTCAAAGCACAAAAGAAAGTTCTTGGTGTATGTAAATGTTCTTCTTTAACATTAATAATAATTCGTATTAACAATTTTAAAGACAATTAAGCCAATCACCTGGGAAAGATAAATGAGATATCTCGATGAATCATAAAAAGGTATTTGAAGCTTTTGTCCTAGGAATTTTAAATAATTTTACAGGAGCAAACTTAAATAACAATTCAACGGAATAACGGTGTAAGAAGAAAAACCAAGTATTGTTGTGTAACGTGAAAATAATAAAGATCCCATTATTTTTTCCATCTTGTATACAATATGTATTAATAACAAAGTAAACAATGTGACATCATGAGAGAGAAACAACAACTTCGTTAAATCCTTCTTGTACGACAATTATAGCATGCACGCATGCACACACACAACATGCAAGCACACATTTCTGACTCTTGTTATAATTAACATCTTAAGAAAGGTTTTATCAAGAAAAACAAAGAAAAAAAGAAAGAGAACAGAAAGAAAAAAAAAAAAGAAAGAAATGTTAGAATGAATCTCGAGAGTATCCTAACATTATGATTCTCGTTTCGCAATTCGACATAGTATTCAAAAATGTAAGGTATGACGTCATGGTAAGGATGGAGAATAATGCAAAATAAAACGTACTCAAAAACACGCGTACCTTGCTCAAATCTAAAGGATTATCACTCAAGTGTACTACAGCACCAGGATGGGTCTTTCTAGATCTGGAAAATATATATACATATATTATATACGTGTTCCGTGTGCGAGCGCGCGCGCGCATGTGTTTGTAAATGGTAAGTGTGCGTTTACTGTATGTGAAATGTATACATGTACGTTTATCATCGCCTTCGTATACGTTGTCTATATATGCCTGCGTGTAGTTTTTTCGGTATTAGTATTGGTGTACACACACTTTATTACACGTGAACGAGCTTGTAGTTACGACCAATACAACAAGATTTTACTGTTTTAACTCCGCTGCAACAACGCTGACCCCCCCCCCCTTTCTTCAGAGAGCTTAACTTTTCGTTAGATCTTTTTTCGGTATCGTTAAATAATCGTTATGCTCAAAGATCGCCGCACGATGCACATTGTAATCAATGTAAACGACGGTAAAGGTAAATAAAAGAAACTTAGACGAGAGAAGTTAGACTAGTTGTACGAAATACAATAAAAGCTGTGCTTGTGCATAATGCGTAACGTATACATAATAATTGTCACTCTGTAAAGTTGTGGTACATTTTGGAAACGAAAGCAAACAAACCTGAGTACTTTATAATTTTTAACGGTGTTACATTCATATAGAGAAGGCCACGTTTCGTTTACCTCTGAAGCAAAATCATGAGAGCAGGAGGAATGGATACAACTTAAAGGTTTGAACATCATAAATTGTACTAAATGAGGAAATCATAAAAACCAAATCAATTACCAATATCCTAAAAGAATATTCTTATTCTTGTATAAAAAAAGTTCTATTCTCGTTAAAGTGTGATACGTGACTTAAGAAAGGTTTCCTTAGATACTTTTATGTTCACTGTTATAACGTTCAATTAACCGAGAATGGACGAAAAAGGGTAACAATACTGTGAACATCAAATATAAAATATAAGTACTCACAAATATGAAAATTATACATTAATTCGAAATTAATTATTTCTTCAGTCGAAATAATTCAGTTACATCAAGTTTATTAAGAATTGCACTCAATAAATATTTAATATCAACTAAGATAAATGTTTGAATAAATATTTCTTTGTCTCTATTATAAGTTCATCATGAAAAGAATCTTTTGTAAAAGTGTTTGCTCATGAAGTAAATTAATTTTTTAATAATGCTGCATTTATAATTACCAACACTTATATTCAATATAATTTTTGTAATTTACTTGAACTTTAAATTTAGCTTACACGAACAACATTATTTCCCATCCTTCTCGGATAATTAAGAATCCTCTAAAAAAAAAATGTTACACAGTAATTATTTATTCTATCTATATTGATAGTTTATTACCCTTCTTATTATATCATGAATAATTTTAATTTCAATTCATTAAAGTTTCTTTGTTCCACTCGAATCCTCTCGTACTTCCATAAAATTTTAGCAATCAACGGTTTTCAAGCCAACCTCTTGTACATCTTTGTTTTAAGATCAATGTTCCCTTTATACACTCATACATTATACATATGCATACGTTCTAGTACGATATACTTATGATTGCAAATTAAATTCCTTAATCCTAATCTCACTCATCTTTTTTTTTCTTTTTTTTTGGAAATCGTATTAATCAATAATTTAATACTGTGATATTTGTAAAGTTAAGTATATCCCTCGCTAAATTATACTAATACATTAATTGTTAGACATTCAAATGTGAAATTTGGTAATCTTGAAAGAAGTTGTTTCGTTTACAGTGAAATAATTCCATCAGCGAGCTCTAATATTTTTTGGCATTCCGCTTTAACTTGTTCCTCAATTCTTGACTTGTACTATGATATTATCATGCATGAATCATAACATATACGCTTGCGTCAATATTTACAAGGTGTGCCATAATCTTTCCACAGGATTAATTTCCAAATAGTTCACTGCTCGAAATAACGTTCCAAATAAAAGTTACTCTATTTCAATAAGAATCGATAGAATTTTTCATTTAAATGAAGGTGCCTCCAACGTTTCAAGATGACCTCTGATTTTTTTTAAATGGAACGTCTCGTTTTCTTTTTCCTTTTTTTTTTTAGTCAGACGTGTAGCCTATTTCTAGATGAGTTCATTGATACGACACGATGCCACACTTTCAGTCATTTAAGGTCACGCAGTCATTCATAATCTAATTTCCCGTGGGCGGTAAAAAGGTTTCCTTCAACGCGTGCATATTTCATTCATTTTTTCCCTAAAACGTTAACGTCCATTTTTCTTCTTCACTTTTTACAAAAATCTTCCTTTTATTTCTTTTATACGCTTCAACTGAATTCGTTGCATGTAATCCTCTTGTTTTAAGCGTAGCAAACTAACTAACAATTACAAACATATAATTATATTGTTATAAACCGTTAAACGAGAGTTGATTATAATTGTTCAACGCTTTTGCCTCAACGTTTCCTACCGAACAGATACACGTAATGTAAACGGCAGAAGTCAAACATAAATTCCATTCCAAGGAAACAGAGTGCGAGTTTCAACGAATAGAGTATAAAAGAACGTAAATATCATTCGCAAGTGTATATGTTTTACCATCAGTAGTAATTTTCTAACACACGTATTGTTCTACACGATGTCTTCTCTAAAAACAGGCCACCTACTTTATTTTCCATCGCGTATCGGGATCTTAAAATAAAAATGAAAAAAGAAGAACATCATAAAATAGAAATCTTCTGCGCCCAGAAACCCTATTTACCCATTGTTATTAATCTCGAATTAAAATATATTTTCTCTCTCATCCTGAAGGACATAACTAGGTGACCCGTTTTAAATAGAACACTCTGTATATCACGTTTGTGTTGTTGTAAAATAATGCAGAGTAATTAAATTAGCTGATCAGTGTACAAACAAAACTTTAATTCATCTTTATAACACATCACGTTTATTATTAATTTGTTAAAAATTTAATGAAATTTTAATTTATTTTATAATAATTAGAATTTTAGGAACGTAGATATATTCAGAAAATTTATATTGATCGACAAAAATTTCTCGATGAATATTTATAATATTATAATAAATTTATTGGTGGTTGAACTTACACGTTTAACGTGCACGATATTAATTAATATCTTATCGCTACGAACCGCCCATAAGTACTTATCGTTTAATAAAACTGTACTAAAATGGGAATCTCCGTCTTACCAGAAAACTGAGCAGTATCACTAAGTCGATCGGAAA
Organism: Tetrapedia diversipes; assembly: GCA_033822845.1. NCBI lineage: Eukaryota > Metazoa > Arthropoda > Insecta > Hymenoptera > Apidae > Tetrapedia > Tetrapedia diversipes. Next base: position 67,002 of record JAOPTO010002434.1, read on the forward strand.
ACAATCGAAATACAGGAGTAACTAACAGCGTACGGGAGTGAAAATAAAGAGAACGAGACATAACTGCGATTCGAAAGTGTATGTCGTTTGCCGCTGTTCATTCCACGCATGTACGTATAACCATTGTTCATAGTTATTAATCATATCCGTATAACTTAGACCACTTAGACAAGCATACCGCATACTTACATTTCGATAGCCTTGTTCCAATTAATTACATATCCAGAAAGGACAAACGTCTCGATATGGAGTACATGAATGTTCCCTCGTTCCGTACCAACATACAGCCATTTACTTTGCAGCGGTAGGTGGATGCATGTTATTCTGTTTAAAATACGATATCACAGCTTAATTATTTCACATGATCCCGTTGAACAGTCGTGCGTAAAGAAATTTAAACGAGAAAAGAAAAATCGATCATATTTACCGTTTAACTATCAACAGAATGAATTAACTTTTTGTATTCACGAATAATGAATTGTTAGCTGCTTCAATGATAATCGGTGATAATTACCGTCATCACTGAATTTTATAATTTAAAAGAAACAACAATATTACTTCGCGAAACACATAATTGGTATTATTTTTAAGGAATATTCGTTCACGAGACCGAGATAATTTAAATAAATATTATTTTACATCTTATTACGGAATATTAATTTCACAAAATTATTCAATTAAAAATAAATGGTACATTTTTTAACAAAATTTCCAACATCAATCAGTCGAAAACCCTTATTGGACTCACTCAAAGAATTGTTAAAGTACGTTACGCAAAAGGTATGCAATTTGGAAAATTGACCTTTCTCTTTGAAACTTGAGGCTCTGTACGACCTGTGGTATTTTCTGTCTAAAATTCCATAGGTGTAAGGTGTCGTCCGCGGTGGCGGAGACCAAAGCTCCCTCATTGACTAAAAATTGCAGTTGTATCACAGCCGTACATCCTTCGTGCTTCACGTGTGCATCTACCCCTGGTCGACCCAAACTATTTTTACAACGTCTTAATTAAGGAAAACTACAAACATCTATTATTCTATAAAATTTATTTGACCATTCTAACCCTAGCAGGATAAAACTCTGTAAATAAATAACACGCTAACTCCTGATTCACCGTATAAATCATTAACATTACCTCTTACTAATACTGAAATGCCAGTTACAAAATTACAGAGACCAGAATTAAGGATTACTCAAACGAGATATCATTGAAATTATTATTCAGACACCGTATTGTCTTATTTAACTTGAAAGTGGCTGGTATTGTTCAAGAAGCAATTACGACTTCGTCGTTTCATTAGAGTCACTTAGGAATTAACATCATTTCAAAACTGTTTTGAGTTCAGTTAGTTGTATTCGCGAAGAAATAAGGATAGCATCACGTGGAATAATTCATTAGGAAAGACAACAACAATTTGAGCAGTTTAAGCCCCATCTTGGGATACTCCGCACCCCTCGCTGTTTCGCTTCCAACGTGTCCCATGCGATCATTGATTATCTGCATTCCTGACACATGCAGGGTCGATTCTTTATACACAGCGTTTACAGATTTTATTGAGCAATAAAGCGCACCGTTCAGTTGAAAGTAGTTACTTTGTAGCAACTGCCTGTCTCGATAGCAACCAGGAAGCTTATCGAGCTGTGATGAGCATCCGCTACCTGGTAACTCTTTAATCAGAATAGACCAATAGAAGCACCCACGTGAAAAAAAAAATACACACGGTTGGCGAACCATAAACCAACTGTGCAGTGTAATTAATTCAGTCGAATCGAATATACTTTTACTCTTACAAAGATAAAAAATTCGGCAAATCACTTTTTGACGATTAAAATAATCCGCAATGGTAATTTTCGTGGAAAAAGTTCGTGTTTTGTAATGAATGAACACAAAGGGTGTTCCGCAAGCACGTTTAAAAAGTTATTCCAATTTTATACAGTTAGATGACCACAGGGGTCAATGCAATAAGTGCACTTCACCATATTCATCAACCTTTTGTCGAAATTGGTCAAAGCTTTGCCAAGAAATGGTCACTTTGAGCAACATATATGAATATTCATGTAGATATGTTAATATCCCTACGTTTTTTTTAATTTGAGAACAATTTACGATACAGATGCAAAACACTGCACACGCAAATTATATTGTGAAATGGTTCTACATGATTTGCTTGCTTTCCCATGTTAAAGTGTAGAGAGCACTGGAAAGTGCTCTATTTTTATCAGCAAAGTCATTCACCTACATTATTTATGTTAAAAAGCGTGGGAAGCTATAAATTTTATAAAACATTTCAAACATTTTAATTTTTTAACAACTTTTCTTAATCGAATTTCTCAAAAATGGAACCTCCAACGAAAAAAAAAAAACTATACCAAACCTTTCATCGATTTCCACACTTTCATATGCCAGAAAAAAAAAAATACAAATAAAGAAGTATTCTCGATAAAAACTCTCATTGCGTACAATATACATGAAACTGAGGAGCAATAATACATGTGTACAAAAATACAGACAAAACAGTGAGTCCAAGTTATAAAAATTTCTGGTAAAAAGTGTTATATTATTCAATCGTCTTCAAATATTCTGCAATGTAATATTACGGCATAGATTATGAGCCAAGCTTAATACGTAGCGAAATCGAGCATGTTGATCTTTGTTAATTACTCGTTTACCTTGTAACGCTGACTATGCTAACAACGTTATCAAAGGATACATCCTAAGGGATCCAGATTTAGTGCCAATAGCAAGAAGCCTTTGAACTGGATCGAATGCAACTGCTGTCGGCTGATGTGGAAAGCCATGTCTGAATGTCTGAAACATAAAGGCATTTGTTTCATTTCATGTTTCCCGTTTTAGTCATCTGAAAGTCTATTCAACCCCACAAGGGCTGCAGAACAAACGGTACGAAGTAAAAGATAGCATTGTCACCCTGGCTTTCAATGTAAGTATATTTAGCTTGGATTATGCAACAATTTCAACACTGCTAATTCTGCATTTCTTTTCCCGTTCCTTTTTGCACCACCTGTACAATTTGATCCACATTTCTGACGAAAAATCAAATTAAAAGATGTAAATGTTAGTTAATTGTATGCATCTTGAAATAATAATTCTGCTTCCTGTGTCTGATGCCTGTAACGAGAACAATTTCTACGAAATAACTTGGACACAGGAACAGTGTTATCATACGACGTGATGGTGGAACAATTACATAATTAGCAGTTAAAGTTGAACAATGGTAAATGACTTTGAATAATCTTGAAAGACCAACACATCGTAAATCACTGAATCCCTCCAGGAATAGAAAATTACGTTCGCCTACTTGAAAATGCATGATATTAACTAAAAAGAATAATTTCACAATGAAATCTTGAAGATGTGTAATAAGGCTCGGAAGTTTGGTAATTAAAATATCCCGTTCTAAAATTGCTAAACACGACTAAAAAAAGAAAAAGACATTATTTCCCAGAACGAACAGTTCCGTGAATAATTACGTAAAAAGATCATAATGGAACACGTTATATAACAGAAGAATGGAGGGAAGATTTTTACGATAAACAGGATCTGTAGCATCCTAGGAAAAAGTGTATAAAATATACCGGAAGGTACGAAATATTGGAAAATCCGATAACTCCATTAAAACGGGTAGGAAGAGGCAAGCTATTACGGTTTATCAAGATCGTGGAATTATTAAAACAGCGGCAATAGATCTATTTATTGATATAAAACAAATTAAGGAAAATTTAATGCTAATGGCTATTACAGATAACGAATCCCATTTATCACGAGTAAACCACGGACTTTTATACACTTGTAGGATATTCAAATGTGCAAAAAAGGTACCGAGTGCAACGGTGTACAAAATATTCCAAGTTAAATAAATCTGTGATAGTGTTATTTCCACTTCAGATTGTGTTTATAAAAATTCAAATTTGCATGAAAATCCGCACGAGCTGTTTAAAATAAATAGGTGTCTGGAAAAAGATTTTATGCTTCAAAAACGAACGTCCTGTGATATGCAAATTGCTATGTCAAATGCAAAAGAATTCCTTGCAAGGTTACGAAGATTTTGCCCGAGCAGGAAACATAGGTGATAACAAATCTTATTGAGGAAATGTAATAATGTTTGTAAGCACTCGCACAGCACTAGATGGAACAATAAAAGTAGAATTCTAGTTATGTTCTGTACATCAGTTACCAATAATTACCAACAAGAGCCATTATAGCAGACTTTGATAAAATTTTGTGTACAATTTTGCATATGTTTCGACACGTATCTTTCTAAACTGCTGATACTCGTGTTCAGAATACAAGTCTATCGTGAAATGGCTCGTTCATGACCGTTCAATCGTTCTTTACCTTTCTCCGTGGCCATTTCTTAACTCTTTCAGGCACACGATCTTAAAGAGAATAAAACCCCACGTTGCACAGCATTCTTTTTTTTTTTTTTATTAAAAAAATGGAGAAGAACATTCATTTCAATTATTAAAACATTAAACTGAGTAGTTTCAACCTTTCAAGGTGGGTTAAAAATAAAAAGGCATAGAAAGCTAAGCAAAAGGTGAGACCAGTTTTAACCCACCTAACCCTAAACAGTTAAAGGCCCGCTGACTCGTAACTTCTGTCGGAGCATCACGTTTTTTTCAATCGACAATCGTTTAACACTAGATTTACGGACATTTCCTGTATATTTATTTTTAATGTACATATATTAAGGAGTACGTGAATACATCAAACAGAATTTGAAATTGCAGAATTGAGAGGGAAATAGATTTAGGTATATTTGTATTGCTTCATTAATAAAAGTCAGCAAAAATTTTGATCATAATAGTAATTATTTTTACAAATTTTACTCATGGAATCCGGTAAACCTAGTGTTAAATAAAAGAAAATCGATCTTTTGGCGTGAAAGAAGCACTCCCCCTATCGACTGCTGCTATCAACGATCTTACACGTGTATTCAGTAATGTCCCACTAGAAACGGGTCACCTAATTATCTCCTCGAATTGTAATGGCACAAGAAACGTTTCGTGTAACTTAAATGGCACCAATGAACATTTTCATTCCGAATCATCCTTTCAGAAACGAACTTTCACGTAAGATGATACTCAACGATGAAAGTAAGTTGAAGAGATGATATAACTTCCAACAATATCACGAACTGTGATAGCATGAACATAAAGTATATGCGGAGAATGTACAGTAGCGGACAAAAGTTTATGACAAGAGGACAATTCAAAGCGTAGCCTTATGGTTTGCAAATATTGCTTATGCATCCATTTTTATCGCTATTATGATAGAACGCTGTTTATCGATTAGCATAGAATACAAATTTTGTTTATTATGCTATTTCTTATAAATTAGTTAACCCTTTTCAATCAATTAACCCTTAGTCGTCTATCGATACTAACTTTAAAAATTTTCAAATTCAAAATATTCACTAAGATTCGCCTATTATTAAACGTCATTTAGTTTAGTCAAGTGATATACTAAAATTTACATATATGACTATTTAACCTCTGCATCCAACTAATAAACAAACTAATTAAATTCTAAAAATTTGAGGAACTATCAATTGGTGATTAACAGTCACCTCTCGAGCGCAAAGGGTTAATTTATTTTCGTTGACTCTTTGATCTTAAACTTTTGTCCGCTACTGTACAACAAGTAAGATGAATTAGTAAATCTATTGATACTGCGGGTTGCCCTAAATTTTGGTCAATGTAGACAGCTATGATAGGAAATTAAATATGTAACACAAGACTAGACCCGTACATCTACAACCCTAGCGTCTATATTGGGAAAGGGAGCTCATGAAGTGTGATTCGAAATTTAATAAAACTTCAGAGGTTGACAGGATTGGTGTAAACGCTCAATAATTCATAGGGCGCTCGATAATGAAATTTCAGTTCATCCGTTGATGCGATAAAAAGCTTTAAAAAGTAAGCTCTCATCTTAAACAGGTCACTGGCATGCACTAGTGGCTAGCGATTATACCTTAGTGCATAGATAGGAGTTTTATGACACTTTATAGTACTTTTTATACTACTTTACAGTATTTTTATATCAGAACTGAACGTAACACAAGGAAATATTATCAGACTTTGTTCATTCCATACGTGAAACTATTCTGTGATTCCGTTTTCCTAAGTTTCTTCGTGACACCACTTTGCAACTGTTACCATGTCCTCTACTGACGTCAAAGTTAAAATTAACAAAACGTAAGTATTTTCCAGACAATTTCTCTTTCGAGAGGACAAAGTTTTCGTTCATTCGCGCAATTTCGCACGGCTGTTTTTGAAATATGAGAACTAGCATTATCCTGTAATAAGGCAGCGCCCTTAGGGTTCGTTAAAGCTGATTGCACGTTTTCGACTCGCCCAAAAATTCGCACACACGTGCATTCCTTTTTGTTTGCATCAAAAAAAAAAAAAGAAAAGAAAAGAAAAAAAAGACAGAGAAAGATGAAACGAAAGAACCGTGTATATCGCGTACCGAAGAAAAATAGAAAGAACAAATTCGGGACAAAGCGGAGTTAGGATTAATTTGACGCCCTAAGAGACAGATATACGTTAAAATCGATTTTGATGCAGCACTACTACTACTACCTTTCCACTGCTCTGTGAAAACTGCCCTCGTTCCATTTCAGCGTAACGGAAAAGTAGGTTAAAATACAGCGATACGAAACTTATGAACACCACCTGCCTTACTCTATGCCCGATTTTAACTTCCCAGAGGTGGTCTGTGGTCAATTTTCCCAACGTTTCCGTGTTATAGGCCAGCACAAACACAGGCGCACGTCGGGCTTTAGCATCCACTGTACCCGTACGAACCGCTGCATTATAGGGAAGCGAACACGTCGTAAGCTCGAAAGAAAGAGGATAAGCCTCGCGAATCTCTGGTTTTGACGAGTTTCGACGAGTCGAGGTTTAGTCAGGGTACTGCTGAAACGCTGACACTCCAAGCAAAATCGGATATTATCATTCTCTTGCGAGCAAAACCTATGTACCCTTTCATAATTAAGTGTCGCCTAGATTATAATCTGATATCGCATCCCGATATTGGATGTCCGTGGACACACAGTTTTCAAATCAATACCGCCTGTTTTTCGTTTTCCATTTACAGCCTCTGCAAGCAAAGTCTTGCTATTACTTTAATTCGGTTTACCTTAAACGGTCTATAAATTCAAGTTGTTTTTAAAACAAATAATTTTATGTTTAACGTTTATGTAAAATAATACTTTTCTTCTTCGTTTCTACAGAATCTTCTAAAGCATTAATGAGATTATCTTCACTTTTTCCAGGTCTATGAAAATTTAGAAGAAAGTCTGATTCCTTTAAACTCTATTCTATACATGAGTTATGCTGTTGTTACTTTTACATTATATTACAATTAACTCTTGTTAAATTTAGGTTCACGTAACTCTGATCTATTCTGATGATATTTTTAAGTAACTTAACAAAAGAATATTTTGCATCCACATATCCTTTTTGCCCTAGGTATAACGTTGATATCTGGCGCTCTGCCCTTAACCTTAATGGCTCCCAATGGTAATCAGACATCGGTTCCCGTCCACAGGGCTTACCCTGTGGTTTCCGTCGGTGACCAAGCACGGGTCGTCCACGTTAGCCTGTCCTATCTGTTCCCGGTAGTAACCGGACATCGGGATCGTTTAATCCTATCAAAAATACTGACCTATCCGTACTCACAGGCCACACAACTCATCCTGATATATTAACTAAGCAACAGATTTTTATATAAATTCACACCCTTATGAACACAACTAAGCAAGTGAAAACTGTTTCACCCTCTGACATTATCACTTACAATAATAGCCATAGAAACTGCACTAGTCCTTAAAAGTACAATTTATCATATTCTGGGTGAATCTCACAACTTGGTTCCCTCAAATAACTTGTAAATTATTTGTTATGGAAACAAATGTTTAAAATAAAAGTTGCATAATATCAAGGGGAGTGTATGATATTTTAACATACTATACAACTTTTGTTTGAAACATTTTTTCCTATAATAAATAGTTCACAAATTGTTTGAGATGATCAAGTTGAAACTCACCCTGTATGTAGATACACTACAAACATGGCAACTCAGTTGTTCACATTCAATCATTTTAGCTTTTGATAGTTTTATGTAATTTTATGCCATAGATATACCTAACCACACAAAGTGTTAAACCAAAGTGCAAGTTAAATCAAAAACTGGTGATATGTTTAAAATTTCTGAACACTACTTCATTTGGGATGCTTTGCATACTTTTCTATATTTTGTGTGCATTTTATAACTTTTTGCACAATTTAGCTTCCCATAAATACTTAAAGTCCACAGTCTAGTTGCAACAAATGGAAAATAAGTAATGAATCAACCATGTTTTATTTATGTAAACATTTTCAAGATGAAGCTTAATTTGCTAATTGACAGAATATTTGTGCCTCAGGCTCTCAGAGTCGTCGCTTCTGCAGTAATATGCAGGATTGTCAATGCTGTGCTATTATAAGGGAACGCATTTATATTTAAGTCAGATATAGCAATGCGAACATGTTCGTGTTGGTACTTATCACCATGTACGGTGGTGTTAAGTAGATGGCAGCCTTAACTCTGGCTTTACAATCCCGTGAAGGAATTAATAGGCACGATTCGACTCGCGAGCACAACAATTGCTTTTGTTTCACTGTCTCAGCGCAAACAGTAGCCACGGACACCGGAGCTTCGCGTGACCAGACTGTGATAGAGACACGAAAGTGATAATTTCAGATGTCCACTAATGGAAATAGATATACCCTATATCTCTTAGATGCCTGGTCGAATTTCCTAGAGTTTAGACTTTGTGGCATCAACTTCGGCATTTTCTTTTTATGCATCGATGTAAATTGCAGTAGACAATATTCAAAGGACACTCTTTTCAGACCATAAAATTCTCAGAATAATAAGACCTCTAAAAATCTCTTCTAACTCCAACTCTTCTACAAATACCGTAAAAGTATAGTAATTTTACAATTTCTCTCATATGTAAATGACTTAAGTGCACAAAAAGCATATTTTCAAAGAATGGATATATTCCTATCTTGCAGTATGAAAATTGATTTCGATGCTACTGGTGACACAGCACGGCGAATCTTAGCTCATGTTGACCTTCATGAAAAGTAACCCCTTTTATGTGTGTGTACTTTGTAACATTTTGTTGCACTAATGCAAACACTGGTTCACCCTTTCAAGCGTGAAACAGATAAAATAACTCGCATCGTGGAATTCATATTAAAATTAATGCTCTGATGAAAATTCCAGAAAACAGGCAATATGTCCTAGAACAGCAGAAATGAATCACATTTATTAAATTGCTTCACTCAAAGATAGTAATAAAACGCCACGGTGGAAGCATTTATGGTTTTACCGCACTTCTACCCTCAGAGGAACGATTTATAAACTGAACAAAATAATGACAAAAGAAAAACGTTGACATTTTCAGAGAACAAAACGTATTTTAACCAATGGAATGCATTAATTTTTTAAATACCCTTTCATAATTTATCGAAAGGTAATTCGCTCGCTTATTTTCTCTATTTTCAATAAAATATATTTTCTGCAATATTTTCTACGTGAAACTGTTATTGTTTTGAATATTTATCAATAAAATGTGTAAACATACACGAACGTGTATGTGAAAATTATCATGGTACCGTTATCAAGAATGGAATTAATTACAAGCTAGTCTGAAACTGAAATTGTTACATTTTATTCTTGGAACTGTTCGATAAGGAAATTAATACAAGCATAACTACTCTCTAGTATTAATGCATGAGCGTAATTATCCTACTTTCGTGTAGTTAATTAAATATTGTAATCGCTTCATGTATAAACAAATTTCAATACATCTATATCATCTTCATACATATATTTTGATTATATTTTGAAATAAAATTCACAGTCTATTTATTACATACAAAAAGGATCACATATCTGATCGTTTCGTGCGTCCACTTTCGAAAATTAAATCATAGTAACGCTTAGCCACTTTTTCTCTAATTATGGACTATTTCATAACCGAGGTTTTATTCTGTACAGTATTCCATACTAGCTAGTTATGTTTCTCAGTCACCAATACCTTACTAAACTCAACTTTTCCTTTTAGCAGCCATCCTTCCAATTCGATTTAACGCACAGGAAATTATAAAATCATTCCAACATGCTTACACTCTAGAACTATTTCTTCAGCGTGATGAGTTTGCTAAAAATTAGTAAAATTCAAAATCTTCGTATGTTATACTTCAATAAAAAATAGATTGAAACTTTCATGAACAATATATAGGGTGACGTACGGGCTGTCGTGCTATAAATATAAGTTGGAGACTGAAAAACTTTATAAACCTGTAAGTTTTACACTCCGATGGTTTTCTGCTTACAGAAATAAACAAATTTATTAGGATATGATATAACTATTATTATATTCGTCTAACAAATTCTGTTACATTTTATAGCTCATTTTATTCTGAAAATTACATATATTTGCATGCCCTATTAACAGGTTAAACAATTTTGAAATTCATATTCATATTTGAATATGTCATGTTGATACACGACCCACAAACGTTACTTCGATAACACATTACACGCACTTAGAATAAACTATCGGCAGATATGCATCATGTAAGAGTATACCATTTACTTCTTTCGCGCGGTATAATCTTCTTTTATTTAAAACATTAAACGACTACAATCGATCAAAGTGAAAATGTGATTAACTATGTTTTGAAAAAATTTTAATAATCATATAATTTGTATAAGAAAATTAATATAATAAAGCGATAATAATCTTACATTATTTTTAAACTGATTTTTCAAAAGGTACTGATGATGATTTGAAAAATTTTATCAGAAAATATAAAAAAGTATATCTTGTTTTTGTGTTTTTATGTATAGGTTTTTTTCATCTCTTTTTCATTTATTTACTATAAAAATTATATTTACTATAATTTTCTCAAATTATTAATAATTTATGTTTTCATAATATTTATGTCACTACTATTGCGTGTTATAATACGAAATCCTGCAATGCAACAAGAATTACTATCCATTCATACGCTGATTAAACAAGAATACTTTCTTTTATATGTATTATGTAGTTTCCTACATGTGTACATATAGAACACTATGATGCGTTACTATTCATTGTAACCTACATTCAAAGTTAGCTATTGAAATTGGATCCATCGCAAAATAGTACACTAAATATGACTTAGCAACAAATTCAATAATTTGTTCTGCATTAATTTGAAATTATGTAATTAATAACTTCAATAACATTTAATATACTATTAAGGGTTCTCTTAACATATAATTACTGTACTCTTACAGTATCTTTATAATGCATACACATAAGGTTACTAACAGCAGCCATCAGTATATTATGTAGTCACGGTGGTAACATTGAGATTTTTACTATCGCATTAGTTTTTTAACAAAAAAATAACTATAATAAAATAAGCAAAAAATCAAACAAACAAATCGTAGTACAATTAAAACTTTTAAATTAAGTTATGATTACGATTTGAAAACAAACTTTCATAAAAAACAGTATAATACAATTTGAATAAAACAACATGCGCAAATTAGATTTATGTATTTAAATGCTAATTTATGTGATTGAAAATACGCTTATGTACATATGTAAAATTTGAAATTAACGATATTATTGTCACTGACCTTCTTTACTTGAAAATGTTCCGCTCGTAAATTTTCGACGATTTCTTGATCAGGTTTAACGGGTTGGGGCACCGATGATCGGAACCCGTCAAGCACGCCTTTAATTGTAAACTTCTTCATTACGGACCGAAGATAACACTTAAAAGATCACATGTGCAACAGCAACACAAATTTAAGTATTCCTAGAGTTTCAAATTAAAATACAAAATTTTGAAAGAATTCAATTAACAAGAGAATGAAGAATTTCTTAATGACAAGAATCTATAATACGTTCCATTTAACAGTTCCTTCTTTCGCGGAAAACTACCGATGACATCTCTGCGTATCAATGGCAAATGTCACTCATCGATATTTCGAGTCTTGCGGAACCTCTTCTACATTTTGACAAAACAACGATGACGTCGAAGAGACACAACAGCACATTTCAGTATCGCAGTACTTTGTGTAAATATAGATGCACACGTTACCGTAACCGTTTGTTGGTGCGTTTTTACAAACGCTGCGTGACCAGAATTGTTTTCGTAGTTGACAGCAATGCAGTGTTGTTTAATCGTGTCAGGATCAATAACTGGCAACAGGCTCATGTGGACTCTAGCACGACCGCGAACCTACTTTGTGCGCAATCGTGAACGAAACTTTATGGCAAGCTGTTATGTCAAGTTCACAAAACCATTAAGGTGATCCAGAAGCAAAGATAGTTACTTTAGCGATATCGATCTATTTAAATTAACTATAAATAATAAATTATTACTCTGATTTATAAATAACTACAATTGTTTAATTATCAGTCAAGGTTTATAACCAAAACATCTTGCATACTACGCACAACGTCCATTAAATAAATGTTATTAAAATCAACTTATATATCCCTTTTAAAGAAAAGTTAGATACTATTATTATATATTACTAAATAAGAAAAAGGGGCAATCATTTTTTTACCATTTCTTTTAATTAATAATATGAATTATATCGTACATCAACTTATTATAAATTGAAATAACTTTCAATACTGCCAACCCTATTAATCTTCTAGTACTCTTTTAATGCCGTAGTACTTTATTTTGAAAATGTACCTTTAGATTTAATGTTTTACATATTTTTAATATTACAACTATAGCTACCAATCTTATTTTACTTCTTTTTATTTTTATTATTTATACTTTATTATAAATAAATAATATCTCGCCTATGCATATTATACATATATACATATATACTATCCATATCACTTTTCATACATACTGCATATAACACTATTCAATTACTGGGGATTCACATGAGAAACTATATTTTGAAGTTGTTACTTAAATGGTGCTTAGTTTCATGTGTTCAACTTAATATTTTTCCGTACTATATTTTAAGCGATTTTAAGAATGTAAATTATCATATATAAAACAAATAGAAATCGTTGAAAGGTAATTTTTTATTTGCGACGCACAATTATTTTGAATACAATATAGACATTACTACATATATTAAACATTGTTACACTTATACATTTATTAGAAAAGCTGTAATGTATTAAATGTCCATCAATTAATTTTAAATGTTATATAATGAAAATATCGTTTCAGGAAATCTTTGAAAAAATCTGTGCACATTACAAAATATGTCAAAATGATGAATTCAGGTAATACAGTATCTAAATTTCGTGATACTTTTCATATAGCAACAAAAGATATATTAAGATGGTTTCCTGGACATATGGGTAAAGGCTTAAAACAAATGCAACAAAAGTTAAAAAGTGTAGATTGTATAATTGAGGTTCATGATGCAAGAGTTCCAATTTCTGGACATTATGCAGATTTTAATAAAACATTAACTGGACTAAAGCCTCATATTTTTCTATTAAACAAGATGGATTTAACTGATATGAATTTCAAAAATTGTGTTATAGAAAATTTAAATAAAAAAGGATTATCAAATATATTATTTACTAATTTTAACAATTCAGGATGTAAAGGAGTTAAAGCATTATTGCCTTTAGCACAAAAATTAATGAAAGAATCAAATCGTCATAACAGATCAGAAGAATCTTCATTTCAAATAATGATTATTGGTGTACCTAATGTAGGAAAATCTTCACTTATTAATCGTTTAAGAAGTAATAACCTTCATAAAAGTAATGCTGTACAAGTTGGTGGCGTCGCTGGCGTTACACGATCTGTATCAACACGAGTCAAAATATTAGAAAATCCAGATGTCTATGTTTTAGATACACCTGGAATTTTAACTCCTAAAATAAATGATATACATATTGGTTTAAAATTAGCATTACTTGGTTGTATGCAAGATCACTTGGTAGGACCAGAAATACTTGCAGATTATATGTTATTTTGGCTTAACAGCCATGAACATTTTGAGTATGTAGAAAAATTAGGGTTAAAAGAACCATATGACAATATACAGTACCTTCTTATATATATTGCAGCAAAACTAAAGAAAACATTAAGGCTAAAAAATTATGATGGTAAAATAATTATAAAACCAGATTTGAGATTTGCAGCAGAGTATCTCCTTTCAATGTTCAGAAAAGGAGAATTAGGTTATTATTGTTTAGATGAAGAATTCTTATGAACATTATCAATGAGATGAAGTTAAAATGTAGAATATATAATTACAAATGATGAATTGCTGATAATATACTAAAGTATATACAACAACATTTATTTTTGTTGATAATTATATTAATTTAGGAAGTTAACAAAATAAATGTATGAAAAACTCTAAAAATAACGTGATGTATTTTATGATAAATCAATATTATCAACGTAGAATAAGTGAATAATTTTGATTAATATATTTTTAATAAACAATAAGCAACAAAATAACATTTAATTTTATGTTCATAAATAAGATTATCTAACAATTAAAATTATTATTAAAATCATTACTAAATAAAAAGATATGATTTTTTGTGATAATATAATTATTTTAACAGATTATAAATATTTATTTTAATTTTAATATCCGATTTTCCTTATTTTTATGCATATATATTATATCATACAATTTTTTACTGATTTTAACAATTCGAGTTATAATATTGCAATAATTATTATTAAATACACATTTACTTTAATAAAGTAAATGATCTAATATTACAATCTTAAACATTTTTGTAATTTTAATACTGTAATAAAATATTGAAGAAAGAACATTGCAATGATGACAATCTCTAATGTTCTAAATTTAAATATTTTAATACTAATATTTCGCTTGTATTATTCAATTATAAAAACATAGTTTTACAAATCTCACTATTGCTACACAAATTTTAATAATAGTACTGTAAAATATTTTAAGTATTTTATTTTTCAATTATACATTATACATTTTTAAAAAATTATTTACCTGTAATATATTTATATGTAAATAAATAAATCCTTGCCAGAATTACTAGTTCACAATCGCTTAAGATTTCAAGTTCCCGTTATGTTAACATTATAATCATCCATGAATATAAATTCTGTTACTTTCACTTACCGAACTTACTACAGTGTCATGAACGGTTCTAAGTTTTGTTCGTCGCACTACGATCAAATATTCCTTAAAAACATTTAAAATAAAATTATCGTAATTCTTTTATCGATTCTTTTAAATCTAATCTAAATTTTAGAAAGTAATAACTTTTATTAATTGATTAAAATTATAGCGTCAATGTTTGCAAGATTGACATTTTATCCAACGCTATTCTATAATGTATTATTGGAAAAAATTTCTTCGAGAAACTGGTACGATAGAATTGACGAAACCGTTATATTAGGTGCTTTACCATTTCGAAGTATGACCAAACAGGTGTGTAATTAAACAAGTAAATTTCTAAGCATAATAAAACTAGATTCAAGTATTATGACATTGTATTATATGTGAACTATAACTTAGATTTAAAAATCTACGGATTAAATTAATTACTAAAAATTAAAATTTTAGTTAATAACAGAAGAAAATGTTAAAGCAGTCGTTTCAATGAATGAGGATTATGAACTATGGTTGTTTTCTAATAATGAAAAGGTATTTTAGAAACTGTATTACAACTATTATAGTTCCAGTAAATATTTTAAAACAAATATATTATTATCCTCCAATAAATAATATTAAAATATATCACTTCATACACATTTTTAGGAATGGCAAAAAAATAATGTGGAATTTTTACAATTATCTGTAACAGATATTTTTCAATCACCTTCCCAAGAAAAGTTACAACTTGGTGTAAACTTTATTAACAAATTTTGTAATGTATCACCTAAATTAAATAGTTCTGACATTGCTAACAAATCTTATAACTCTGCAAGTGTTTATGTACATTGTAAAGCAGGAAGAACACGTAGTGCAACACTAGTTGGATGTTATTTAATGATGGTAAAATCATTAAAAAATACAAATATCAAACTTTATAGAAAATCAAAGAACATATTTAAAAATGAAAAATTAAAGACTACTAAATAAAAATTATTGTTTCTAGAAAAATCAGTGGACTCCAGAAGAAGCAGTAGCATACATGCAGCAAAAAAGGCCTCATATATTACTACATAGGCAACAATGGAATGCATTGAGACTTTTTTATCAGAATCGCGTACGAAATAATAAATAAATTAAATGAATATATAATATAAACTGTTAAAGTTAATATGTACAAAGAATTTAATTTAGTACAAAATGTGTAACATTTTCCATCTAAATAGATATTTATTATTTATAGTAGAAGTATATGTCACATTACTTACATATTTTTTATTTATATTTACAGAAGTATTTTTTCAAAATTTTGGATAACAAAAAAAAGTAAAATTCTTAATCTGTCGTTTCTTGTCTTCTTAAATACCTATAATTAATATATTGCATATATTAATATGATTGAAACAAAGTATTATTGTAAATTTTTTATATCCAAAAGGTAATTTATAATATTACAAAAACAGGATATAAATTGTATAACACTATTATCTTACATAGCATAGGTCTTATCATTTGATATATTAGAGAATAATTAATAAATAATTATGTAAATTCAAAACAGGCATCAATTAGGTTATATTAAATTCTCACTTTTATACAAAAGTTATTGAAATAATTAAAATTAGTATAAAAATATACAAGAAATAAAAATGATATACAATGTTCTTTTTGTAACATAAATAGTGGCACAGTGGTATTTGTACCATCATGTACAAAACTCAATAAGTACTTACCTATTCGTTTTTGTTGGTTGTATACTAACAAGGTCATTTAAATCTTTTAATTTTGTTAAACACTCTACTTTAACAAGATAAGGCATTGGTATTTCAGTATTATTTTCCATTTCATTTACAATTTCTTTGCTAATTGTTTTAAATGTTTTCTGTGTAACTTCTTTAACTTTTAATTTGTTTTCTAAATCCAAAATCTTATATTGCATATTTTCACCTGTCAGTTTGCTCGACATCGCAATTGATCCTACAGTTGCTTTAAGAGTGAAATTTGATGCTGATTTTGAGGAATAATCAAGAAAACAAAAATATTCTAACTCTCCAGTTTTTAGTACATGTGTTCCACAACATGCTTCTCTAAACAAAAGATATGATATCAATTATTACTAAACAGTAAAATACTGAAAAGATTCACTTTCAAAATACACACTGTAATTATAGGAGTACCTACTTTGATTTTA
Organism: Tetrapedia diversipes; assembly: GCA_033822845.1. Taxonomy (NCBI): domain Eukaryota; kingdom Metazoa; phylum Arthropoda; class Insecta; order Hymenoptera; family Apidae; genus Tetrapedia; species Tetrapedia diversipes. The sequence goes on from JAOPTO010002434.1 coordinate 84,365, forward strand.
AATTATGAAAGTTAATTTCCACAATTCTAATGTCCTTGTAAGGGTAAATTTCTCCTGGTACTAAAGTCACAGAACCTTCTGCTAATAATTCCAATGCATTTAATACTTTTGTTGTAACTGGAGCATTAGCTTTTATAACATTATTTATAAGTTTTTCAATGTCTTTTAACTGTTCAAGAGAAAGCTTTTCTCCAAACGAATTAAACTGACACTTTAAACCATGTGGAGAAACAACAGAATTACGCGAATAAACTGCTTGCATGATCTGTTGTATAGATGCATTTAATAAATGTGTTGCAGTATGATGTTGCATTGCTTTTAGTCGAAGTTCAGGTGAAATAGAAACTATACAGTTATTTTCAGTCTTTAATTCCTCAACCCATTTTCTATATGAATAAATCTTTTATTGTTTTTTAAATATCTTTTCCTATTAATAAATGATAAACTGTAAAAATTGGAATTAAAACTTACTTCAAATCACCTTGTAGAAATTTTCCATAATGTATAACATATCCATTGATTTTGATCACATTATTCACATTGAAATTTAAATATTCCGTGCTAATAAAACCCTTATCTGATGTTTGACCACCTTCTAATGAGTAAAACAATGTTTTATCGAGTATAATTCCAATTTCATTATTTTTTGATTCTATGCCATAATTTTTAATTGCCTCGTCAACGAATGTCCACTTATTGTTGTCCATATTTTCATTTACTATGTTTAGCACTGTATTGTCTAAAACAAATAAGTTATGTACTATTTTATCATCTTAATGAGGTTTAATATAAAACTACTACTAATAAATCAAGTGTCAAATTTTACCATTTATAACTAATGCCAGAATTTTACTTTCAATGTTAGGAAACTCATAATTATTTCCATTAATAACATATTTATATTTAAAACTGTCATCAGTTTTAAGTATATGATCTTTTTCTAATATTTTTAAAGATTCTTTCATAGCTGTTATATCACTCTTTTCAAGGCCAACTCTTGATCGATTTCTGAGATTATCTAACTCTTTTTGAAAAGCTACTTCATCAAAATGCAAAGATTCAATTTTTGTTAGTTCCATTATTGTTTTTATACTTAAACCGTATGTATCATACAACTTAAAGGCAACACTTCCTGGTAATATTTTGATGGGTTTCCTATAGTATTAATAGTAGATTAAATGAAAAGAAAATATATATATATATATCCTAACATATACAAGGTTGTACATGTTTGTATTTGAACATAGTAACATATATTATGTTTTAACTTACAAATCATTAAGTGTACATTGCAGATACTTGTATCCATCTATTAGTCCAGGAGCCATGCATTCAGTGACAGATTTCAACTGAGGATGTGTTTGAACAACTTTTTTCCACTGTTTCATTGAATTAAATCGCAATTTTGCATATAATTCTTCCTCAAATTTTAATATTTTTTGTACCTAAATAAGATTGTGTTCTACAATAAGCTGAAAAAATTGTATGTAACAAACAAATAGATTATACAACATCATACTACCTTTCATACTATTTTTACATTTTGTATTACCTTTTTCAGATTATTTTGCAATTCTGGATAAACATCACCTAAGCTTTCCACTACAGCATATGATAGTTCTAAGAGTATTCCTTGCTTTTTAAATATTTTTTCACTTATATCAATTGACTTTCTTATTATTTTCCTAAGTTTATTGCTGAAAATGTAAAGCTATAAATGCATGCCATAGTATAACAGTATACACACACACACATAAATAATAATATATTACTTATGAATACTCATGAATAGGAGAATTTACCTTTGTTCTGGTACTACCCCATCTGTTAATGCAACAGTAATCATTCTACTATGATCTGCTAATATTCTATATCCATTATCAAGTCCATCAGTATTATTATAAAATGTGCCTTTATATTCTGGCACATTTGCATATTTTTGAATAGTCTTAAAAAGTGGTAGAAAAAGATCTGTATCATAATTAGACTGTTTTCCTTGTAGTAATGCAACTAATCTTTCGAATCCTATGCCAGTATCAACATAATGGTTTGATAAAGGTACTATTGTACCATCTGATAATCTGATATAAAATAATACAAATAGTAGACAATAAAAACATTTTTTCCAAAAGTAAGTATCCCTACGTTATTTATTGTATACCTTTCATGTTGTAAAAAAACTATATTCCATAATTCTGTAAGATCTGTGTAACCTTTATTAACATGCATAGATCGACTTTTTAACTGTTTTGTATGATCTACATGTATCTCTGTACAAGGACCACATGGTCCTGAGGTACCCATTTCCCAAAAGTTCTCTTGTATTCCAAATGGAAGAATTTTATCCTCTTTAACACCAATACTTAACCAAATATCTTTACATTCTAAATCTGGTGCTAATTCTAATTCTTCATTTCCACCAAAATATGTTACATATAAGAATTCTTTACTAATACCATAGTGTTTTGTTAATAAATTCCAAGCATAACGACAAGCTTCTTCCTAAAAGTATGAGTTCATACTTAATATTATAGCTTCATAAAAATTATATTGAAACAAAGCACAAAATATTTACTTTAAAGTAATCTCCAAAAGACCAATTTCCTAACATTTCAAAAAATGTGTGATGATGGCTATCATTTCCAACTATATCTAAATCATTATGTTTTCCACTAATTCTTATACACTTTTGTGAGTTTGTAACTTTGGTTGCAGGTGGATTATAATAATTTAGAAAGACTCCTTTAAACTGGAAAAAGTATTCATGTAAATAAATGCTTGATATAATGAAGAGATATAATTATAATTTATTAGATTATGAAATAGATTTATTTCTTAATCTTAGGATAGAAACATACTTGATTCATACCAGCATTAACAAATGCAACTGTGTGATCATTAAATGAAACAACAGGACTTGACCTGATAAAAGTATGTCCCAGATCCTTTTTGAAATAATCCAAAAATTCATTTCTAATTAATTTTGCACTCTTTTGTATTACAGGTGAAGTATTACAGCTATACATTCGTGTTATAACAATATAATTCATATTTCTTTGTTATAAATATCAGTAGTGTTTGTAATATAACTGTATTACTTCTAATTTAAATTATAATTTTTATTTATTTTAATTTAATATAAATTATTCTTAACTTTCAAACTCTTATACATCATACAAGGATCCTTTTAAAATCATAATTATTCATGTAAAATTTCTGTAATTATTTTACAGTAAATATTTAATACTGTTAAAAAGAATAACTTGAACTGATTAAAATTACACCGGACCGCTGTTTTGCGATTTAGGTTAAAATTATAAAAAATAAGTTACAGAAGTGATTTTATTAATACGTAAGTTTTTTATACATTATTTGTTGTTAAAATAATTCTTTTTATGAAAAACGTTAAGTGATTAAATATGAGAAGTTCATATTAAACATAAGAAAATTTCATGAAAACGTATCTTAAGTATGAATAATCTAGTGACTTTAGTGCTGGATGAACTAAGGGTGGTAACGTGTAACACAGAACTTCCTGTTTTCCGTCAAAAGTGTTCAAGGTGGAAATCGTTGACGCCATTTCGTATCTCGTTTCGCTGTAGCGTTACGAAAATTTTCTCTTTTTACTTTAATTTAATTTCGCCAAAACGTCGCAACCACATGTGAGTAATAATGTAGTATCGAAAATAAGAGCATAATAAGATTTTAACAAGCAAGGAGAACTTAGAGAAATTTACAGTTTGAGTGATGGAGAGATTCGCATATCGTTAGTTACTAAGGCACGCCAAGGGCCGGTTGCTTTTATATTTTTTTTTTCATTATTATTAACTCCTATTAAAATTCTTCGTTTTCAAAACTCTATTTAAAATTTATTATATTATATCATTTTATTATTATAGTTACTATTGATACAGGCAAAAAATAGGTTGTTTCTACTGATAAAATTTGATAACTTTCATGGCCTTGAAAAGCATATAAGCGTCTTTTACATATACCGGAAGAGTACCACAACTTTTCAAATAGTTCTCATCTAATTTCTTTTTTCAGCTGTTCGAAGTTTCCAAATTATTCCTTAAAATAATTATTTTTTCAATTTTTTGGAAAAAATAAAACTGGTTTGTTTGCATTTTAAAACACCTGTTCTTATATAATAATAAATTTTCTGATCATGTAAGTTTTATGTATTTTTTTAATATTCTTGAAATGTAGCTTCTCCATTTCAGAAAATTTCAAGGAAATGTTAAATGCTTACATATAACCATTGCTCCTAAAGGTATTAATTTTTAAAACATATGTAAGAATTTATTTATGATTTGTTTCTTTCGTGACATTGATTTTCATTATGTTATTCTATGTATTGTTTAATATTAGTAATATTTAATTTAAATAAACATAAGTTGGTAAAATTAAATGTATTAAAAACTAATATTTGTATAAGACATAGATTGATTTTTATGTAAATCAAATCATATAGATTCAGTATTTTATAATATATTTATAGTTGTAATTTTCCATATGCATTAAATAAAAATTTGCTTTTTCTTTCCATTTCACTGAAATCTATTAATCAGTATTTTATAATTTTTATTGAAACATAGCATATTTTATTAATATTTTGTTTTAAAGTACATCATATATCTTTTGTAAAGAATATTAAGCACATATATATAACTTATTATTGTGATATTTAATATGATTTAAAGCATAACTTTAAGAAAGTTATCATTTTTTTTTTTAATCTTATAGATTATAAATTATATAGAAATCATAATGCAGTTATTGAATTAATCTTATGTAATAAAATATAGTACTAAACAATTATTTAGAAGAATAATATATTATGTTTTATAATGTTTTACTTAAGAAAATTACAATACAAATTTTCATCTTTGTTTAAATAGTAAAATTGTTTAAAATTTTTTATCGTAGTACGAAAATCATAAATTATATTCATCATAAAAAATTAACATTATAAAAATATATAATTAGAACTTAATTAATAATAACAAATACAAATCACTACAAAAGAATTATTTGATGAATTATATAAGAATTATAAGCATAAATCTTGGAATACAACCATTTAGTAATAAAATATTAATAAATACTAATTAATCATACTATTTTTTTATTTTCAGAAAATGGTTTCATCTAATCAACCGGTAAGAACAATGCTAATAGTAACTTGTTTTCCATTTTATATTATTTGATGACCTTATTGTTTATTTTTCATGTATAATATTACTTTTTTTCAAATGAATAATTAATATAAGTTAAATGGCACAATTTATTTATAGGTACATAAGGTATTGTGTTTTTGTAAATTTTTTTATATATTTTATTAGAATCTTTTACAGTTTATCATTTATACTCGATATATGAATTCAAATAAGATTAGATATAAATATTTGATAATGATTGTGTATAAGCTCAATGATGTTACACTATCATTATCATGTGATTGCTGTAATAATAGCAACACTTTTGAGCAAGATAAAATCTCAAACAGACACCATACTTTTTGCAAAGAGGAGTATGGTCGATTTTAGAGGTACAAGATAAATGTAACATTTTCTTTAATGATTAATATTTATAAGTGCATGTATTATAATTATATATAGAAATATAAAAAGTAAGTATTGTTGACTGCATGTTTCAATTTTACAGAGAAAAACAAAAATATTTGTGGGTCGGTTACCAGAAAACTGTCGCAACGATGAGTTGCGACAGTTATTTTTACGTTTTGGTGAGGTAACGGAATGCGATGTCATGAATCGGTATGGGTTTGTCCACATGGCACGTGAGGAAGACGCAGCTGCAGCGATCAAAGCTCTTCACAATTCCAACTTCAAAGGGGCAACAATCAATGTGGAACAATCAACTGGCAAATCACGTGGTGGAGGAGGAGCACGCAGGGATGGAGACAGAAGAGGTGGACCAATGAGAGGTGGTAGGGGGGGACGAGACGGTGGTAGAGACGCTCGTCCTGGACCATACAATGATAGAAGAGGTTGGTAGATTTATTTTTATAGTATTCTATCTTCATGCAACTATTTTCTCATTGCATATTATAATCGTGTATGATGTTCCGGATATAAATAATTTATCAGTTGTTCAAACCTGATATAATCGATGCTCAAAAATTTTGTTAAAACTGGTCAGCATATGCTTTATTCTACACTTAATGAATCTTATAGAATTTAATAGACTTCTACTTAACATTGATATAAAATAATGTACTATTTATAATTTTTTCTTTCAGGCATAATTTATATATTATAGTTTTTAATGCAAACTAAATAAGTATTATATTATACAGTGTAGTATAAAGCATTATATTGCAATGAGGAAATAATAGATTAAAGTATGTTTCTAAAAAAATACTTTTTTATTAATACAGACTAAAATACCAATTGGATATCTCGGCATGCTTTACAGTTCTTCCGATCCAACTCGTTGGTTACGATGGATCTGCTGCAGGTGGCGTCGCAACGGGGTACACCGATTACAATCGTGGCGCTGGAGACTTTAGTGGACGTGGAGCTGACTTCGGGACTGGATACACTGATCGCGGAGCGTACGGTCAAAACGTGGGAAGCGCGGCAATGGGTTACACATCTACGGCACCTGGAATGGGAGGAGGATACGGACCAGCAACTGGAGCTGTTGGAGGATACGGACCAACCGGGACTGCTGCTGATTATGGCCGGACTGACTACACACGCGCTGCAGATTTTGGAGCACGAACAGATTATGGTAATTGCGATAATACATGCTTTATTTAGCCAGGATAATGTAATATTCATGATTCACTTTTTGTACTTAAATGCAACTTCCTGTTTTCTTAATCAAATATCATTTTTATTTTAAACATTTTATTTCATCTTTTATTGTTTATTTTTTAAATTCATACTTGTCTATAATTTCTTATTTGTATTTTTAGAATGTCAATTTTTAACAAGTAATTGTCAAATATTTTTTTTTTTGTAAATGTATTGTTCGTTTTATTTCCTTTGCTCCGTTAAACACGGAGAAATTAAGAGATAAAGTTGGATAAAAATTTACATATGCACATGTAGTTTAAAAATATGCATATTATGCATGTTACATATTGTTTATTTACTACGCAAATACTATTTTTACAGTTATATCTACATGTACAAAGGGTTATGTCATGAGTGTTACATTACTAGATTTTTATTGTGGGTATTAAAGTATACATATGAAGTAACAGTAAAAAGATATATTTGAAATGCAATGGCTAATCAGAGCTACTTAAAAAACTCAAAATATTTGATAAATAAACTTCATATAAATGACATAAAAGATCTGAGAAAAAGATAGGTTTAGCCAAGCAACAGTAAACAATACTATTATTCTAATGTAAAATATATATGTTTTTACAGTAGTGGGAGGTGGAATGACTGGGGACTTTAACCGTGGTGCACCAGGGCCAATGGATTATGGACGCACCGATAATTTTGGTGCGAATCGTACAGTTGATTATACAGCTAGAAATGATTACGATCGAACTGCAACTGGACCTATGAGAAACGGTGGTGGTGCAGTTGCGACAACTGGGTATGGGACTGGGTACACAGATGTAGGATATGATGAAAGTCACTGGTAATATATTTTACTTGTTTTACGGTATTAGATTTAGTTTTATTGTTCAATGTTACTGTCTAGATATATATTTATTATATTTAGCAATAATAATTATGTTCAAAGTAATAAGCCCGGTACTAAAGTTTTTAATTAATAGTTATTAGTCAAGCTGAAATATAATGCAGTTTTTTTTGCAAACAAAGCTCTTCAAGCATTAAAAATTTCATGTATTTTTAATACTTCAAAAGGTTGCATAAACGTTAGTCGGTTAAGGAAAATCTACGCCATAGAACAAATCTTTTGCAGCATTTAAACAAATTTTGGCATAACAATTATGAATAGTAACTTCATTTTTATTCTAACCTGTAATGCTTATACTAATTAAAAAATGTACAAATGCATTACACATTCAATGAATTATTCTTGAGCAACATTTTGGTGCATTATGCAGGATAGAGTGAGAATAAGTTAACATATTCCAATTGTGTATGGCAGGGGTTATCCGGGCGGGCCTGGGGATATGGTGGGTGGGCCCGGGGGGGTAAGTCAGGGAGCTACAATGGCCTATGACAGGATGGATGACACCCCTGTTAATGATATGACTCCATTTAACAGGCCAATGAGTACTGGACCCAGCTACAGCACTGGAGCACCTAGTTATAGTACTGGTCCTGGACCACAAGCAGATATGTTTAGTAGAAGACCTGGTAGTGCTGTCCCCAGTGGTGGATATCCACCTGTTGGTGGAGGGTAAGTTGAATAATTATCTACATTTTATCACTTAAAACAATTTTCATAATTTTTGTTAATTTTATATCTTCTAGTATCCTTTATTTGATCGGTTTGTACTTTTGAAATACCCTCATATTCAGAGTGATATATAATTTTTAACGTAATTCAAAAGCAATGGATATTCATGAAAGAAGACGAAAAACTAATTTAAGTTTTGCAATTAATTTTTGTTTTAGTTATACCGAAGGGTACGACAGACCAGATGCGTATGGTCCTCCACGTGGTGGCGGACGGTAAGTCTTACTGTCATTACCATTATTATTTTATAAATTACAGTCGTTACACCATTGCGTTTTCCAAAGTGACACTAATCAGCGTTGAAGAGCGATATTATGCGAGTGATCGTTATTTACTCAGGCGACCACGCTCTTTTTGCGCAACGTCATTTGGTTTGATTAAACACTGATCTCAGTGTGTTCACGTTTTTATCAGCGAATCGGAATAGGCTAAACATTTTCTGTAAAAGTATAAGGTGTGACACTTAGCGCGACAGTATAAATATTTTTTTGACCGTAGAAAGCGTATACTTGTGCATACAACGATACAAGGTTGATTTCTATTGTCGATGCAATGGAAGAAAATCATTTTGTGACTTTTCTAACATCGAGTGTAAAAGAGAACAGAGGTAGTTGATTATTCTGTTTGAATAAGATATTTATTAAATTAACAATCGTTCGATTCAATAAGATTAATAGAAATGTTAAAAATTTGAATTTCAATTTGGAACACCTTTAATAACAAACAGCTGACAGTATACGCATGTATTTGTGAACAGAAACTATTCAAACATATTTTTATCGAACAAACCTTACAATCAGATAAAAGTGTGACAAGTACTCTTACCATTCAATGGTTTAATAATGCTATGGAAAGAATGGAATTCTACGTTTTTGCTCATTTTTTGAGTGGCATGCAAAAATTGTATTAAAAATTTGACACATAAAAATGACTAAAGAACGCATACTTCTATTTGAAGTTTTGAAGTGACATTTATATTTCTATAATAACGATATATTAATGATTGTTATTTGAAAAAAAAATTTTTAATGCTACGTGGTATAGTTACTTGCATCTTTTTGGTCAATAAAAGCTCGCAAAAATTCATTGGACATGTGTGAACATGTACTTGAGAGAAAACTCATTTTCACTCGATGCTACCTCTCTTCTTTTATGTACTCTGCGGTAAAAGTACGCGAATTCAGCGTCTACGTGGTATTTCAAGAGATTTGCGACTAATCAAACGATAATTGATGTTGACAAATGAGAACCGTAATGCGTTACGACACACTGCGCCGTTAAACGACAACGTATTCCGAAGATACACGCCATTGGTGTATTCGTGGTATGAAACCGCATCGATTAAAAAAAAATCTTTTTTTTTTTTTCCTTTTTTTTTCTTCTTAAAAACAAGATCGTCAAACCATCAAAAAGAAATGCGTATCACGTTTTGAAAGACACGTAGAGTGACAAGAAGGCAGCCCGAGTTGGTTGCTCACGAAACTTGCGTTGCGTTCTCTTACTGTTTGCGCTTCCTGCCAAGATTATTGCAAACGATGGTCGAACAGGTGGCAGAAAATTTTTAACGATCAGTCAAAAAATTTACTTTCGAACGCTTCAGCCCGTCGTCGATACGCTTTTGCGAGAAATGGCGAGAAATGGCCTGGATGCGACGATAAAACAGCTTTAAACATGTGACAACTTATCAGACCTGGGAATGATCGATGTTCCACTTATGTATGTAATTTTATAGCATCACCTACGTTACATGTGTACGTTATCTCGCACACATGTTTCAGTTTCAAACCTGTAATTCTTGGAAGTTTTGCTCAAGCATTATCATACCACAAGATAATACTGATTGTTTTAGTTAGACAGCACCATTAGACGACAAGTTTGACAGTCGTCTGTTTGACTGGCAGGAACTTAAATTTGAAAGATTTTTAGTTTCGCTTAATGAAAAAGATTGCCTTGGTTCGTTAAGATCTTAGTCGAGATAAATTCAAACGCGAACTTTGTCCGTTACAGTGCTGTGAAACGTGGTTGGATTGAAGTTCATGTTTGAGTTCAATTTGATCAGAATGATCTCATCGTTGCGATGCAATCTTTTTTTCATCGGGAGAAGGTAAAAGTTATAAACATTTAATTTTCTGCGGTACATAGAATGAGTTGCTATTATTTACTGCACATGAGGCGTAAAAGTGTTTACGGTATAATACATAAAAAGATAGGAACATCGTGAAAAACGATGCAGTTCACCCCTTACCCATGTCTGGAAGTTGTATGTTACCCGGCAAATGTGTGTTTATATGCGTTGCGTGAAGAGGACACAGAATGGATAGAATCCAATAATATCCATCGCGTGATTTAATATTTAATAATGAAAAAGGCTACAGCATGAACGCGACACGCTGGTCTGTCGTCCGTGAAAGAAAGAATTTTCCACTGTAGAACGTATTCGCGCACACCAGTGTTACATCTTATACTTTCCAGCTTGTTGCTCACGAAAGGCGATGATGACATTAATACTGCGATTTTTAATTTTTTGACCTTTTAGCTTCCCAGGTCCGGCAGACGCGATGCCACCGAGGTACTAAAAAGCGTACTAAAGCGAATACTAAGCGCATGCGAAAGGCTCCCTTAAAATATGCCTCTTTAGTGGTGGTCATTCGCTTAAAACGGAATCGAATACCTAGGAACTGCCCTGCGTCCGACATACAGAGTCCATACCATTACATACGATACTATGTATAATGATATAGATACGCTATAGATCTAACGTTTAACACACTAACTTAAGATACGGTAAGAAATTAAGAAGCAAATCAATAAATGAACAACATAATGAATGAATAATAATTATGAGAGGCACACAACCACGACCGTTCGAAGAGAAAGAGAGAAGAAGAATCGAATCCCTGATCTGAAGTGAACGTTGTAATGTGGAATCAAGAGAAATTTTATATGTCGGTCATTATTTCCAGCAAGATAGTGGATATATTTCTTTTTTTTTTTTGTGCGATTTGTGTTCGTAGTTTTTTCCTAAAATAATTTCCTATTGTTTTTCTCTCTCATAATAGTAGTGTATACAACAACCCAGCTTTAAACGGGTGTGGGTTGGAATTATCTTTTATCTATCTTAAGTCACATAATAATTACACAATTACTAGGATAGATGATTTTGTTATAAGTTTATAATATTTAGCATCAGCAAAAGTGGTGACTTAGGCTATTAAACAAAAAAAAAAATGCTGTATAATCTTTTTTTACACGTAAGAACTTGGATAATGTTTTAAATGTTCATTAATAAAGCAAAGAAACGTGTTTGCAGAAGTTGTCAATGTACCTTGACGGAATGAAAAATAAAATTTGAACGTATATGTCTTTACGTCATACGGCTGAATAATTTTTCAAGTACATTTACCTTATTACAGTCTCTCTTTATGTATACATTTTATTATCCGCAGAATCTCTATGTCTGAAACTCACGCTGAAAGTAAACACTTAGAAGTTTCTTTTATTTTTTTTGCTCTTGGCTATTATCATTATACTTCTATATTTATGCTTTTCAAGCAAACTTCTCTGCTAAAGCTTTCTCTGCTCTTCATTGAAACACACGACGCTGACTCTAGTGGGTGTTAAAAGGAAGTCCGTCGAAGAATCTCACACGCAAGATCAACTGAAACGTGATTCACTCGTGAATTGTGAGCTCTCGTTTCTTGTTCTCCGGCAAATCAACTAGGTATCAGCGCGCGTTCAAACGGGGTACACATGATCATTATTAGAATGACGTTTTGCATTGCAAAATCGTCCCCTCTCTTCCGTCACTTTAAAACACCAATGCTGGTTCAGCGCAATTGACTGCTACTCGATAGACATGTTGTAAAGGCTTTAGCATGCACAATAATGTGAATATATTTCAAATCTAGATTAAGTGTTTATAGTATTCTTACATGTGTGTTGCTATACATATTAAGTAAACTGTAAGTGATAATAGAAATATTAATGTTTCAGTTATAAGTGAATATAACAACTGATTATATATAATATGTAATGATTGTTTGCAAGTTTAAATTAAGTTTTATCACATGTATGTTATGCAAATAATATATGAAGATACTATAAACTTCATGATCTGGATGTTAGCATTCATGTAGTGCCTTTGGACAAAAAAAAAAGATGCTCGATTACATTCTTTAATTAAACCTTTGGAAGTGTGTAAGAAATCAAAAACCAAAAAAAAAATAGAAAATGCAGAACGTCATTTAGAATCTGATGGAATCTATATAACTTGTACTTAGACAGCGTAAACAATGAATTGTGCGACGAACCGCGCGTAAACGCAGCGCACTTCTAATCCTGGTGGCATGTCAACGTAGGATTATCGAAGAGACGATATCAAGTCGCTTACCTATGCGTGTGGCCCGTAGATGCGACTCTGGTGAATAATGCAAGCTTCGATATGCGGATAATGTGCTACAAATTGCGTTTGCGCTCAAAGCTGGCGGTGCTTTGAATTTAAACAGAAGGTATGTTCAATGCGTGCGCCCTTTATACTCTTTGCTCGTTAAAGCAAAAAAAAATAAATAAATAAATAAAAGTCTGACAACAGAATGCGCTTATTGTGCGCATCGTGTCTTCTAGTATCGGTTGTTGCGAAAAGTCTACGAAAAAGAAATGTTGCTGCAATCGTCGATTATGATAAAATAGATACTGTTGCGAACATCATGTTGCGATGGCGAATGCTTTTAGCGTTTAAATAACGCGTTAATTCTAATTCCATCTCAGGAAATCGTGAATCATGTTTTTAATTTGTACAGATAATGATACATACCCCTTCGCATTTGGCACAAGTCAGATTTTTGTTTCTATCATAATGCGATTTCTAAAATCTTACTACTTGTACACTACACTTTGGAATAATTCAATAGGTTTTCTACTTTTTTAATATAGTTTATTTTGCTACTCAACTTCACTTTGATTTGCTTCTTGATACATCATCAAAGTAATCATAAACGAATAATATAATTTTCTTCTTATAAATATGTGTGTTTATGATAGTTATTAGTTATACTCCATTTAAATTCATTCTGCAATTTGGCACTATTTTACACAGATTTTTGATCACTGGTTTTGTAAATAGAACGTATGAATGTTTTCAAATTCATATGCTGATGCAAAGATTATTTTACAAAACAACCTAACATTTGCAACGGGATCTAACGGGATGGAATTAGGACTAAATTATTGTTACACAGTTTTCAAAGTATACAAAATTTTTACTTAGTTTAAGATTTTATAACAATATGTACGCTCATATTCATCACGGGCTTTGAAAATTTAATATACATCAAATAATACAATTTTTTTAAAACTAGATTACAAGCGGGATGACGAGACACTGGACAATGAGATGAACTCAGATTGGAAGTATGTGTCCTAATAATATGAAGAAGTCCCTCCTGTACTCAAATCGATGGATTTATTTCCTCAAGAAAAATACTTGCAGCAGCGTTAAACGAAAGAAGATGCAACAGATGAAGGAGGATTTCTGTTTTAACGCCTGATATGAAAAAAGTAAGATGCAACGACTAAACGTATTACTTCTGAAGTCTAATATTTTTATAGTAACATTCTTTTATTTTAAACGAACAAATTATTTTGCTCTGTAAATGATGCTGCTTAATATTTCAATAAGAATAATCTAAAAACAAAAAATTTTTTTTCATTTTTTCTCAGTTTCTTTTTTTTAATGGAACCTTAACTTTACTTAAAGAAAATATGTAGCTGTATGGTTTAGTGAAAAACCTCTTAAGCAAATCTTCTATATTTGTTCAAGTTATTTGATAAAAAATAATATGTAAATCGTGTACGTAAAATAACGGTTTAGTTAATGTTTCAGAAAAAGCAACATACGTAATGTAAATAATATTTTTTTCTTAAATTATTAAAAAGCAATAGAATTGTAATAAATCTAAAATGAAATAATAATTGCAAAATATGCACATATATTTATATCTGTAACGAAAACTGTACATCATCAAGAAAATTATTTTTAAGTAATAAATATTAAAGTAGATTTTTATGGTATTCTGCAAAACATACGCCTAAACATAAACCTGGTTTATCTGCACAGCCTTTACAAAAAAATTTAGTATTTCTTCGTGACCCATTAGAAAAACATTGTCTACATCTTTTTCTTTTTATTCTATTTTTTTCATCTGTGGATAAAATTTCAGGTACATGTGTGAAGTTTGGTAAAGCAACAAGTGTATTTTTGCCATTGTTTTTAAATATCAACATATTAATAATGTTCAGACGAAAATCGAAAGAATTTAATTTGCTTAAAGAGGTTGAATCCCTCGCATATAAAAAGAACGAATTTAGTAATAAAATTTCTAAAGTATTTATCCAAAACTTAATATACCATTTAAACGAATTTGTAACGTAGTAGGTATAATATGATAGTATTTGATCCTTCTTGTTAATATTATTCATAAATTTACTATATTTATATAATGCCAAGGGCTTCTTATATTTTCTCCTTTTTTTAGATTTCAGCTCCGAATAATCTGCGTTAAATTCGCTTGAAATAAACAAAGTTTCTCTTTTATCTTGATATTTCCCCATCATAATATTATTCTTATAACGAGATATCACCTCACCCTTAGCAAGTTTGCCCTTGACGACATTTACGCTATTTCCTTTTTTGAATTTTCGTAAAAGACCTGTGCAGTATGTTTTGGCTTCAAGCAGTTCTTTGACTAATTCGTAATCGTTATAAAAATTATCTATATAAACAGAATGTCCCTTTTGTAAAAAGTCTTCTAATAAATCTACAACTATCTTCTTATGGATGCCTTTACCGCTTCCTTTATGTGCGTTCATTCGAATAATCATTCCTGAACGATCCGTTAAAGCATGTAACCTGATACCGTATTTATATTTTTTTCCAGTGGTAAATTGTCGAAACACCAATCTGCCTGTCCATGGGATCATTATTTCATGTATTGAAATTTCTTTCTGCGGGTAATATACTTCCTTCATTTTAACGTTGAAACAATCAATAATCGATGATATTTTGTTCAAATGATCATTATTCGTGCTATTTGAAAAAAGCTGTAAGCAGCTTAAGATTTGTTCGAAACGCATTTTACTCATATGTTGTGAAAAGCTGTTAAAACTAAATAATTGATGAGTACTCCAATAATATTGCAACGAAGGACATTTAATTGTACCCATATGTAACAGTAAACCAACAAATGTTTTAAATTCTTCTACTGTTATGTTTTTCCATTCGTCGCCTCTTTTGCCGAATGCATATTTATTTGTTTCTGTAACAATGTTCAAGAAAAAATTCGTATCGAACAGCAATTCAAAGAAATCATAAGGATCTGACCCGTTGGGTAAACATTTAAGACCATATATTTCATTGAAAACTAAATTCTTAAGATCACCATCGCACGTCCATTCTTCATCATTTTCATTAATTTTAATAAACTCATATAAATCTTCACCCTCTGACTCAACACTAGTCTCACTTTCACTGTGTATTTGTTTAGACATGGTTGCACTAAGTTTATAAACCTCTTCTATATAATTTATGCTTGTAGTGTCCTCGGAATCCGTTTCGTTATCATTGCTATTATAGATACATTGTGGTTCGAAATGAATTTTTGATCTAAAGTCTTTAGTTTCTTCATCACATTCATCATTTCGAGATGTTGATGGTCCTGGTTGTGGATAATCCATTTTTAATTTGGTCTTGATATATTGATAGGAATTTTATTTATTATACAGCTTATTCTATGGTTTGCCCTTGTAATATGTAGAATGGCTCTCTTCATTGCTTTCTGAGAACTGACAATTAATACTGATATCTCTGTACACGACCCACCTCTTGAGTCACTAGCTAAATGTATATGTAACTCATATGCTAGGTCGTCGATCCTGGACAGATTGCAGAATGTATGGAAAAAAAATGTGTGACATAACGTATTTCTGTTTCAAAAGTATATTTACAATTCCTAATCCGAAAGTGTTTAGGTAATACAGTATTATAATATGTATGGCAGTTTCTAAATAAATAAATAAATACTCGATTATAGTTCAATTCTGTATCCATACATATCATTTTTAAATCTTAACATCAAAATTCACAGATTAACTCTGTTGTACTATAGTAAGGAAAAATAAATAAACTGGGCATAAAAATGGGTTTGAGATGTTTCTTATCTAATATGTATTAGTAAGTAGTTCGTCTACTTAACATTTGTTATTTTTATTAATAAATTAATCCTTACGCTAGGAATACCTTGAATAATCGTTGCGGTAACAAATTTTGTAAACTAATAAATTATAAATTCCATAACTAATTCTGTCTTTAATTTGCAAATTCGGTAGAAGATAAAATTTTAGGAAACTAGTGAAATAATGCAAAATAAATAGAAAGTAATGCTATCCTAATTAAAAACTTTTAATAAAACTATGTAAATTTAAACCTGTAATTATAAAATCAATACTCAACAACCTGAAAATAGTATGTTTAATTAAAAGAATAATAGAATGCCTGTAGGAATATTTTAAATTATGTTATTTATTTATTATGTAAAAATTATAATTCCTTTGGTCGATCTTGCTTCAATAGATTTAAATTTCTTTTATGCTAAATCGATAACTTTGTAGGCAACACTAAAATGATAAGGGATTTCATCGTATCTTGTCTGTTGTATCTTATGGTACAGTGATTTTGTAGCACAGTCGGTACGGAAGGGATTTCTGTTAAAGGTGTCAAATACATCTGAATTATTAACATGAAAATAACCGCAGATATGTACAATTCTGAACATCGTTATTCCATGTGTTAGTACATAATGGGATAAAACTTTTGACACTATTTCAAAAATGCGATCACATTTTTCTCCTCCCTTTTGTGCTTACAATCTCTGTCAAGGAGCTCATAAATGACCATTTTCTATCTAACCAATTACAATACATCTCATAAGAATTATCTTCTATTTGAGTGAAATCTTAAAAATGTATTTTAACAGTATAATCGATTCTTTTTTTCATATGAAACACCTGTGTCGAAGAAAAGTCGTGCAATTTCCATTGCGCATACGCGCGGCTGTTTGAAATCCAACCCTTCGGCAATCTTTATACGTTCAATTCAATCTTGATGTGGTGAGCTCCCGTTAAACAACGTCCAATGCACTGTAAAATCAGGTTTTGTTTCAATATTTTGTAAAAAGAATTGAATAAAACACAGTACTCGGGCAACGTTTAAAAAGATTCAAATTTTCATTTGTTTTCTGTTTTCTTGCGCGACTAAAAAGTGTTTAAGTGCATTCAAGCGTGACATTGGTGAATGCAATAAAATGTACAGTGAAATAATGGTCAATGAAATGGTTGAATAGCTTGTGAAAATGGCAAAATTTCTGGCAACGATTAAAGCGATAATTACGCGATTAGTTTTCGCGTCTCACGGTTTCATCGCAATTTGGCAAGTGGCTACATTTAAAAAGAATCCACTGTTCTGGTATCTGAGTTGCCCAATTTTGCTATTATTTTTCGAAGGAGTATTCACGCTCACTATAAAGGAAAATCAAGAGTGGAAATGGTAAGTAAGGACGATTTATTAAATTGACACCTTTTCAAAAGGATTGCTTCATTTTCATTTATATGAATTTTTTTTTTCAAATTAATACTTCAACCTTATAGAAAGAATAATTTTATTTAAACTATGGTAAGTTAAGATAAATTTAATGAAATTACTTTGAGGTGCAGTAACATTAGTAGAGATTGTTACGATTCTTTATACTTTATTGTTAAGGAATATATAAAAACTGTTCTTGTAACACAGAAATAGAGCCGCCTTTAGAGATGGGGGGACCGGGGGAACTAATTTGCCTAGCCCGAGTAGAAGATTAGGATACATGTTATGAAAAACATTCAATTAGAAATAAATAATCGTACCTTTGTAACTGATGGCATTCCAGCTAGACTCAGTAGAAATCTATACCTATTCTAATGTAATTGCAAGGTTTTCAAATGCTCAGGACAAGTATTTCGTTTTAAAAATGTGTTGATTTGACACGATTAACTTCATCCGTAAGTGTTTCAATTTCATTTATAATTACTTATAATAATGCACATTCAAATGCAATTTTGAAGTACGCCTGAAATTTGAGCAAAACTATTACAATGAAGGCATGTAAGGATAAGTTGCCTACTACGAAAATCCATACGATAAAACAAACCTACTTTCTCTACGCGAGAAGGGGTGTGTTTTTGTGGGTCCGTCTCAATTTGACAGTCGGAAATTGGAGCATTAGTAACAAGAACGGGACGAGACACAATCTGCTATACATCAAAAATTATCGACATACAGAAAGGGCCACGTAACAGTGACCTCTTTTCCTAATATCCTTTTCCATTCATGTTATGTGATCGATCGATTCGTAGCTGAGATTCAGGAATGCCTTTGACTATTTTAGAGAAAATTGACATGATCAATCGCGAGCAAGATGAATAACACAATTTTTAATATACATAGAGAGTGATTAAACGCGTTACAATACTTGATAAAATCGATTAATATTTATGGTATCGTGTTATACATTATACAGGATGTTTGGACGAAGCTAGGAGAAAATTAAAGAGGTAACTGTATGCAACATTCTAAGACGAAAATCAAGAGTAACAATATTGTGTTTGACGCTTTGTTTTCTAATTATAAGCAACTAAAAGAACGGGCTATTTTACGCCTGAAAGCAGGCAACTGGGGTAACACGGTAGGTAACGTCAATGACTACGCAGCGACGCTCAGTCGTAATTAAGTGCGGAATATGGCTTACCTCTGAACAGCTATAGAAATGCACTTAGTTACGACTAAACATCACTGCGTAGTCATTGACATTACCTACCGTGTTGCCCCGTTTGCCTGCTCTCAGGCGCAAAATAGCCCGTTCTTTCAGTTGCTTATAACTAGAAAAGAAAGCGTCAAACGCAATATTGTTACTCTTGATTTTAGTCTTAGAATGTTGCACAGAGTTACCCCTTCAATTTACTCCCAGCTTCGTCCCAACACTCTGCATAAACTGAAAATTCATTAATCTTCCTACTTTAAACTTTAATCTTTTTTTTTAAATAGGTTTTGCCCTTCCGTGTTCTTATACCTGAGCAGTGTAGTTCCTGCGATATGGCTCCTAGAGTTGGATAAGGTCGATAAAAGATTGAAAACGTTCGAAACAAACGTGAACATATCCGAAAACTTTGACTTGACAAATCTAGCTGCTGAAGACTTGAAATACTTAGAAAAAGTGCTAGGTGTACGTGCAATTTCCATTCCACTAGAAATTAAAACGCTTTGGTTACTAATCTTTTTTAAATTAACGAAAGAAAACATATTTTAACGCATCGTTTATCATTTAGGTTAACATACATATACCTGGCATACAGATATCGACAGAAACTTGGGTCACACTGATCGAGCAATTTTTGATGTTAATTTTAATTATCGGAAGGTGGATGCTACCGAAGGGAGATTTAACCAGAGACCAATTGAGTCAATTGTTATTGGTCTACATTGGAACAGCGGCAGACATTATTGAATTTTTTGATTCGTTCAAAGAGGATCGCATAGCACGCGAACCTGTCTTAGTCTATTTAACTTTGGGTATCTGGGCGTGGTCATTGATGCAATTTACGGTCGTCCTGACAGCTACGAAGTCCCGGAAGTCCAGGCTGTCTTCCGGAAGTGCTGTCAGAAGAAGGGTGCACACCGAGACCAGCTGTTGCAGCATCGATGTATGGGGAATCGCTTTGAACATGATTTTACAGGTTTGTCAATTTCAGAGTAGAATTATTCTTCGTAATTGAATTTTCGCACAACAATTTCATATTAGTGTCCTAAATGTCCGGTTTCGAGATTTACTAACATGGACCCTATTAATCAAATTCTATCTGTAGCATTGTCGTACTATAATGTAATCTATTATTTATAATTTTATGTATTCCAGGGATCTTAGTCCGTTCATTGTTAAATAAATAAATAAATTAGTTAATTAATTAATGATTTTCTACCTAAAAATGTACTTGTAAATTACACGTTTCGTTTGTAAAATTGATAAAACCTTTTTCATCGTATATTACAGGACGGGCCATTTCTTGCATTCAGATTGATTTTAATCGTACACTATCGTATAGTCAGTTACATGAACATCTTTTTCACGTGCAAGAATACCCTAGTAATACTGTTGCAACTGTACCGACTGTACGTAGTACAGACGGAGAACAAGTGCAAAAAGAGGAAGGTATCTGAAATAACGAACGTTAGTATCATATCAAGGGGAGATATTTATAAGAATGTAGGGTATAAACAAGCGTCTGAAGGAAGAAAAAGGAGAAAAAGAAGAAGCAACGATGTGGAAGCTAATTATTCAGAAAGTGAAGGAACTACAGAGGCAGCGGATAATTTCGATTCTTCTCCAAGGAATATTATCCAATCTAAAAAGTACAGGATAATGTTAATATTAAAATTTTATTCATAGAAAAACATCGTTCGACAAATTTTAACTTTTCTGATTTCCAATGACCATTAGGTGATTCTTCTAAAATTCTACTATTCAAACATGAAATCGGAAATCAAAGTTTTATAACAGAAATTACAATTCAGTTCCTCCAATTCCTATTAGATGGCGCCACAACGCCCGTAACAATAATTTCAAATAAACGCTTTTAACTAGTGAATGAGGCAAAAAGCATTGTAATGAAATTAAATTTAGATTAATTGTGAGAGTTCCTTCTTTAATTTGATTTGCGGAAAGTTAAAAAATCTTGCCTATAAGCTGAGAAATTTAAGTATACACTCTTTTACATGCAAGGTGTACACGAATGATTAGTACCACCTTTTGACCCCTAGGTAATAATAGTGTTTCGATGTCTGAAAATTGCTGTAACTTTCGATATAAAAAAAATGCATTTCCTAGCAGTTATCTATGAACTTTTATGCTTGTTTCTTCTTTTATGACACAGCAATTCAATTTCCGGATTTATTATCAAAGATTGAAGCTGTACAAGAATCATCCATTAGTTATTGGAAATCAAAAATATATATTGGACGAATATTATTAGTGATTATTCAAATTTAAAAATGTCTTTTCAGAAAAACTCGCCAAGACACCGGGTATTCCACTTCCAGCTCGAGAAATTCCAGGAAACATGGAAAATCCAAGAGAAATGAAAGTAAACGGAAATGTTCACGTAAGGAAAGTTTAAAAATTGAAATTTCTAGCGATGATGAGAAACATAGAAGGAAAGCAAGCAGAAAATTATCAGAAAAGGGTGAGAAGAAATTTTCAGAGAGCATTAGAATGAAGTCCAAGATCGATGACTCTAGCAAAAGTTCCAGTAAAAGCCGGAAGTGTAAGGAGGACAGTGAAGAGGAATCGACAATTGAAGTAACTGATAAAACAGTCAGTGAAGAAAGCGAATCAGAGTCTGAAAGAAAAAGGTTAATAAACTGGAAAACTATTTCTAGAATTTACAATTTAATAAAACATGGAAATTTAATTATAAAGCAAAAAGTCACACTGTACACTCAACATTCATTGTATTTAAGAATTATTATAATAATGAGTTATTTATTAGTTAAAAAATTAAACTGATGTCTACGAAATAGAAACTTCAGATAAAAAAATATTTCTTTTCATAGCAATAAATAATACATAGACATTTTTGTATTTTTACTAGGGAATTCTCTAGTTAAATTATATTTAGCATTAATAATTTTCAGGATGGTAGAACAATTTTAGAAACATTTGTCGTTTGTTTCTTTACAGATACGTCCATAGAAAACGACGACAAAATAGAGACTGACAACGAAGCCTCGGTATAATCGCACTCTTGTTCATTTACTGTGCGATTCTCGTTGTTTGTATGCTTTTTATTCATGCCGGAATCAACAATGGCATGGTGTTAGTTACAAGAGTGAAGAAGATTTTCTACACTAATTGAAACTCTTTGCATTTCAACTATTTTTTTACAATAAATAAAAAGACAAATTTTATCTCTTATAAAAGTAATTTTTATAATTTCCTAATGGCATTCCATCGTCTTTAATATATAAATAAACATAACGTTTATTAAAATATATTTTATAATAAATTTTTCCATTCTATAAAGAAAAAACTGGAATGCAAAGAGTTAAAAAGATCAAGGCTAATAGTAATTAAAAATCTAATACTTGAGTAGCCAAAATAAAACCGTAGTTTGAACACGAATTAGAAATTAAGAGTTATTTTAATATATTCACACCTTATAAATGCGACATATATTTAGCTAAGGGAATTAAGTTTATGTAAATCATAAATTATATTGTTTCATAAATATTTATATTACACGTCAACATTTCAAATTTCAGGTGATTAAAAAATTAATAAAGGAACAAGGACATCTTACTTGCCTTTTTCATTCACTTTTTCGGTATCTTCATTTAGATACGAACTTCAATTATGAAAGAAAAATATGTGTACATATAAAATCAAATTAAGGATGATTAAAATTTGTCTTAAAAGAGAATTAAAACTTGCAACTTTTTTTTTTAAACTAACACCATAATTCACGCAATTAAATTGTTGCAAGCTTCCAACCATTGTATGCTTTGTGCAGCATCTAAACTATCAATGTAATTAGCTAAATCATCTTGATGAGTGCCTGTGGCAGCACAGTATAACATGGCTGTATTTTCCAACAATTCCTGCAAAGATTGTGCCTTCATCGTGCTCGTGTCTACAGTAGAAACCGTTGAAGCAATTTCTTTCCTCTCTAAACACAATACATTTGACTGTCCTTTTTGAACCATGTCCGACTGTTTGGAAATTTCGATTTTTCTATCAAACGAAGTTTCTCTGACCGTCTGACCAAGTTTGACCAACGATTGTCTACTCTGCACCTCTGAAGACAATTTTTTTTCACTGGAATTATTTTTTAAGTCCTTCAATTTTTCTACCGTTAAATGAAACCGTCGCCATTTTCCCTGAGGAAAAGTCATGTTCACGTTTTTGTCCGTAGTACTTTCATTCCGCTTCACAGTTTCCTCTTTCTTATAGAGTTCTTTGCCTCTAACGTTCTTCAAAGTGCTGCAAAAATTCTGGTTTTCTATCGCTGGCTTTTTAAGATTACTTTTATTGTATTCTGAGAGGATCTTCGCAATTTCTGAGGCATCATTGGTGCCCCATGTCTTGTTCAGACCAGCAGAAATAGATTTCATGCTCAATTCTTTGCTAGGAGTTTCGTAACATTTCTTCTCGGTAGAACTCGAGTCTTTCCCCACTTGAAATTTAGACTGCTGCACGTTATCAAGAAGATACTTCGTTACAGTGAATTCTACCTTGTTCCCTCGTTTTGTAGGAGTCTGTTTCACACTTGGCTCCTCGTTAGACACATTCTTGTAAATTGACGAGAGTTCACCTAAGGTTTCTTCTGTGGTAGAAGATTCTTCCACTTTAATTACGTTAACATTACTACTAGTAGTAACTGGCTTCAAAAATTGCGTCTCTCTCATATCTGAAGGATTTACCAGGATAAAAGGATTCTTATAAGACTGTACCATTTCCTGAATCTTCATCTGTCCTCCCTGAAACGTCTTAAGATTGGTGAAGGCAATAGATTTTTGGGAATTAGCTACATAAACCTTCTGAGCTGGAAATAATCTAGTTTTTGGAATCTGTGTGAAATTCTTCACATTTTGCGGGAACATGGCAATTGTGTAGTTATCCAGAAATTTGCTATCTTCTACTGGTTTCTGTAAGTTCTCCTTAAAATTAACAGAGGGTTCGCTTTTAGAACTCTGTTCAATGATACTTCCATCTACTTTCTTGGAGGTATTACATACATTTTTGCTATCATTTAAGATATTCATCTTCCCCTCTACGTTAGTTTTGTAAGTAGGTGTCATTACTTGAGAGCAGTAGCCAAGAACACAGTGCAAACTTTCATGCATACAATTTTCGAACGATTTGTTTTTATCAAATGATTCCGAAGAGACTGTTTTCGCGTTATCAGAATTGTACGAGCCGCCTCTACCGGACTTGATTTTCTTGTTCCGTTTTTTCTCAGTAGATGAAGGGAGAAAGTCACAATGTGGATCTACAGATACAACTTCTATTTCGGGTCGGTCGATTATTTCTCGATACGAGAGACCATCTAAGCTCGTAAAGTAACGGCCTAAATATTCTGCAGCCAGACCAACCTAGGAAATTGTTGAAGTTGAAGAATTTAGTTTAATACAGGTACCTTAAAAATTACAAATTATACAATTACACGAATTATCTAATTAAAATTTTTACCTGTGGATGGAACACCGGCCTTTCGTGCATTCCATGAACAGGCCATTCTTTCCACTCTGTTGCGTCTCTTACAGTGGGTGCTTGATAGGTTGCCCCTACATTGTACATTTTTCGAGTAACAGACCTTGTGTTCATATAAGGCATGGTGGAAGATTTTCCACGCTTAGTAGGTTCGGAATCGAAAAGCATCTCTTTCCGTTTCGCTGAAAGTAATCGATGTCTTGGCCGTGCAAAATCTTTGTCTGGATCCTTTTTTGTAACACGTATAGGATTTCTTCTAACTTTCCCTGTTCCACGACTACAATCAATTTTAAAGAAATTATATAGAAATTTATCGAGTTATTTACAGTTTGCAGAATTTACGAACAATGATGTGTTATATCGATAATTTTAAAACATCAAACACTTAAATATTAAAACGCTGAAGTTTTCAAACTTAAAAGTTCGTACAAATTTTACGAAATTACCAACATATGATAAAAATATATTGTTGCAAAATTATGCGAATTTTTTATGAATCACCGAGTATTTCTGAACTATTCGTTATTGTGTCATAGAAATTCAGGAACGAACAAAATTTGTTCAATATTCCAATTTTTATCCATCAAATTTACAAGGAATCAAAACTTAAACTTCTATGTCTTTCAAAAACCTACTTTTTTCTCGTAGCTCGATGAATCCTCCTAAACTTTGTCGCTCCACTACCAGATGTTGATCCACCACTACTAGTTTCCGTCGAATCGCGTACGTAGTCACTATCATCTTTATATTTCTTTTCCTCTTTGATAACGATCGTTCCCAAAGGAAGTTTCTGCAAAATTCCTATACCCTCACAGTCTTCCGCTGTATTATCCTGCTCGGTCGATAACGATTCCAGCTCGAGTTGCTTCTGGAGTGCCATTTTGGATCGTTCGTTACTCAACTCGAACACCCGCCGATCCTCTTGTTTCTCATCCGATTTTTCATCTGGCTGCTGCCTCGAAGACCGATCGTTTTCTTTTCCTATCACAGCAATCACGCTCACGTCATCGTTATCCTTGTCACAGTTAAAAACTTTTCGTTCTCTTTCCATTTTCGACGAATCTTCCATCTCATTTCTTTCTAATACTTACTTTAATATACGCAGAAACACGTTGTAACTGTTTTACTAGGCTCGTCGGACGATATATTTTGTTGACTTTGGGTCTGCAGGCACATGAAAGTTAACTAGGTTGCGTTAAACACGTGTTCCTATAAACGATACCGATACTTGCTGGACGATAGAAAATTATTTCCAAAGTTTCTTGAAAACACTTGCCGATTAAATAAAGCTGTTCTTGTTTAGAACGTGAATAGTGGACGGAAATCTAACCGATACACTGGCTCCAGGCACGTGACACATGCTTTTGTTTCTTGTGGTCGAATAATGGGAACAATAGTGTCATCTGGTAATCAGTGTTTGCGTTTGATGATATCGTGAACCGTGAAATAGGATGTCTTTAAATTCGATTAGTTACTTAAAAGACCTACATATAATATATGTATGTATGAACTTATATATGACGTTAATAATTATGCAAATTAATTTGGGGTTAATAAACTCTTCTGAAATGTAACAATTAATTTTAGGACAATGTATTGGCAATTTTAACGATTTTAATAATTGCTACGTAAGATATTTAATATTTGTTGATATAGTTCCATAGAAATCGTAGAAAAGAGTAGAAATGTAAAGCAGTAAAATAAAAATGATATAAATAATTTTTATCGCCATTTCAAGAAAATATAGACAGTATCATATAAAATATAATATTCTAAAGAAAAAAAAAATTACACATGGAAAAGGAATTATTCAATAAAACTCAGGATCGTTGTAGCTCCTCACGAATGCTAATTTTATTCCAAACAAAATACTAAAACTATTATAGAATAGCTATTTCCGTTTTACATGTACACGCGTATCCGTAGAATGGTTATTTATACGTTAGAAATACGAAATATAATATCGTCACTCGTATTGCACGTCCAGACTAGAACTAAAATGTATACACATTTATGTATATCATCCTTCGGCACTCTATTCGGCTGGGATTTATTTACAAAGAAAAGGGAAATTCGTCTGCAATTATTCTCTTTTTTTTTTTAATTCATATTGTCCGTCGTTAGCGCAAGTGTGGTTAAGACCGATCGTCGGTTAGGGTTCACGCCTAGGTTCTCCCAGTTTATCCAAGACAAGCGTGCCGTCAAATCTACAACAAAAACCAGTGCAATATTGCTGATTAATCAGAATAAGGTAAAGAAGTTTTCTGCACCTTTGAAACAACCAAATATAATAGGTTAACAAACGCATGACAGAGCAAGATATGGATGCATATAATAAAACAATAGATGGCGGGGGATATAATAACTTAATAAACTGAATTATTAATTATTACGAGGTCCCGAATAAACTATGTCAACGCTTTAACTTGATGAAGCTTTTCTGTATTTCTAATCGCATAATAATTCATTCTGTTCAACAGTTCTCACCGCTGGTATTCCATTCAGCACGTTCCCCGTTAATTTCCCCTCTAAGGCACCTCTCGACGTAGGTTAATGGATCGAGCCTGGCAGCCAGTACCTCTCTAAGGAGAGCAATATACGCTATAGCCAGACGCAGTGTATCAATTTTAGACAGCCTTTTTTCATACGGGAACGTTGGTACGTGAACTCGAAGCTCGTCGAAAGCCGAGTTGATGCTGCTAAAAATCGCAATCACAGTGACAACATGCTTGACCGTTCACTGAATCGTTTCACTTTTTTGTGATCTGGTATACGCTACTCTTCTTTTTTTTTTTTTAGTCTGTTAACACGTTCGCCACCACTGTCGAAACATTGTCGATACATGCCACTAATATTTTCATGGTGACAGCGAACGTGTTAAAAGCATTAACACTAGAATTATCAAAGTGATCGATTTGTATGCTTTTCCTAGGAGTTTTGTAGCTTTACTATGGTGCAGTTCCATGCAATTTACAATGATGTTCTATAATACATACGAATAAGGATGTGTAATCCCTATATCAATTATCTTTTTCGTAGAAACTTGCAATTCAATTTTTCTACAATTGTAAACAAGTATACTTTAATCGATAATTCCAGTGTTAAGCGAAGACTGCTGGCTCTGATTGCTGGTTTCTTATGGCAATCAGTTTCTAGGGTTAGAATAATTTCAACAAGATTGATTTCTCACCTCAGCATGCGTTTTCTTTCGCGTATATTGGCGGCGTGTCGTTGGATTCTGTAGGGGCTACCGTTTGGATAGTAACCCTCTTCCACGCCATTTATGTCTGTATCATTGTGATCTAAAACAGGAAGAATTTAATGAACCTGTTGTTAAGTATTGAGAAATGTTAAAAATTAATTTGCATCTAACTAAAGGTACTCGATGCACCAAGCTCGATAAAATGTTAACAAGGCCTCATTGTAAATTGAAATTAAAAATTACCAGGTGTAGAAACCGGCATGTGGTAATGGAGAGGGGAATGAGTGTGCGAAGAGGTGTGTGCAACATGCTGAGAGGATCTACCGGCGTAAACGCAGGAAGGTAACTCTGCAAGGTCCTCCTCGCTGATATCGCTGCTGGGACCCACATAATATTGACTACTGCAACCAATGATTATTACCTTTCACTGAAAACTCTGAACCATCCATCCTTATCCACTGAAACCTACCAAAACCCTATCCAATCATTCAAACATCAACAAAACCTTTTTCTAACCTCAGTACCGTTTCTAATTTCAGTGCGTTTACTTAATATCAGTTTACAAAAGCAGTAATCGAAGGGGAACCATAGTCAAAACTTAAAATCGACTAATCTTTACCGATCGAGTTAAGTTCCAATTACAGCAAGACCGGTTTAAGTTTAGGTTTAAATTTTTTGCAAGAAGGTTTGAGTTTAGGTTCGAATTTTTTATAAGAAGGTCTCGAAACACAGAAGCCTCACCTAGTGCAGGCCACGGTGGAGTCAGCCGCCCTGGAGGTGGTACCGACCCGGTGTCTCATCCTCTGACCCCTGTCCTCGTATTCGTAACCAGAATGGCTCGCCATAGTTTCTGATTGTCTCTACCAGCACATTAATCACTTCACTTGCAATCCCCGCGTCAATCTGCCGAACCTTCAACCCCTTGGTACCTCTCCCTCTAACTTTCTCAAGGTTTCTTCCCCGAAGGACTCACTACCAAAAACCCAGTCGTGCCTCCGAATTCTCGTTTTTAGTCGGTTCTATTGAAACTGCATCAGAATTTCAGCCTCCCCGGGATCACTTCATGACGGTGGGCGGCGGGAACCGAGGGTGCACGGAACAGGAAGGAGCTAGACTATCGTCAGTGTCTCTGGGGAGGCTGCTTTATATACTAGAGGCTGCCAAAGGGATATCCGATGCAACCCCTGGGCGGAGATCCCGACCAATCGCTGCTGCTCCGGGGTGAAACCTACCCCCGGCCATCTCCGCCATTGGTGAATCGCCTGACGGCCCTCCACCTCTGGCCTTGGAGAGCTGCGGTTTATTGTTACTGCCTGGTTGAAATTTTATTTCCATCGTTCTCTATCCACCGTCTATCTGGAACCGACGAAATTCCTCCGGGGGTGGGGGTTGCCACCTACCACCACCCCCAATTTGGCGGAGGAACGCTTCTTAAATCTAAAAATTTCGACGGAATTATCAACAGTCATTCCGCAATACGAGTTTTTTTTTAAAATTGGGAATAAATGTATGATTGGTTGCGTTAACACTAAAACTACCGGAATAGTCAAAATGACTAATTGGTGATTACTCGTGAAAAAATTTCATTTTAGTGTCTAAAATTATCTAAAATGTTTGCCAGGATTTGTTTCGTAAGAAACTGAGATTAAGATGGTTTTTAATTCTTGTGTTATAGTTTTGAACTAAAATTTAGTATTTTTAGTTTTTCTTCTCTAATGTTTCCCAGATCTTTCTTATTTCCTTTTCTCGTAAAAAAGCAAATACAGGTTCTTCATTGAATACAACAGTACAGATCGAGAAATACGTTAAATGAAGAAATTAATGCACAAGTGGACAACCATCCAAAAGATGTACTAACAATTTATTTTGCTTTGTTTCATCTTTTAGGAATGCAAAAAAGTATTCACCGTCTATTATAATTATAAGAGTAACATAATATTTTATAACATTTAAAAAGTGGAGAAATTAATAGAATCGTTGGAATTAAATCAGATTTCTTTCGAGGATTTTCTCGAGCTTCTGCACTTTGCAGATACTTCTGGAACACAATCTCATTTTAACGCGGTTAAATAACTAAAGAACCCTATTTTTAAAAAATTGTAAAACTGTTCCTTTAAATAATTATCCATATAAATGTAAAACTATTCCTTTTAAGAATTATTCCATATAAATTTAACAAACTTAACATGCATAGCACCTACTCTTATTAATTCTCCAAGTATATCTTCCTGTTTCTTGCTGTTAACGTTGCTTCCTAATCTTTAGTCCCCCCTGTAACACGGTTTCATGTGACACGGTGTTCATTTCGCGAGGCAACCACCGTGTTATTCGGGAGTTGACTGTGCCATGTTAATATCAAGCTCGCGTTATCTATCTCAAACCGTCCATAACTGAAGAAAGCTGACAACGTGAGAAAGAGTGCATAGATCACCGCTACAGGAAACGACCACCACAAGTACGACACAGCTTCCCCTTTATCAGCGATCGAGGATTCCACGGTGAGAAAGAGAGGCTGTGCGACAGACAGAGCGCTGAATGGGCCAATATTCAAATGAGACGTGTTTAACGGACGCACAATGAGAAACGCGGCGGCGTCGGTGGCGGTGCAATTATGCAAGGTGTTAATACGATCACAATGCCGGTTCCCCGGGATTGTACCAAGCAAACCGGCAAAGTTTTGTCGCCGCCTAAAAGCTAGGAAAACGTGTACGCTCGTGGGTCCACGAACGAGTTGCTATTGCCGGTCGTCGACGGGCCTGGCAACATAATTGGGATTAGCCGTGGCACGTATGAGAACACATTTCGAATGGAGGAATCAGGCTATGTTCCCCTTTCACGATCAATTTGCATATTCCGATGTTATCTGGTGGTTGAAGTTGAATCTCATGGTGTTGAAGATACTACTCGATAAATCGATCCCAGTTCCGTTCTTTTAGGTATCCCGATTTGTTATTACAGAAGCGAGAGTTGATATAATTAACGAAGAATCGAAGCGGGCACGGTATTATAATTAGACTGCCTAGACTTTCTGGCGAGTTTGAATTTTGTATAGCAGGAATAAATTCTGTATTATGCAAATTTTACGCTTTTTTGAATACTTAAATTCTCCATAGACGTATACAAATTCACAGACTAGTATCATATTATTTATTATGCAGATTTCCAGGAAAGTTACCATCGTTTGCAAATGAATTCCACTAAAATGATTAAAAATTTTCAATTTTTTAATCAATCTTTAATTCATATTTTTACAAATCGATTACCTTATAGGTATTGAAATACGGTCAAAACCAGAGGAAAATCCAAGATGGTCTGAGACGAGATGAGAAAAATGGTGAATGCCAGGAAACTCGATTTCAGCCAAGTTTCACCCTCTGGGGTACGTGACAAATTGAGATAAATAATCGTTTGTGGGGACACAATGCTCTCTTGAAATTTGTCACGGTGATACTCGAAACGGCACGCTTCAGAACATTTGCGAGTTATACTCGTGAAACCGATACTCGAGGCACATCTGGTCCGCATCCTCTTTTCAAAAACGATATCCTCAAGATTTTATCAATATCAACCGCAGGCAGACGTCATTCTAACTTACTGTTACCGCTGAACAAATTTATCTGCTTTGGTTTCTCTTCTAATTTCATTTTCACAAATTGTTATCTACCTTCTTTACTATACCTACAAGAGTATAGTCAGTTTACCTACAAATAGCCTAAATATGTTATACAAGCATAAGGCCTTTCTATCGACTTCCCTTACCTCCGTTTCATTTCATATTCGTTTTTCATTCCCTTTCTCTTATTCCCTTTCTACCTTTTTTAATTTCCTCCTCTTTCTCTTCCACTCCTCTCATTTTCAAATACAAGAAATGCCGAAGAACCGGAGATACCCGAACAAACATTTAATTCGCGATTACATTATTTCCAAGGGATGAGGGGTCTCTGTCAGCACCAGTTCGACCAGAGTACACACACACAATCTGTATGGAACAACGGGGTACCATAACAACCCCTCGATAATAGAGATTTCACGCCGCGGGCTTCACTTCGGTTCTCACAGTAGGGGTCTCATGCCGTGCCGGATAATTGTTGTCCAATTGGTGTACAGGCCAACTTGACAGACAGAACGGTCAATAATTTCCCTGACAGAAATACTGTCTGCAACGCGTGCCTCTAAGTATCTGTTTATAGTCCCTGGGGATCAATTTGTTTGCTAAATTATTTATTGGTCAAATATGCTGACGAGGAAGCGATCCTAAGCAGAAGCGGCGCCATCTACGCCACGAATCTGTTTGCATTGTGGTTTGGGAAAGGTAAACTCGAAATTTTTTATGGTTCCTCCTTGTTCCGAGGTCTTTATTTAATCAAATTCTTTTCATGATTTTGAGGGTACCTTTAAAATAAAGCGTAGACTGTCCATGATGTAAGCGTTCAACTAAAAAATATTTGAAAATGAAGATTTAATATTTAATTAATAATTAGTTCACTGGTAGGTTCGTAACTACGAATCTACTAGAAATGTAATCTCTACAAGTATTTAAAGGAAGTATAACCTGAGAGATTAAGGTAAGTTCGGGTGGAAATCGTTCAGCGAAGTTTCAGTCTAACCTCAATATCTGCACTTGATGGAGGTATCCTGCCTGACCCGACATTCCTTCGTATCATTAGGAATTTCTATAAGAAATACTTGAAATTAATACTCTATCTCTTATTGTAACAAACTCTGGCTACTTTTATACCACTATTATCACAGAATCACAAATCTCATATGTGATGCTAAAACCGGCACAAATATAAAAATTCTCCTTCATTTCGATTCCTGTTAAAAGAAATGAATAACTCATCAACAGCTTTTGTAGTGTAATAGAAATGCAAATTTATATCGATCTCAAAAATACATTTATATCTTTCCCTCTTCTCAGGGTTATCATTAGAACCTCTTTAAACGGCGATAGATCGCGGCACAGACTGAATTGAAATATGCGAAGCAATGCAATTGACGTACACCGCCGCAAACCGTGTGCAACGACGCGACACTAAACTGCGGCCAATCGACGGTCTGACGTTGAAAAGAGAGTTAGGGTGGAGTGAGGAGCTCTAGACAAAGAGAGTATGCACGGTTACATAGGGGGCGATCGCGAGGAGAAAGAAGAAAAATGACAAGGGGAAAGATAGAGGGACCTGGAGAATGTGGGAAGGAAAAATTTAAGATAAACAAGCATACAGGAAGTTATTTCCAAGAGATTTTCGTAAAAACAAAACTTAAATAGTTAATGCTAATTATGTACTAACGTGGCTGTAAATAAGTTAGCCAGAAAGTATTGAAGCACTAAAATACAGTGGATTAAGAATATTCATGATTTCAGATAAAAGTCATTAGGTTCAGATACAACTCCTTTTAATTGATCCTATTTAAAAAATTCCAATTTTTAGCTATAATCAAGAAACAAATTATTTATAGCACAGCTGGATCTCTCAGATACTACTCTAACGCTACTACAAATTTGTTATGTCCTTAAATCACTTTAACTGTAACTATAGTTTGATTGCAATCTAAAAGAAATGTCTTCCTTTATACTATCTAGAGTCACTGCATTCGCATTCAACCTGATTCTCGCACACTACTTGAACGTTAAGTCTTCTCTACAACTGTTTACAGTACAGGTACAGTAGCGGACAAAAGTTTAAGGCCAAAGAGTCAACGAAATTAAACTGATTTATAAGGATTAGCATGATAAATAAAGTTTACATTCCGAGCTAATCAATAAATAACATTCTACCATAATAAAAATGAATGTACAAACAGACAATACTTGCAGACCATAAAACTGTGTTCTACATTGTCCTCTCGTCTTAAACTTTTGTCCGCTACTCTACCTACATACCAACTTCAAACTGAACAGGACCTGTTCCTTTGCACCACAACCGATCGCCTAAATATACCCGGTAAGGAACCAACAGAGAGAGGGCAAAAGGAAAGCACAGAGGGCCCAGGGAGAAAACTTGCATGTCCCCTCTTACCCCTCTTGCTTTCTGGCACTTACTGGTGCCCCGAAGTCGTACCACCGGCGGTCGCGTGCCGAGCGTGGCGACCTTTTGTCGCAAGCTCGATCTCTTCCTCGATCCAACGAGGGGAGGATCGCTGAGATTCGACGTGTCAGGACACGTGTACTAAATAGGCTTGCTGGCCCAAAGCCTGTTTGCCCCGACCAAGGACCACCGGCGTGCCGGTCAGGGGTACAATGAAGCGTGCGGTTCTTGAGCTTGAGCTCCATTGGGAGGATCAAAGGCACCAGGAAAATTAAACGGTTAACGCACCGCGATTTCGATCATTTTTAATCTTGTGGACGATTTTTTTAGCTCGCTCAGTTTGATAACATCTTCGTGTTTCCTGGTTTTGCTGGTCCAAATCCTGACGGGGATTCCCTCGTTGGCTTGGGTCTCTTGAATTAACACTATAACGATTAGGGTATACTCATTTGTTGAAAATTATATTTAAAGAATGCTTAATACTTAAGGGAAATACACCGTGATGATTACAATAGAAGTAGTAAATTTCCAAAGTAGGTAGGTATCGTAATAAATTTACCAAGTTTCCAAGAAAAATTACGAATTGGTTATTTCGACCAGTCTTGAAAGTTGTAGCGTTAAACTTAATTGTTTAACCGGGATCGAATTTAACACACGTTATAAAACATCTTTGCAATGTTTCGTGACATTTGCTAGTGACTTCGTTTGGCTTCTTATATTTAAATTTACGTCTCGTTTGAATGTGTGCGGCCAAGTTTCACTTGGATATGATTCACCTCTGTTGCAACTTTTAAAGTTGCAACACTTTGACTTCTCTAATCGAGAGTGAATTTCACAAAGGTGTTCTTTTATATTTTCTCCCATTAAGTTTACTGTTCAGTATTAGAGTTTGGTAGAATTGTATTCTTCTTCGTTTAAAATACAATCTCTTCGATTTTTAACGTTGACGTTACATCGTCGAATTCTACATTAGGATATTCTTAGAACAGGATCACGATCGATACCCATTTTTGGTAATTGCACAGTATCGAGAGGTCTGACATTGCTTTCTCCACCCCTGGAAATTTCACCGTCCGCGCGATCATTCGCACACACGTTAAAGCTGTCGAGGGGAAACGTCGATTTTTCGGCACCGGTTATCGGCGTTCACTTTCTGCGATGGAGAACCGTTGATTGGCACGAAAGGTATCCGTTCGCCGGCGACAGGGTGTTGCGAAAAAACGAAGAAAGTCCCGTCGGGGTGTCAGTGAAGACAAAAAATAAAAGACGGCGTCAGGAAGGAACGAACATTGGAAACAGAGACAGACGTTCGATTCAATTAAGCTCTACTGCGTGCAACGAGAGAAAAAAGGAATCTGCATAAACTTCGTTTGCTGAGAGACGAGCAGGAAATATTGAAATCTCTGCTCGTTATCGATAATTTCATCAATTTGTGGTTAAATCGACCTTGATTGCTTATAAATTGATTTAATTTATGATAGATATATTAATAACCTTTAGATGAACATAATACACATGTTAGTTATTGAAACTAATTACAAAACCAATTAAAACAGTAGTTACAGTCAATACTTCAAATGCACCACGTATGCAAGACATTATTTGCCTAATTATCCACAGTGTGTCTCAAATTAAACCATACTTAAAGTATCCTTCATCCTCCCTATTCCTAAATTACATTATAATTACACTCAAACTACATTTCAATTCCGTTAACAAGGTAATAACAGGGGCAAGTATAGAAAAGTTTACAATCAGACTAAAATTAAATCCATCAAACTCTCTTTGACAATTTTCCAAGCATAAATTCTTCCACCTCGTTTATTCCTTCCATTAATACTACACAATTGTCTTCAAAATCATCCATTCGAATAACAGAAGCTTATGAAACGGTGTTCTTGAAATAATTTCGTACACTTTGAAAGGATTATTATTTTACGGTGAAAGAAATTCAGAAAGGGTGGCAAGAGAGAAGGGACTACAGCATTGCTGAGATCGTCGTATAAAATTGGCCGTGCAAATGCTGCTTAACGCTGTCGATATAAACATACACGTCGGAATTAATGATACACCGTTTAGTTACGCGTCAGTTGATTTTCCCAGGGCACCGCTTTTGTGCCTAATAGCAGCCAGGGGAAGCGTTCCATGGGGCACCGTGGCCCGCCCGCTCCGACGCACTCTTCAATATGTCACTGTGGCTAATTTTAGGGGCACGCATCGTCGGCCACCAGCGACAAAGTCGATTCCTTTCAGCGGATTCACATGTTGCGAGCGATTTTCAGTGAATTCACTGACTCGTTACGTGCCTTTGAGAATAGGTATCATTCTTGTAGAATTTAAGACGTAATTGATAGATCTTCTGGAAGGTTTGAGGTAAAGAATTTGTTCTGAAAACATGCAAAGAATTGGTTCTGTGTGATATGTATGTACACGTATAGTAGCGGACAAAAGTTTAAGACCAACGGGTCAAAGGAAACAAATAAATTAATTAATAAGAAATAGCATGATAAATAAAAATCGTATTCTATGGTAATCAATAAATAGTGTTCTACCATAATGACGATAAAAATAAGTATATGAAGAATATTTGCATACTATAAAACCATGTTTTGCATTGTCCTGTCCTGAACAAACTTTTGTTCGCTACTTTGATTATAAATTTACCATAATTTTCACAGCCATGATATAATTTTGTGAAAGATCAACATTACTTTGTTGTGATTCGGTGGTTATATATTTTTAAAAATTGTAATGGGCATGGAAATCTTTTCAATGATAAAAAGAGGTTTCAAAATAATTAGAATAATAAATAAAAATGTATTTTAGAAACCTCTAAATTTACTTGCTTTGCATTCCCATAAAAACTAATCATTTTCACCATGACGACGGTTCGTCAAAATAATGATGAAACGTATCCGAATGTAAACGAGTCGATACATTACATAATTGTCAGAGCAGTTAATTACCTCACTCGATGTTGTACCATTGTGTTCTTGTTCCCTGGCAGGATAATAAATGACAAAAGATGATATTGATTTTCAGAATTAAAACACCTACCGACGCCTATCCAGCACGTTTATGTACATGTATAAATGGTTATAGGGATTTAATCCAACAATTCTATATTCCCGAACAACCGTAATCATGCTTCAGTATTTTCTTTGAATTATTATTTTTACGTAATATTGTAATTTTTCATTATTCTTCCAAAGACGTTAAACTAAAAAATGAACTGTTAATAATAATAATTTTTTTTCCCACGTAATGCAAAATGTAAATGCAAACGCAAATGTGAACGTAAATACAAACACTCTATTAAATAACAATTCAGTAATAATTATACTTTTTAATTTCATTCACCCACATTTAAAAGCACAAGTATTCATACTTTTACTTATCATAGACTGTAAGATAGTCAAGTAATATAAATAGAATTATATTGATGAAAAAGTATAAAACTTAATATTGAACTACATGTTACAAACATTAGAATTAGGCTCTTGATAAAAGATTTTCCTACAGGTTAGCATATCAGTATTAACATCCATAACCTCAATCCTCAAAAAAAAAAAACTACAGAATCCAACATTTCACTTTAAATTTCCTCAATTTCAACATTAACAAGCACAAAGCTCTTAAAATTCATAAAATTACAACGAACCTATCTCCCTTTCAACACCCTAGAGGGTCCTAAACCTCTTCATTACCTAATCTCGCTAAAGCGAATTGCACGTTCCCGGAAACGTAGACCGTGCGAGCAAAATCGATATCCGACAGGCGACAACAGCGTTCGCAAACAGATCCGTTCGATCCAGAAGGCAATTAATTACGGAAGATGATCGGTAATTAACAGTAACTGGAGCTGGATAACGTTCATACGGCACACTGATACGGAATATATACGACGAGCAGCGGCCTGTGGCTGACTCTTTATGGTGGGGTGTGCTCTTGACGTGAATTATTAGCCTTTCGGCCCTCGAGACAGCCTCTGGGGGTAGGTTCGTGGACAGGCGTGGCTTAGCCAGCAGGCGTGGCCCCGACGCCACCCTCGAAAAACCACCAGCCACCCTCCACGGGGATACACGAAGAATTGATTGTGCACGGATTCCCTTTCTTACGCATTCTGGTTTCTTCTAGGACGAAGATCTGTCCGCCTTTCTGAAGATGATTGACATGGGTTCCGTGTTACATAACGTCATCCGTTCCCATCTGAGAAATAAATGAAATTGAGCATAATTGAATATTCCAGTTTCAGGGAGCTCGAGTTCTCGCATGTTCAGTATGAGTATGCCGAAAATTATGAAACAATGAATCATAAATTTAAGGGACTTAACTTAATGTAGCCCTTTAGTTATGTTTTTCAGAACGATTGCTGTTTATCCTTCCAATTAACCTTACGACTGTACGGTTTCTGTTGTTTCTAAAATTTTCTAATCATCAACACTAATCATCAACCAACAACCAACAATTATTATAAAAATAATTTTCTCTCTGAATATCTCAAAACCTTCAGACAAGAACGTTGTACGTAGGAACATGGTTCTCGTGTTCTACGAAATCATAGTGGAAGTTCTATCGGTTCGTGGTAGTTTCCAGCATCTTCCTAGGGGAAGAGCAAGTTGTACAATTGGTGGAAGAGTGACGCGAAGCCGGAGGAGGGAAACAGACACAGAAAGGGATGGGATGGGGCGTTGGGAGGAAGGAGAGCCTTCGCCATCCTCCCGAAGCTGTATGCTCGCGTTTGTACAGTGGTAATGGGCTGTCAGGAGCAGACGTTCGCTGCTCGTACCTTATATACCAACACCATTACTCTGCTCTTGGGTTGGTTCCTATCGGCTTGCTCGTATTATCGACTCTTCTGATTGCGTTCTCCGCGTCTCTCCCTTCGTGCCGCTACTTCATGGCTCACCCTTTCCGACCGCCTCCTTCGATAATGTCTTCCCATCACCACTCTAACCGGCTAACCAAACTATATTTTGGTTCTGGACAAGGATCCTGGAGTAACAAGCCATTAATTGTTATTATCACTGTTTCTAATTAGATTTGTATAACAGAATATATTTTAAGGCATTCGACATGTCAAAACGATCTGAAATAGCCTTTCATAGGGATCGAAATAGGCTTTATGGAAAACTAATAATATTTTTGCTATTTATTTTAGTCCTGTGTCCAAGAGTTTAACATTTCTATTTTTCCTTAGAAGAATCTAGAAGCTCTGGCATTAATTCTTTTACCTAGTGTAGTTGTTGGTTAGCAGTCAAGCTTCTCCAATTAGTAATTTAATAATTCTAAGAGTTCTAACGAATTGAGGGGAACGTTTGGAAAAGGACAATCCAAATCTTTTTTCTTCAAAAATTAATGAAGTAACTTCTGAAATACTTAAAACTTTTTCAACCATTAAATTTAACAAACTTACATTTTAATCAACCTAGATTGATATGCAGTATCTATTTTGATTCATTCTATTGTAACAGTATCATTCATTTTTACGTAATGTATATATACGAATAGGCGCCATTTTGTTTACTTTTTCTGGTCACCTTTGGTTCATCGACCACCACCAACATGCCTTTCCCTCCCACAGTGATCAATACTGCGAGAGGTCTTTTGCACGGAACAGGTACGCTGGTGGTCCAGATTTTAGCGTAGGCAACAATAGGATAAAAAGCAGCAAATTCGTTAATACAATATTTCTGATAATTTTCAATCCTCTATTCATCTTATTTTGTCAATCAGGAATAAACTTGTAAGATTTCTTATATATCAGTTTCGAAATCATTGCTGCTTCCTCTGCAATAATGGCATCTTTCTTAAAAATAAAATATAATTTTACAATTAAAAATGTTTCTGTATCGTGAAAGTAGAATGGGATATTATCAATTATGATGGTGGGGATAAACACTTATTAAGGATTCTTTCATTTCAATTACCTTCTGACCTCAAAGATACATTAGTAAAAATAAAGTTCCGAAGAAAAAATAGATGTCACATAATTTAATAATTTGTGAGTCTCTTTCTATATATTTAAACTTTCCACTTTCTGTTTTTACTTACAAAATCGGTGATTAATTCAAATTGAGCACGAAATATCTTAAAAGGAGACAAGCAGGACTTTATAAATCGTGATTACATAAGCGTCATCTAATAACTATGCTTAGAGGTATTAAATGCAACTTTAAAATACCGGAAATTTTGAAACATCAATTTCATTTTCTTTTATTCAAATAATATTTTATTTTTTCTATGTACTTCAAATATTATATAAAGTTCTAATAAGATATAATGTTACAGTAAACATTTATACCTGCTTTTTAAAGTTTTCTTTATGGTTGAACTAGTGAAAGAAGATGCAAGGAGAGCGGGGGTAAGAAACTAAGTACTCCTACCTAAAAAGCTCTGATTGATTCCCTATCTGCGTAAAAACCAGGGACATACAAATGGTTCATAAGTTAAATTACTTATTACCGAAAGATCAAGTGATTTTTTACGTTACACTAGATGTCGCAATATACAACTTCATGTTATTTTACCGATTTTACCGAAATGTATCTCGACTTTCCAGTCAAACCAAGATACCGAGCAATAAAATTCGTATCTCATATAAATTAAGCTAATGAATTCAGTTCCAAATTGTAATCGTTTACAATGAAAAACTGCAATGTGGCAATCTAAACCATTTTACAGTATTGAAAATACGATTTATTTTAATAACTATTCAAACAAAGTGAAAAATGGTAATCAGACATTAGTTCTTGTATAAGTACTAAATTATATTCATATGATTTATATAAAAATAGTAATGTCGGAATTTCAAAATGTACAAATTTATCTTTACTTCTGGTGGATGGCGCTTACTGTTTAATCCAAAATCGTGAGATAAAGCCTGAAGGAAAATGTATTTACCCGACGAAGCGTGGTAAAACGTTAGTCGAATGTTGGACTGATGGAGAGGGTAAATCCATGTACCTTCTTTCATCGACTCACTGTAGTCAACCATAAGTCATGCAACTCTGAGATGGAAGTGGTTGATATTCTTTAGTGTAGTTATGTAGTAAACCACCTTCATTCTAATAATAATAATAGTGCATTGTTTTTGTTTTCAGTTTTAGTGTTGCATTAAGTATTTGTTTTTCTCAAAAAATCAAAACTGTGGTTTATTTTGTGTATTTTATTCAAGTACTTGTTTTTTAATGCATAATTAACGTATATTCTAATGCAATTAGGTGTTCGATGATATGACAATCACTTAAGAAACTTTGATAAATTTTAATAAGATAACCAAACTGTTAAAGTATCAATGTTCTTTTCAATATTGTATTAGAATTTCAAAACAAAGTTCATCACTTCGCGTATGAAGCAGATTTGAACATGATCGAGTAGTTAAATGCTTTTGTTACGCAAAGTGTTAATCAATTTGACGCTTATTGCTGTATTTCTTGTGCTGTTTTATTTCTATCAAACGTCAAATGGTATACGCTGGACATTACACACTCAACAAGAAAATGTTTCGACCACCAAGTCGAGTAACTCTGCAGAGGATACAACCTCTACGGCTGTATTTCTGCCAAATAATAATGTTTATTATAATGTCTGGTGCATATTCACAAAAGTTGCTAGCAATTCTCCGATGAGACGTAAATTTGAAATCTTTGCAGAGTCTTTACTTAGATTATCTTCTGTTAGTATTGCATTTCATGTAATAACTGATAATGATAGTAAAGATGTTGCAGAGAAAGCTTTGGAAATTATCCTTTCATCTACAGGAAAATTTATGAAGGTACAAAATGTCATTTTTGAAGGATTTTGAATTTTGGAATTTATTTTGCTTTTTTTCTTTATTTTAGGTGCAATATTATGATGTACATGAGCTGGCATTACAGTTAAAAGATATTGTGTCTGTTATGTCTGTACACTTCAGTAGTAAACCAGGAACTTATTATTCAGATGCATTGTTTTTCTTATCCTTAGGTTTACATAGGATAGCTCCTGCTGAACAAAGTATTGCAGCTATGTTTGATGCTGACACTAAGTTCCGTAAAGATATTAAGGAACTGTTTGAAGAATTTAAACGTTTTGGAAGTCAAGCTTTATTTGGGTTGGCTCCAGAGCTCACTCCGGTTTACAAACATGTTTTGTACTTATACCGTAGTAAGCATCCTGACACATTATTTGGAGAACCTGCTAGTTCAGGTGGTTATCCTGGTTACAACAGTGGAGTGGTGCTTTTTAATCTCAATAAATTAAGGAATTCTTCCATTTACAACAGAATTGTAAAAAAAGAAAGTATTGATGCTATGACTGAGAAATATCACTTTAAGGTAATACACATATACACATGTGATAATGATAACCTAATAACATTTGGCACAATGCAAAAAGTTTTCTATTTACTTTATAGGGTCACTTAGGGGATCAAGATTTTTATACCTTGTTAGGGATGGAAAAACCTGAATTGATTCACACTATTGATTGTGGATGGAATAGACAATTATGTACATGGTGGAGGGACCGTGGATATGCGGAAGTGTTTGGGAATTATTCAAAGTGTGATTCAGAAACAAAGTTATGGCACGGGAATTGCAATACCCCCATACCCGATAATTGAACATCAAATGTGATAATTTTTTATAAATATGTAAAGATCTCTGTATTAAAATTTAGTACTAGAATTATAACCATTGTTGGTGCAATTACAAAGGTTTAAAGACTGATCTATTGTTGTTTGAGCAATGTTATTAACTCAGAAATCTGTGATTGGTAGTAATATATCTTCTATCATAATCTATACATATAAAAAGATATGTCCTGACTGACTGAGTGATTCATCATCGCAGAACCTAAATTACTGAAACTAGAAATATGAAATTTAAATAACAGGTTCCTTTTATGACGTAGGCACCCACTAATGAAGGATCTTTTGACATTCCACGCCTAAGGGGGTAAAATAAGAGATGAGAGTTTGTTTGAAAATTCGTTGATTTTGAAGCAAGCACTATGAAAACTGGTATTTAGCTTATTAGTTAGAAATAAAGAAATACATGTTTTAACATTTTTGGAAAATCAATCCCCAAGGGGATAAAATAAGTAATGAAAGTTTGTTTGAAAATTGTTGATTTCGAAGGAAACTATAAAAAAAAACCTCGAGCATCAGGATACTGCCAGCAGCTAGTATACTATATGCAGAAATATATATATTTAAATTTCTCACTTTATAAGCAATATTTCAAAGCTACTCGCGTCTCAAATTAAAGAGGATTTTGGGAATGATTTCAGTTCAATTCTGTTCCAATTGAACGCCACATTTGTTAATTATATACAATTATTACTAATTACGGTGAAAGCGCCATCTAGCGGAGTACAACAGTACTATTGGAATCACAATTTCCGTTATTATAATGAATATCGTAACAAAATCGATATGAAAGGAAAGTACTGGTCCTTACAAAACTAAAACATGCAAAAATGTTCAGAATTTAGTGCTGTAAATGCGTTTTTTTATGAATTGAAAATTTGATCGAATCCTGGACACACAAACGCTATAGCCATCTAGCGGTGAAAAGGTGGTACTAATCGACCGTATATACCTTATACAGGGAAATATGTGTATCTAATTACAATTACCTAATACAGATTATAAAAATGCTGTTCTTACATAAAAACTGGGCATGCAAAATCGTTGA
This sequence comes from Tetrapedia diversipes, assembly GCA_033822845.1. Taxonomy (NCBI): domain Eukaryota; kingdom Metazoa; phylum Arthropoda; class Insecta; order Hymenoptera; family Apidae; genus Tetrapedia; species Tetrapedia diversipes. The sequence continues at coordinate 128,043 of JAOPTO010002434.1, forward strand.
ATAATGGATTTATTAATTTTTACGAAACTGTTTTATAAGCGTATTGTTTTGATAATTATAGTATTTATGTAAGTTCATAATTAATGTTTAGAGTTTTATAATGCGTGTTCATAATTATTCTGAGTCAGTATCTAGACAATTTATTACATAAAAATCAATTATTTCTTTACTCGAATTTTAATGGAACTACAAATAACAACATATATAAATAGAAGTGTCGTCATAATATATTTTTTACGCAAAAAAAAATATTAGGTACAATATTAACACATTATATACTATTTACAATATAGAATACGCCCCCTTTCATGGTGAGTACCACTTGCCATAAGAATATTTCTTTTTCAGGATTATAATTCATAAAACAAATATATATTTCAAATTTGTTAATTCACCATAATTGACTTTTCTCAAAAAAATATTGTTAATATTTATATTAACAGAACGCTGTTTTTCATTCTCATTATTAAAACTTTATTTTATCTACAAGAACATTTTTAATGAAATGATTTTTATTTTCTGATTTATCCATAATAATAAACGATATAAACGCAAAGAAAGAAAACTGACTGTTGGAAATTAACTTAAATAGCTTATCTTTTCTATTTGCAAACAGATATTTTAAATTGGTTTGAATTCGGTTAACACACATTCTAAATATTATCATACTAATTATACGACTGACCAGATTTTGTTTTCCTTCTCAAAAAATGGAAAAAAGACTACCTTTCAGACTTACACACACACCCTAATTGTAATCTAAATTTGTTGTACAATATGTAAAATAAAAGATGTCACCTTTGGTCCCAGTGATAGAAACTTAATGTTAATTGTAAATAATAGGACGTGTTACTCGACATTAATCAACCATTCAGACCTAACCGATTTTCGATTCTTTTTTTTTTTAATTAGGTCCGAATAGTTGAACCAACTAATAAAAGAAGAAAAACTTAACAAGAATTGCATAAACTGCGTCGTATAATGAGCAACAACGTTCTGAAAACGAACCGAAATCGGCCCGTTGACTATTTGCACACGAAAATACAACACTCTCTCTATCGCTTTACACGCTTAAACAATATATACATCATTGGCCAACTTTTTTTATCGACAACCCCTATCTTTTTGGTTGTCTAAAATTTTTACACATGATATTTACACATGAGCAACTAATGTGGTTGTTTTTATAAGCTATTGGCCAGTGAAACCATCAGCGAAATGATTTCGAAGGGATAAAGTTGATTGATCAACGACAAAGAACAAAAACGTGGAGCAAAAATTATTGGTCATTCGATTGTAATCGAAAAATATAAACAGCTTTCTTTGCTCTAAAGCTCTTTCTTGTTGATAATCAACAATGGGTTTGTTTATCACTAAGATATGTGATTTAAAGCACCAGAAACTATCTTCTCGGGGATGGTACATCCACAATAGGCCACTTCTTTCCAATATTATCAGAACGAATATCGTCCTTAAAAAATACATCCTGAGATAGTGACAGGATGAGGATTTATAGAAATAATAATAGTCCCGTTATGTTAATAAATTGTGAAAGGCACTTAGCATCTTTCCGTAGCCTGTAATCATAAATTTTTTGTTAGATAAATATATTAATAATGAAAGATCTTTTTTGGAAGTTCTTTAAATAAAACAAAATATCTTGCATGTGTCATATTGATTTCTAAATTATCTCTACTCTAGAGATTACTTGTAGTCTTTTACAAGAAAGGCCATTATTTTGCATAAACCAACTGTTACCACTTCTTAAATCGGATTCTTTTTTTTTATATAGGACCATGTTTCCAATAATATTTTATAGAATTTTAATTATTTTAATAACCATGTAGTCACGTTAAAATGCTTACGCTCTTCAAGTTTTCGCGACCGCCGAAATTCCGAATTGATTCCAACAAAATGTCATGTCGGTCCCTTTGAATCGGCATAGATTTTGGCCTGGCACTTTTCAAAGTCACGCCCGTGATCACAGGCATTGTTGGAGGCCTCGGAGTTTGGATACCATTCGATGGCTGCTTCGACAATTCGACACCGCTATCCTCTTTCGTCTCCTCTTTAGAATATTTTTTCATTGTATGATTTTTATTCTCATGATTTTGGCCTTCAATTTTCGCAGTTGTAATTTTAAATCCTTTCACGACAGGCATTGGTTGATTTCCTTTTATATTTACGCCATTTTTAAATGTCAAATTACCATTAGACTGTGTTTGAATACCTACTATTGAAGTGAATCTTTTAGGCTTCAAATTGTCTTCGCAACCATTTGTTAAACACTGATTCATGATATGCCCATTTTGCTTACTAGAATTATTTTCCGATTGCGAATTCGAACGCTGAATTATACTGGATCGTGTCGGTTTTGATCGGAGGCAAACTTCTTGACCAAATGCCTTTGTCAGCTCTTTGAAATTCATTGGAGTAGTATCTATAACGTTGTCATCCTGCTTGTTCCTAAGAAAATCTTTTTTTAGTTCTACCCCTGTTACGACTGGTTTATCATCATCAGTTTTTGATTCCGATGTACTGATTTTATTCAGTGCTGTCTTTTTGAAATTAGAGACTGTTGTATGATCATTTAATTTATTGGTTGACTCTTTGGGTTCCCTTTTATCTGAAGACATAACCTCAAATTTATTCTTCTGCAATTTCGTAGAATTTTCAATATTGCTGGATGCATCTAATTCATCTCGAGTATCATTTATGTTAATGACAGTTTTACTATTGGCCTGTTTGGTTCCAAATTTGTAGTCCGTATCCATTTTTATCTGAACATTGACGGTCGGCCGTTCAGACCAGCTACCTAGATTAATCATTGGTGGTCCTGAATAGGTATAACGTTTTCTATTCGTTTCTAAGAACGATATTTTAGGTTCGGATTCTATTTTCTTTTCGCTTGGTGCTGTTTGAGGCTCACGAGCCGCAACTAAATTCGATTCGATCGAATATCCGTTAGACGCAGTCTCAGACCTAACAAAAAGAATTAATTCAATAATACTTCTATCTTAATTCAAAAAACACTCGAATCATAAGAAGCTTTGTAGTTACCTCGTTTTATTAGATAATACTGTATCACTTGATTCTTTGGGCACATTTTCCTCCGCCTGTTGAGCGCTTTTCAACTGCGGTAAAATGCTCTTCAGCACCTGAGAAAATAATTACTCACGATAAATACACTAATAACTTATCCAAAAATTTAATGCAAAATTTAATACCTGTAAAGATTGCAGTTGTTTTTCTTTGGTAGGGTTTTCTTGCCGCTTCAGAATATTATCTCGCCACTGCGAGAATTTTTCGTTATTTTTAGGTACAGTTGCATTCAAGTTGTTAATGCTTGTTGCTTTCTTCATTCCAGCATCTACTATTTCTAAGTTCTTCTCATTTTTAATAGTTTCCTCTTCATATGTATTTCCTTGAAAGCTGGACTTATTACAGACAGACAAAGAACTCTTGGATCGCTGAATATTGCTTTTTTCATTGCCTGTCTGCCACCTTTGCAAGGATTCCATTTGCATCTTTGGTTCCAACGTTTTTTCACTTGTATGGCTCTCCCCTATATTTATCATTTTTTTGCCCTGCAACGTTCCCATATTAAATTCTTTCAAAACTCTGTCTTCATTCTCGTCCAACTTGTTCCTGTTTCTAGACAATGTTGCAAATGACTTAATGAACCTTTCATCAGAATTCTTCTTTCTAGACTGCTCCTCAACGTCTTCAAATATGTTTACAGATTTTGGTCTGCTGTACGTTGTTATAGTAAAATTCGATAGAGTGTTATCCACAGGAGCAATTTTGGGAGTTGAAGCATTGTCTATTGCTTTCTTGGAGTCTGCTTCCTTTATTGTTTGCGGTAAAGTGCCTATTTTATTCTCCAGCTCATTAATAACTTCTTTCTTTAAACTCGATTTTGACATTTGCAGTTTAAAAGACTTTTCCGGCAGAATTTCCTTCCTAACTTCATATTCTGATGCCTGTTTCTTGTTTTCTTGACTAACTGCCTTTTCTACAGTGTTCTTCGAATCAGTGTCATTTGAAGTTTTAATTGTAACTTGAGTTTCTGGATCTTTGAAAGATTCAGGTGAAGTGACTTCCTCGAAATTATCGAAAGCTGGGGATGTGCTGTCTCGGAAGGCGCTAGGAGGAGCTGGAAGCTGATATTCCCATTCAGCAACAGATAGATCCTCGTCGACTGCTGATACGTAATCTGATGTATCCTGTTGCGAATTCACGGTTAAATTTGGCGTGCTGGTATTCATGGTGAAATCATTTTGACAGTCTGCGTTCTTTTTGTTCTTCTGATCTGTTTCTTTGGAGACATTTGTTGATTCTAATTTACTTTCGATTGGCGGAACTGGAACCTCGTTAGGCGATGAAACAGGCAGAGAGTTGGATAAAGTGTCAGACACTTTTTGGAGCAAAACATCCGTCTCTGAAAGATTTGAATCTGCAATTTAAGAAGTTATTCAAACTCAGTTGATAAAAGGTTACTCAAACTTATGATTTAAAAAAAAAAAAAGAAAAAAACAAATTATAGTCTGGGGAAGTCTGAAACCAAGAACCTTATTAAAATTAAATTACTATTCCTTTCATAAGTTCCACCACCATTTACAAGACATCAAACAACTCGTCAATCTTAGATATTAACTAAGAATTTGAGACATTAATCTATCATAAGCTATATATGTTAATGAAGATGGGTTGAGGATGCTTCAAATCACTTTTAATATCTTTGTTCCTTATTAGTTTTCAACAGTAAATCTTAATTTTGTGTATTCAACGTGATTCGAGCACACAAGTTTGCTTGAAGGCTTGAGTAAGTGGAAACGGAATGCTTAATCCCACACACATTAATGATATGCAACATGCACCTGCTGAACCCACTGCTCGATGAGACTTTTCTCCAGCCGCATCTTCGGAATCAGCATGTTGTTCTTCTGCTCGTTGCACAATATATTCGTCTGACTCCCTCGACCGATCAGACAAGCCAACGTTAGACGCCACGTTTAGATTCAAAGCAAACGTAATATCCTCAGCATGAGAAGTCAAGTGCCTCTTTTGCTTCTCCAACGAGTTAGTTTCAAAATCATTGGATTTCGACGCTGTTCGAGGGATTCTGACCTTTTTCAAATCTTTTAGCCTATCCTTCTCTTTATTCTGAGCAACTGTATTGTTCACAATCAATGCATCCAAGTGGTCACACTTTGGCATTGTAGAGATTACTGCACAAAGTCTCTTGTCTTGGCCAGAAGTACCCTTATTAACTGATACCAAATCGTGTTCACTTTTTGGCAACGAAGAATTCTGACTCAAGAAAGTATCTACATTTTCCTTATCCTCATCTACACTCAATTTTCTCTTATAGTTAGTACCTTTTTCATTCTCATCTTTTGGTAGACGGTTTGTTGCTGACTCAGTTTTGTGTTTTTCTTCTAAAATCATTGAACTGGAATTGAAATTCGTTTGACTCTGATTGACCTTACAATTTGGTAACATCATATTTTCGCTAGTAGAACAATCGGAAATTGCTTCTGATTTCCCCTCGGATCTCATAAAGCTAGATCCAACAGTGTCAGTAGTAGTACTTTCTCCATTACTCAGGTTCGTACTCCCGTCACTTTTAGAATTCTCGATACTGAGGTGTAGAGAAGTGTTCGACAAACAGTCTAGATGGCTGGAGTTTGAACTGAAGGTTCTACTCAGGGAAGAGGACGGTACTAGCTTGCGTTTGGGCACCTCGGGCCGCGTTGTGACGCTTTTTCTAGGCTTAGGAAGCGGAACAGGTTCTCCAACTGTGCTCAGAAGGAAAGAAAAAGATACCGTCACCAACGGATCTAATTAGCAAGCAGGTAAATAAAGAAGACACTTCTAAGAAAAGAGAATTATTGTGCAGAAGAAGAAAATGCAGAGGTCTAAAAGCATGCAAAATAAAACTGCTATTTATAATTGATATTTACAGCACGGTTTTCCTTTGGGTAGTACTACATATTATATGAAATGCTAAGTCTATTTACAGTCTTATAATAATAAAGATGGAATAAGGTAAATAAAATCTTTACAACGGTAATATCACAATAATCATCTTTGGTAATCTACTTGAAAGGTATCAAATTAGAGGCTACAAAAGATTGATACTGAAATGTCTGAGGTAGAGGATGGAACAGATAATATTATTAAAAATCAACATCAGTTTAATAAACAAAATATTTAAACAAATTCTCCAGTCCTGCTTTCTAATATCGAATTCAACTGAACCAAGAATTTATTCCAGTTTTCTGTAGACTCCTCTCGACTAACCAAACCTGGTGGTGGAGGTTCTAATATACTAAGTTTCTTCTCTGATTCTAATCTACACGCACTATGGTGAATAATAGGCAAAGATGGTAATTTATCAACATCATTTGGTACAGGATCCATAGTAGTCACTGGAATATCTAATGGTTTTTTAGAAATTGCGAATATTTGTAAATTACTTAACGGAGGTGGGGATATATTGGACCTACCACCGTTTATTATCGAATCATCAAACATATCTTCGTTAAAACTAGAAGAAATTGATCCATCATAACAGTTAGTTGTATTAACATTTCCTAATTTTAATTCTTTACCTCTTACTGAATCAAAAGCATTCTCTTTTACACAGAAACTTCTAGAACTTAATAATTTTGGTTTTTCAAAATCATTTATTATTCTTGTCTCTCTTAATTTATAATCAACTTGAAAACTTGCACTATATTTCAATCCTTTGGTCTGATATTTTCCTCCACAACTATCACTATACACGTGCAATTTTCTAGGATCATATCTATTTTCTATGTCTCTACAGTCTGACATGTGTTCAACATCTGTTTCTATGTTATCCAAATTAACCAGAGTGTGCATCTTAACAAGATTATTTTGAGATTTTAACGAATTCGAACTGGAAACATCCTGGCTACCTGGAAGACTAGAAATCTTGTCATATTTCCTTCCATTCCTAGCCGAGACTACGTTTGAACACGCAAAGCTTTGAGATTTTTGTAATTTAGATTTTGATCTGGAATATTTATTTTCTCGTTTCGGAGAACTTGCTTTAGACCTGAACGAAATACTCTTAAAAGAACAATTGCTGAAATCATTAGAAACTTCACTATTTCTACGTTCAGCCCTGCATTCCTCAATTTTGGATTGTAATTTCATTTTCTCTGTGTCGAAAAGACTTTTGTATTTTCTTCCTGTATCCGTTCCTTCCTCTGCGTTCTCAAGACTGTTTCTGGACACGAAACTATAGGAAGGAAGACTGTTTTCTATGCTACCACGACTACGCACTAGCTTACCTCTTTTCCGCGGCACTTTAGCGTCTACAGGGATGTCCTCTACGGGTGCAGGGTGCTCTGGCGTTGTACTGTGTAACTTAACGTTTACGGATCCTGATCTGAAACGCGGTTCGAGGTCATTTTTGTCGTCATTCGTTTTCGCATCAGCTTTTAGCGAATCCGACTTCGTGAAATTGATGGTCGAGGACAATTTTGAGCCAACTGTGGTTACTCCAATATCCGAGCTGGCTTTTGGATGCTCTTCTATATCTGAATTCGCCTTGGACGACGCACCGATGTCGGACGAGGGTTTGGAAGGATCCATGTCTGAAGTTAGAGACTCTTCAGAGTCGACTATGCGTTCCAGTGCTTGGGTGGAGATTGCAGATGACAGGGGCCTGGTTACTGGCGGAGGAGGTGCAGCCCTTTTCTTTCGTAATCCTGAAAAAATTCAATAATATCTTCATTTATACTGGAACCAAAATATCGACAAAGATGATACAAATACAACAAATGCAAAAAATACAGTCTAGTTTCACTACTGTCTAAATCCTTATGGCTAACAAATTGGGACCAAAGATTTAATGTAATGTATATACAAAGATAAGGAACAAAAATTCATAAAAGGTTTATAAAATGAAAAAAAGTGAAAGTTTACGATAAGAGAGACTAAAAAATATAATTTAAGTAACATAAGGAAGATCTACACCTGTGGAACTCAACGAGGTACTGCTAATTCCATGACTAAGCGTACCAGGAACGGAGACTAGATTGCTCAAGCTCTTGCTAGACTGCGAGGTTTGAGCTAACTTCCTCGGCACATCTAGTGGAGTCCTATTTCTTCTGGGCAACGTTTCCGGAAATCTTCCAGCGGAATCTGGATTGTCGCTTAACACAGAAGCCTCATGGTATCCGGAACTGTCGCTGCTGTTGCGACTATGACTAATCATTACTTTCTCCTTGCTGGAATCTCCAGAATTTTCCTCTATACTCTGAAACAAATGGTACACACCATCTTTGCCTAGCAATCAAAATGCAGAACGCTAAATATATTTTTAAATGTAATTTTCTTAATTCTGCTTGAGATTCATACGACGTAATGCACAAAAAAAAAAAAAATATTCTATTAACATTGCTAACTTCTGCTTGAGCTTGAACAGGTGGTTTTGGCGCTGGTCTCCGTTTCCTCTGAGGTCTGGTGGGTGGTTGCAGAGGACTCGTGCTTCTTCCGGTTTCATCGCTTCTCGCGGGCGATGCACTACGTCCACCAAGGCTGTCTGTACTTAACGAACCCTCTTTCGATTTCTTAAACACAAATCCGAAGACGCCTTGCTTCGCTTGCTGTCTACGTCGTTCTTCCTGTCTCTGCAGAGCCATTATATCCTGGGTGCTGAGTGCTGAGCCTAGTGTTCTGCCTTGCTTGGCATACAGAGTGACTTCTTGAAGGTGGTAATCTTGCAGGGACAGCGCCAAGTCCAAAGTTTCCAAGCTTACTGTAAAAAGGTGTTAATTGTTTATTCACTTTCTCCAACAAATTCTAATCAAGAATTACTTTCTAACAGAGAACATTTTAAGCAAAACAAATATCTTAATTAATCTAGATTTTCCTGTATGTTACGTTTCTTCTAACATAAAACTTCTATCTTTGCTAGATACATGTACAGTGGCGGACAAAAGTTTAAGACCAGAGAGGATCTGCAAATATTGTCTGTTACATTCATTTTTATCGTTATTATGATAGAACACTGTTTATTATTATAATTAGCACAGAATGCAAATTTTGTTTATCACGTTATTCCTTATAAATTAGTTAGTTTAATTTGGTTGTCTCTTTGATCTATTATACGTATATTGAACAAGAATTATTAACTATAACTTCTCAAAAATGTTCAAGATTATTCCAAGGGAACTGGTTGCGTCGAACAACGAACTTCTACGGATTCACGACACAGGGGCACGAGAAATTCCTGCGGGTCTAAAGGATCGACAAGTGTAACACAGTCGGTTTCCGTGGGGACGATGAATCCAGAGGAGCAGCGCGAGACTTGCACGCTTAACGACTAAGAGTAACAAGTGGAAGAGCCGGCCAGCAACCCAACGATAACGATCTTAACACAACTGGCTTGATGCAACTAGCAAACTGAAAGATTTTATGCACCAGCAAATAAGTACACGAGACATATAATCGGGGAGTTGCCCGCTGATATTCATAACTATAAGCAACAGGCAAATCTAGAAGACGAATTCTTTATATTCGAATGCTATTTTGAAGTTGATAATATACAGGGTGATTCGTTCGAAACTGCCATCTTGGCATACAGATATTACAATGATATGGAAGAGATTAAAACATGAGTATCTCAATTATAGATTAAATCTGTATTCATAGTTTTCTGGATAAAATTAAGTATTTCAAAAAAAAAAATACAACAGAGAGGTGTTACTGTTAAATTCTGTTTTGTCGCATGTTATAGACTTCTAGGAAGACTTTCATCCACTCGCTGATCAGGAATGCAAAATTTCAGAGAAATTGGATTGAGGATGACATTATGTACATGTACATGTGTTTATACATGCATGATCTAGATTGGCTTCTGAAGCCATACCGGTCTGAGTAACCCCAGTCGAAGCACACACGGTTACTATGATTTTTTCAACTGTGGTAAATCTGATGCTGACTTTAATCATATAAATAAGATTAGAACAGCCTGCAATTTAACGAGGAAAAATTCTCTTTAATTTCTAAATAATATTTTTGTGATTTTAAACATTTCATACGACACGAAGCAGAAAATAATTATTACAAGGGATCAATTTGACGAACACGTTGTGTAAGGTGTTCTGCAACAAGGAAGAGGTGTATTAATAAAAATATGAATAATTAAGCAGGTAAACCTGTTGGCATGATTTTTAAAAAGGTAACCCGGCCAGCGTTACCAGTTTCAATATCAAACACAAACGAATCCAGTTCCGCTTAAGCTACTATGTTTATCCAAGCCAACAAATATAAGCCAATGAGCTCTCTGTAGCACGAGAGAAATTCAAACAATAAATCAACGAATCTTACGTAAATACAGTAGCGGACAAAAGTTTAAGATCAAAGAGTCAACGAAATTGAACGAACTAATTTATAAAGAATAGAATTTGCATTCTGTGCTAATCAATAAATAGTATTCCACCATAATAACAATAAAAATGAATCTGCAGACAATATTTGCAGACCATAAAACTATGTTCTATATTGTCCTCTCGTCTTAAACTTTTGTCCGCTACTGTACGTTTAAGTGCTTAATGCCATTTGTCGCCAGATTATATCTCTGTCTCTAAAAATACTCGAAGTCAACGTTCCACCCTGTTCTGTCAGGCTTCAGACCAATTTTATTAATTTTTAATACAATTTTTACTAAATCTCGATAACTATACGAATATTTCTTTTTGTTATTTCAAGCTATCTTTTCTACACGGGTTTCATCAGGATTAAATTGCTTACCTGGATGACGCAGTTCATACTTGTTTTTATCCAAGTTCTTTTCACGACACACTTCCTCCAAGATCTCACCTAGGTTCATCTTAGGACTGACTCTCGATACGTACAATTGGTTTCTTGGTAGATGTACCTGAAGCAGTTGCGCAATAGGCGCCATTCACTAATTTTCTGATAAAGTATCGTACGTAGCAGCAGATAGGAGTAGATATGGAAAATGGAACAATAAAATTAGATCTCCTAAATCATCTTAAGTACATATTTACAGAACTCTATTGACTGTGGATTTTCTTACTTTTAACGGCACACACACACACACACACACACATACATATATAGATAAATTACGAAATACATTTTTCACCTGTAACCTGAAAGTAGTTTCAAAAGGTTGATTGGCCTGTTTCGCCTTCCTTGGTATAAAGGTTCCCTGTTTAGGTAACAATTTTACCTGAAACACAAAATAAACAGTGACTTCAACACACTGCATCAATCTCTACAGAATGCAAAAATTTTGTCGAAGTTTTTCAAAATGCATACACTACCCATAAAATATTTATCCATTTTGCTTGGTTCAAAATTGTAAAAAATTTCAAAAAAGAAGCTATTCTTCTTTTTAATAATCATACACACACACACGACAATAAATTTGTTATATCTTCTTTGATAAAACATTCGTTTTGTATTAATATTTTGACCCTAATTACATCTTCAATAGACGAGCAAATACTTATGAGCGGTACTGTACGTAAAATTTGTGATTTCACACTTTTTTTTTTGGTAGCTCTTTAAATTTTCTTTCTACTCTGCAACAAATAAGAAACCTAACTCAGAACCAGAAAACAGTTAGGCTAAATGGTTTTTAGAAATCATTGTCTATATTGTAGAAAAAGAGAGCAACGAACAAGTGAAGATTCTTGGAACAAATCAGACACGTGCAAGGGAAATGTTTTGATTAGAGGTCGGCGAGGGAGCTAAGCAAGGTTGGAAGTATTCCTCAGAAAGAAGCTAATATGCCGCCTCTTCGCTCGAGGATCACACGATTCACGGAATTCTAAGTCTTTCAACTCTACCCCCTCTTATTTCCCTGAGAAAAAACCGGAGAAGCGCATCTGTAATTATTCTGCGCTCTGTAATGCGACAACTGCCTTTTGTGGTCTCTCGAACAAAAAATTCCTATACTAATTTCTGTACTCTTAACAATTTTTATTCGCACATTTCTATCACTTTAACTCAAACACCGTTTACAGTAGCGGACAGAAGCTTAAGACCAAAGCGTCAAAGAAGATAAATAAATAAATTAATAAGAAATAGCAGTATAAATAAAATTTGTATTCTATGCTAATCAATAAATAGCGTTCTATAATGATGACAATAAAAATGAATAGATAAACAATATTTTTGAATCATAAAATTACGTTTAACATTGTCCTGTCGTCTTAAACTTTTGTCCGCTACTGTATACCGAAATCCATTTCCCTCTCAGTTCTGCAATTTCAAATTCTATACGATATACAGTAGTGGACAAAAGTTTAAGACAAAAGGATCAAAGAAAATAAATAAATTAAAAAATCACAAATAACAATATAAATAAAATTTGTATTCTATGCTAATCAATAAATAGCGTTCTATAATAATGACAATAAAAATGAATAGATAAACTTTTGTCCGTTGCTGTACATTAATTTAATCACAAACCAATGTGTATAAAACCGAAAAAAAATGCACAACAAATACTTTTTCTTCATACTACACAGTGAAAATATCGCTTGATGACTACTTCGTACACTCTTGTTCAAATAGTGAAATCAGTTGCACCGTTGTGCACGTCATTCCCAGATTAAACTCAGATAGCAAATGTTGATTTGCTATTTTTTAAGTTGGATAGGTTTAATATATGATTTGGCAAATTTACAAGTGAAGAGTTGCGTTAACCTAACGTTAGTCCTTAAAAGGATAACTCAAAACATTACTGTGCACCCTCTTCACACGGTACAAGAAAAAAAATTGGAAGTGATGTAGACGGGTACCTGAAGAGCATCCAATGCACCAATTGGTGTATTTGGTTGATGAGGTAGAACCATCCCACGGTCTCCAACCGCTTGCAGGGTGTAGCTGGAAGCTGTTAATTTGTGAGCCGTGGCGATCTGCACGAGGAGGTCCATCATTGGCGTACTGTGGACAAAAAGAAATTCAGAAGAAAGTGCCTAAAATTTGTTTTCCATCCGTCTGAGCCCTGTCGTTTTAGGAATCTAATGCCCTCGAGTTCTATGGTATATTTTAAAAAGTGTTTAGCCTCGTATATATGAACCCTATGTGTTTTTACACTGTTGGATCTTTTCAACACCATTTTCATCCATTTTCATCCCTTCTTTTTACTGTTACAAACTTCTAACCAAAAATTAGGGAAATTTCTGAGGCACTTAATAAAGTTTCTAATTTAATGCACAAGCAGTGCTTAAGTTTTTATAAGCATATTTTTAGGCAAATTTTTGTAGAGTTATAATAGAATGAAACCCAGTGCAAACAGAGGTTTAGGAATTTCGAATTTGAATTATTATAAATGGCGATCAAATGTTTCTAGAACCGATTTGATAACAGGGAATCATTTTTCCTTAAAAGTCCTCTTAAGAACGCGAAGTGCTGTGGAAAACTTCTGAATCTTTATCAGTTCTCTAAAAACTAACTGGTTCTTGGTGAAACATTTTATTGTACTCTCTTTGTTCGATTGTTTTCACGTGAAAAAATGTTGGCATGTCCGAATGAAAATTTATAGGTGTCACAGAAGTTTTACACGTCCAAGAGAATAGCAGCTGATGGGAATAACAGTGGATACACGCACACCGCGACGAACAAAAAGGCTGTTTCTCTCACAGAGCGATTGTAACAACGAACGAGGGACTTTCTTCCATGCGAAACGTTTTCTCGCGCCAAGTAAACGGATCATTAGACACACCAGAGACAATTCTACCAGCAGCGTTTCAGTATCGTTTCTTTCGGCATCCTTCACGGAGCAACCCGAATTTCTGGAAAGCGCGCGAGGATCATGTAAATGGGAGAGGAAAAAAAAACGAAGACTCCTCGTCAAAAGACGAAGGCGGAAGGGAAAGAAGCTAGGCTGATCCTAAAGAGACAGAGTCGACTGAATTTCTCTTTTCAGAGCAGTTTTTTATGGCCTCTCTAGAAAGTACCACGATAAAGATTCTTTTCACAAGCCAAGAACACCGCGAAACAAGTTACATCTGATCGAATGAACCGTACTGAGAAAATTGTAACTCTATGATCAGGCTCTTTCTCGAAGAATTGTTGCCAATTAACAACAGATTTAAGGACATTTCTAATTGTGCGTCTATTTCTAATATACACGTACTAAGAAATAGGTATACAGTAGGGGCTAAAAGTTTAAGACGACAGGACAATGTTAAACGTAATTTTATGATTCAAAAATATTGTTTATCTATTCATTTTTATTGTCATTATTATAGAACACTATTTATTGATTAGCACAGAATACAAATTTTATTTACATTGTTATTTGTTGTTCTTTAATTTATTTATTTTCTTTGATCCTTTGGTCTTAAACTTTTGTCCACCACTGTATATCGTACAGAATTTGAAATTGCCGAACTGAGAGGGAAATAGATTTCGGTATACAGTAGGGGACAAAAGTTTAAGACGACAGGACAGTGTAAAATGTAATTTTATGATTCAAAAATATTGTTTATCTATTCATTTTTATTGTCATTATGGTAAACTACTATTATTGATTAGCATAGAATACAAATTTTATTTACATTATTTGTTATTCTTTAATTTATCTGTTTTCTTTGATCCTTTGGTCTTAAACTTTTGTCCACCACTGTATATCGCACAGAATTTGAAATTGCCAAACTGAGAGGGAAATAGATTTCGGTATACAGTAGCGGACAAAAGTTTAAACCGACAGGACAATGTAAAATGTAATTTTATGATTCACAAATATTGTTTACTATTCATTTTTATTGTCATTATGGTAAAACACTACTTATTGATTAGCATAGAATACAAATTTTATTTACATTATTTGTTATTCTTTAATTTATCTATTTTCTTTGATCCTTTGGTCTTAAACTTTTGTCCACTACTGTATATCGTACAGAATTTGAAATTGCAGAACTGAGAGGGAAATAGATTTCGGTATACAGTAGCGGACAAAAGTTTAAGACGACAGGACAATGTAAAATGTAATTTTATAATTCACAAATATTGTTTATCTATTCATTTTTAGCGTCATTATGGTAAAACACTATTTATTGATTAGCATAGAATACAAATTTTATTTATATTGTTATTTGTGATTCTTTAATTTATTTATCTTCTTTGACGCTTTGGTCTTAAGCTTTTGTCTACTACTGTATACTCGTATCACTCTGTCGATAAAAGTAAGCAAAAGTTGCTAGAAATAATAGTAACTGGTTTTGCAAATACAAATGAGTCACCTAGCGTTAAGAAGAAATCGTTGATAATTTTGTTTCCCTTGAGAATGGAACAAATAGCACCCGTTTCAACAAAATCGTTTCACCTGACACCTCTCTACGTGCAATTATCGGATAGGTAACAAAGTTGCGATACAAAATCAAAATAATTGCAAAGCGGTTTAGACGGTGTGTTGATAACCTCGTTTAAAGTAACGAGATCCGTTGTGATATTTTGTTAATCTGAAACAAGCCGTAAGAAGCAACGAATAAAAGATACAGCGGTTGCAGAACTAGAGAACCGTTTCATAATTATGCATTAGCACCGGTCGCTGGTAATTTGAACAGCGTCTCGCTGCAATAACACGATGATTACAGGTATCGTGGTCTAGAGGATCTATGAATCTTCGGCCAGAAATTAATCTGCTAATCGGACCGTTAGATTAATTTTCCAGGTTGACTGTGGGCTACGTTAATATCCGGCGCAATGTTTCCCAATGTGGATCATATTTCATTTAATCAACTGAATTATCGAACAGAACAAAAACATTGTGCGAAAGAAATAACCCACTCAAGCAGTTAATTTATCTACAGCGGCTCCAAAAAGTATTCGTACGCTACGTCAGAAATAAATTCGTTTAATCCTGAAATTTTGAGTCTGATAGAAGTGTTTAATAAAACTTTGTGGGTATTTAGATCGTAATAGTATACGTATGAATTAATCTCTTCTTTTCATCTAAATGCCATTTTAAAGGGGTGAAACCAGCGTTGCAGTTTTTCAGTTTTCTCTCATTTTTAAAAGATAACTTTGTAATGGTGCTTAATGAAGCAAAACCTTTCAAATAGAAAATGTTTAATTTTTATCACTCTATCGCCCTGTCATAAAAAAAAGAACACAGAAAAGCTTGTATTCAAAGTGTGAAAAATTGCTGAAACTTTGAGATTCGTTATCAGCCCCCTTAAAAGATATTTTGCCGCCAAAAAAATTGCTTCACGCAGGACACACCATGCTCTGTACACGCATAAAGTTTCATTGAAATCAGAATTTCATTAAAGTATAGTGTACGAATACTTCTTGGAGCCACTGTAACTCCTTTTATTCAGGATAGTTGGTGCAGCTGTTTTTCGACAATTTAACGATGAATTTCAAATCTATGTGAAAATTGTCTTCGCTTGAGAATTAATGTTATAAAAATTGAAACTTTCGCAAATCAGGCACTATTTGAAACGGCGAAATTGTTTGGAAAATAAATTATACGAAAATACATTATTCGCCGAATTTATTGATGATCAAAAAATAAGTAAAATAAAAATTTTTATCGAATAATATCCATATCATAGATCTAAGAATTAAGTTTGCTTCGAGTAACACGAATTCACTTGTAATTTATTATTTTAATAACATTTGGCTATGCAGTGAGTGACTCAGACTGAAAAATATTCCGGTTAACAGCCTGAGACTTCGTTATTATCGTAGAAGTTACTGTACCTCCTCTGTACTGTGACCCTTTGCGTTTGTAGATGATTCTCGTGAGGTAACTGGACCAGGAGTTCCATACTTCCGGCCAGCATGTCTGCTGGTGTATCCTCAGTCACGGTTAGAACCATTCTGGATGGCCTCTCCTCTCTACTTCTAAAAATTAATAATACAGAAGAACCATATTTAAAAGAGACAAGATGAAATTATCGGAAGAAAAATAATGGTTACAAACAATATTTGCGCACGTCCACATTTTTCAATGCTTTTGTTTTCGAACAATATTTAATCCATATTTAATTAATTCTCGTAACACCAAATGTGCACGGTCTCACAAAAGTATTATTCAATGGATAGAATGCTTAATATATACAATAGCGAACAAAAATTTAAAGGTCAACGAAATTAAACAAATTAATTTATAAGGAAGAGCATGATAAACAAAATTTACATTCCATGCTAATTAATAAATAAGATTCCATCATAATAACAATAAAAATGAATGTACAGGCAATATTTGCAGACCATAAACACTATGTTCCATATTATTTTCTCGTCTTAAACTTTTGTCTGCTACTGTACTTAATATTTATTAACACGTTCGTCGCCACCTCACTCATGTTTGGGTGACGCTCTTTTTCTTAAAGTTAAATGGGATTTTAAATTGGAATTTTAAAAGGAATTCAATGGAATAAGCATTAAAGTGTAATATATATATATAAATATAAAATACATAAAATAAAAATAAAAAGTTAAAATTTCTCCTGTTTTTACATATTTTTTTTTTACCCCAGTTTTCTATGCAATCGGATTTGGGCCCGACGAGAAACTCAGCCGAATCACACTGGCCGACGAACGTGTTAATTCGTAAATAAATATAAAAATAGAAGTGGTGTAGAAATAAATCGAAATAAATAGATAGTGGAAATGTAGAAATAAAATAAAGTTAGTTAGTAGAAATAAAATAAATAAATAAATAATGTAACGATAAAAAAAGTCAAAATTAAAAATTGCCAGGGTAAGAAAACAGGTTCTATCTTACAGTCAATTTAGTATCACAATTTTCCAATGAGGTAACTCCTCTTTACATGTTTATATAATGTACACGGACACGTTTATTTCTTCCCGTTTACACCAATGTCAAAGGTGTCGCTTTACAGAATCATTTGCACAACAATTCCCGCAAGTGGTATCTTTCACTGGAATTCGAACGATTTCTTAATATTTCCAGCGTGTACAAAACGAAAGCGTGGATTAAAACAAACGTGACACAAATTTCCCAAGGCTTCCGCATAACACATGCCGGTTATACTTTCATGTTCCCATGTCACGTAGCTATTCAATGCCAACGGTTATCATCGCGTTCGCTTCGAAACGTGGCCGAATTAATCTTGATCTAGATATTTCTCGCTTGAAAAGGGCTTGAAAATGATTCATAACACACGGGCACCGGTAATCGTGAACGTGCTCTCAAAGTGAAATACCGCGTTAAATGTGTATACACCAATACCTCGCTTTGCGTCGTTTCGTTTTGCGTTTTTTCAATGTTGCGTCGCTGCTCAATTAGTACTAATTTTCATTGCGCGTCGTTAGGTTTTCGAGGTTGCGTTGTTTTGGATTCGAGTCTTGAATTTTTTTCTTGTTTTCTAACAGATGGCTCTACTTTTGTTTCTAATTGCGCCATGCCAAAAAAACTCGGCAATTCCTCTTCTAACCGAAAATCAACGTAATTTTAATAGTTATATTTTCACTTTGTTTTGCTAATTTTAGAGTTCAGTTTCAATCTTCGATCTTTACATGGTTTGCTATAGAAAATCTTAATTCACTTTGCGTCGTGTATTTTTTTGGAACGTAACCCCGACGCATAGTGGGGTATTGGGTGCATCTGTTTAGGTTTCGAAATCAGCGCACGTTCATCGTCTTTCCTTGTTTTTTTTTCTAGCTAAAAACAAGGAAATCTGAATCTTTCTTGTCCTTTCATTAGAGAAACCACGAAAGACAACCAATCGTTCGTTAACCCCTTAGGTGGTTAACACACATTTATTTGAAAATTTTTTTGCACCTCACAAAAAGATCTTTAATTTTCAAATTATCTGAAGATCTTCACTTTCTTTCCATTACCACCCAAAACTAACTCCAACAACGAGTTTCGAACTGTGCCAGAACCTTCAGAATGCCGTTTGCCATTCATTTGCACAAAATGGCCATCGTTGTTGCAAATTGTATGGTAGTAAAATCGGTCAGATGTTAAAATGTGCGTAATCCAAACATCGAAACAATGGAAGAGAGATCTGTGGGAAGATAAAAGGAGCTCGAAAGTACCGTACTTGAGCCCTCGATCAGTGGTGAAGCATTAATCGCCGCCATTGCTCGATGCGTTAACCAATGAACAGACAACGTTTCTTCGATCTCAAACTTCTAGTAAGGGTTAACTTACATTTTACGTGATATCTACCGTAGGTGTACATTTCTGCCTAATTAATACTGATCAATTATCCTATCGCAACAGTCATCCTCTACCAACAATTGTGCTACTTGAACCCTCACTTCCTAGTGACTGATCCATATCCTTTGGTCCCTAACTCATCCGTTACCCCTTGGTCTCCAAATTTTCCTCATCCTATCTCATCCATACCACTCCATTTTTCCACTCATTTAAACCCTGGACTACCACGTTGGTCATATATGACCGGGGCCATTGTTTCTCCTGTGACGCCACGGTGGTCATTGGTGACCGGAGCGCTTCAACTGTTTATAATTATAGTAGTTGAATAAAAATTGACGTTTAGTGCATTTTGAATATTATTGCTAATTGCAGGATACTTTGAAGTAAAAAGTGCCCCATTGAACGATTAACAATTTTTATTAGAACATCGAAAGTGAAAGGTTAATTTCTATAATGTATTGCATCTAACGGTGTAAGGGTTAGAAGAACCATAATCCAGAACACAAGAGCAGAGTTCAGTCTACGGCAATCCCCCAACACCTTGCTGAAGAATAAATTTAAAACCTTGTAAAATTGTGTTACGTTATTTCTTGCCATCGGGAATACAACAATGCGTTATTGTGACGTGTAATAAATTGTTGAGCAATTTAGAAAATTACTTTGGAATCAACTGTTCTACGGCTATCACTTTTACATTTACCATTTATTTGGACTAATTGTTAAGATCGTTACTTTGGCTAGGTTGCATCCTTATGAATTATGAGTTAAGATCGAGGAAACGTTGGACAGAAGACATATGGAATTCTGAATGAATCTTATCTAGAGGAAAACCGGGGTTTCATCAGTGATTTCATAACTGACTCTCGCACACTGTCGCAACATTCGCGAATTGAATGACGAACGCATCAACGCCAGGTGTTGAAAGGAAAACTGTTATCTAAAATCGCTTAAAAACTTCTGTCTTATCATTTTAAATACTTTTAGTATACCTACAAAAACATTTATCTAAACACTGTAAAACAAGTTCTCGCGAAGTACATTTTAACTTTGCACACCTTTGTCGAGTGTGAATCGACCTCAGTTTTTATCACAGTAACTCCTACGTCGAGTCACACTCGAAATTTTTGAAGTGCCATTTTAAATACAGTAGCGGATAAAAGTTTAGGACCAAAGAGTCAACGAAATCTAAACAAATATAAATTACAACAAAGCTTGAGAGTTGTGTTTAAAATAATTAATAAAAAGAAGAAGTACCACTTTCAAATAAAGTAAATTCAAAATTGAAAAAAATTTCAAGAAGTAAATTTCAAATAAAGCACCTAAAATACTAGGGAATTATTGGGAACAAAATTGAAAAATAATCCAGAGTGCAAAAGGTTCAAGGAAATTAATCTTAAAAGTGTTTGGTTCTTATCAATGCCTTGAACAAAATGGCGGACACCTCAAAAATACTTATACCTTGTAGCTTCGAGAATAGAAGACTCCCACAAAAAAAAAACGTTTAGCACAGTTTCATTTTAATTTCTTATTACAAATCATTTGTTACAAGTGGATTTTAATCGAAACCTATCTTTAATGGTGCAATTTTGACAAGTCGATGGCTGTGAAGCATAATTGTTTCTTTGCTTCGGGCACAGTTTCAGTTTTCAACGGACAGGCAGGGAAAGCAAATTGAGATCCACGTACCCGTTTCAGTATCAATCACTCCGGTCACGGATAGCCGACGATTATACCGAAGGAACGGTACCGTTACATAATTCGAATCTCGAAGAAAGATCCTTTACGTAATGTGGTACAGCTTACAAATGGCAAACGTAGCCACCGACCACTTACTGTTGTTAATTGCACATGTACAACACAGCCAGATCGTGTGCAAGTGTATGTAGATGAGCTAATAAACTCGGACGAGTGAAATGTTGATTCATCACTGTTTACGCTGAGCGTGAACTTAGAAATGCATACCTTTTTTTTGTGGCTGCAAAAAATATGCGAACAGTTCATCTCTAGCTAGGGCAAGATAAACGCTAACGTGCACACAGACATTAACCCTGAATCTGCTCGTTGTTACAGACAATTTTATCGCGAAGAACGAATGGTACCAATTAGGGGATATGTAGGTACCATTTTTCTAAATACTCGATGTGTGAAGCTCCATGATTTAAAAAGCACCAATATTTAATTATCGGTTATCGTGTACTTGTGATCGAAGGTACCAGTACATTAAAAAAGTACTGGTCTTAATTAAATCATCCTTCATATGTATACTAGGTTTACGGGACCCATCAATTTGACGGGTTTCGAGCTCCATGAGCAAAATTTGTCAAAACAATTACTATTATTGCAGAAAAAAGGTCCTCAAAATTATTTATTATTATTAATAATTACTAATTAAATGTTATTTTGATATTTTTGGGATACTTGTTCGGGAGCACCTAGAACTCCAATTCTGATTTAAAAAAAAATTTTCAAAACCCTTCCCGGAATACCTAATAATTTCCCAAATTTTCACGGCGATTGGATGTATGGTTTTTGAATCTATCGAGTATAGACAGACAGACAGACACACATTCATTTATATATATAGATAGATTTAACGCTAGAGCTTCCAAGAAGGTCGAAATGGCCCAATTTGTAATTTTTCATAGAAACTTTGGTAAACCTACTATGGTGCTTGTACATTTGAAAATTTACCATGATTTTTACTATGATTCCTAAAATTTGTTTTCCTTACATCAGGTATTTTTTTGGTACAATTTTCAATTTAATCTTTTTGTCTCCAGCAAGTGTATCCTAATCGTGGGTAGTTTTCTAACGTTAAGATTCAAGCTCGTAACACTTGATAAGTACCATTTACAATGAACGGTTCTTTGCATATTTGGTATTGCAAGAATTCGACACTGCTAATTAGCAATTATTTCCATGTTCGTGGCACCCAAGTATTCGGTGTAGCTTGTTAGCTAACTGTTTCCGTGTCTGGGAATTCTGAATTCCACTTACCGGTTACCTAGCAAAATTATTTATAGTTCGGTGACTTAACGGTCTAAACAAAAGTGTCCGAGGATACCTAATGAGAATGAAACGCTGTTTGATTCGTTTCATCATACAGGAGAATGTACAGATAACACACTCTAGACGAAGCACAAACTAATAAATCTTTCCCTGCCGAAGAATATCGTCACGTGCAGGTGCACGTGACACTTGGATGCGTTCCTAGAGTAACTCGTGATGGCGGCTTGCTTAATCAGTTTCTGTGACTGGCACGTTTTCCACCACGAGGTCCACGAGAAAGAAGCACAGGTAATGAGATGGCAATGCGTGCCCTGGAGAGACGCTGCTAGACCAATTTAACACCAGAGTTACGGACGTTTCTTGTATAGCTTATTTGTAATATACATATAATTACACTAATCTTCATTTTCGTTAATTATTTGGTTGGAGGGAGAGTTCTGTCGTATTTTCCGTTTCCGTTAATTCATGTGAAACCCAAACACTTTGCTTTAACACAAACCCAACAGATTTAACGTGATCTCCAACAGTTGTATGATGAATGCCAAACTCTTCTGCAATTTCTCGACTTGTTAAACGTGGATTATTTTCCAACATGGATCGCAAAACATCATTATCGATCTTGGATGGTCGTCCAGATCGATCACTTTCTTGGAGACTCAGATCCCCGGAACGAAATTTGCTAAACCATCTTTGACAAGTACGAACATTTACAATATCTTTTCCAAATACCGCACATAAATTTTTACATGCAACCGATGCGTTGCTTCCTTTTTGGAATTCATACAAAATGCAGTGTCGTAAATGCACTTTATCTACCGACATGTTTTTCACTTTAAATATCACAAGTAAACGATGAACGGTAAAAAAGGACTGCTTTTATATTATACAGCAGGTAAAAAAACAAAAAAAATTCCCAATGACTCACTAGCCAGATGTTTTTTTTATTTACAAGAAAAATTACCTGCCTATTTAAAATACGACAGTACTTTCCCTCCAACCCAATATAAGCCTTCACAGGGAAAATCTGCAACGGTGAAGCGATAATTATGGATAACGTTCTTCAATAATGCCACGAATGTTTGGAGATCTAAGCACAGCTCTTACTTATCACAATACAACTGAACATTACAACATTTATTAATAACGTAGCTACAATAGTTCTCTTTTAAATTTTTAATCCACCTTAACCCTAGATTCATAAAACACGCATGGGAGATACACTATTCATAAACATTCGTCTCTCAGACCAACGTATTGTATTGATGATTTTTGTTTTATAGAATACAAAGAGCAATAATAAGACACACTTTAAATCTGAAAAGTTGTTTATTGATCATTAATTTTTTAAAATGAAATTGAACACAATAGTTATTCCGAGTAATCGAAGTTCATCTCTCTATCTCTTTCACTTTAAAGTATTTTGCTCGGTCTGTGAGAAGAATCTTTATGAACCTAGGGTTAAATACCCACTACAAGCAGAACTTTCCCTCCAACCCAATATATCAGTCGTTGGGTTTTGAATCGTTCGTACAGTAGAGGTTCCGATAAACGAGGCCCCGTTGTACATTGTTTGTGTCGCGTTGGAAAATACACCCGTTCTCAAGAGGTGTTTCTCGCGATTCGGTTGGTTGGCCACAAATGCAGGAAATATCGATCCTCTCTGCGTTTCCTTGACCGTGACTTCGACCAAGGGATCCCACGGAAGTGTACACCATCACTTTATTTCTTACTAACCAAAAAGAACCCGGGGATCGCTCGGTTTCCCGCGTTGTTTCAAGAAATCGTTAGAAAGAAGTAGCGGTTGCTCGAAGAAACGTATCCTGCCGGTGATCGACGAACTTTCTTCTTTTTACCAGAGAAGAAAATAACGTAACGGATCACCGGAAATTATTATCCCTTCTTTCGATGCATGTTACCGTCGATAAGGGAAAGAACTTGTTTAACGAAGAGTATCACTGGCAAATGGCCCTGAATGGGTCAACTCTATGTTACACAGCGGATATCGGAAATTATGGCACGAGCAAAGAGTGGACGGATGATTGCTCGTATAAAATTCGGTTAAAAACATTTGAACGAATAATCTGTTTCAGGCAACTCCATTTTCATGAAACAGAATTTAAATGTTCTTTGGACAAATGTATGTCAACGTAGTAAATGGCAATTATAAAGTTTGGAAATCACTGATTTCAAAAGTTTAGAATCACTTTCTGAATTGCAGCCTAATTGTAGTGTTAATGCCCCTTTAATCCTAGAGCTACTGATAATTAAAGTGTACTTATTTGCATGGAAGAGATCAAATTGAAAATTACACGAAAAAATACCAAATACATAGAAACCAAATATTTATTTATACTTTCTGCAGAAAATCATAGTAAATTTGTAAAGCTTTACCATAGTGAATTGATAAGGTCGCTATGAATAATCACCAATTGGTCATCTTGACTTTCTGGTGATTCTAGTGTTAATCAACCCCGTGATACCAGTATTAACACTAGAACTACCGACAATTAAAGTGTACTTATTTACATGGAAGAAATTAAATTGAAAATTACATGAAAAGATATTGAGCACATAGAAAAAAAAATCTTTATTTATACTTTCTGCAGAAAATCACAGTAAATTTTGGAAGCTTGGTAAAGTGAATTTCTAAGGTTACTATGAATAATCACCAATTGGTCATTTTGACTTTCTGGTAATTCTAGTGTTAATCAACGCCGTGATACCAGTATTAACACTAGAACTACCGACAATTAAAGTGTACTTATTTACATGGAAGAAATTAAATTGAAAATTACATGAAAAGATATTGAGCACATAGAAAAAAAAGTCTTTATTTATACTTTCTGCAGAAAATCACAGTAAATTTTGGAAGCTTGGTAAAGTGAATTTCTAAGGTTACTATGAATAATCACCAATTGGTCAAGTTTGGCTGCTCTGGTAATTCCAGTTTTAAGACGACTAAATTTCGATCGATAACAGTAAAGAAGCTCCCTGTGTGTTTCAGAGAGGCGTCACAGGGAACAATTGGCCCGGTCGTTCCATTCATAATCCACAGCGAGCATCGCGCTGCAGGTAAACAGACTGGAAAGTGGTCCATACTTCCTCGGCCGAGCCAATCGGACAGGTAGAGAACTAACGGGATGCGCTGTTGGAATTTAGGAAGGCCGGTGCCTCGAGCTATGGAACTGGCTTCCCTGCTTCCATTCGATCTCGTTCTTTCTCCGCTGATCCTTACATAATTTTCAAGGATATATGCACCAGCTGTATCCACGGCCATTAGCGAACAAAACCCTTTGTAGCCTGGTCAACCTCCTCGAAGAGGAATTTCTTTGATTTATAGAATCTCAATTTCTTTTTGTTTTCTTTTTAAGGGGGAGGGGATGATTTAGAAAGAGTTTAGAATTAAGTAGGATATTTTATATCCTTGGAACACTTATTTTCATTTCTTTATCGTTCGTAATCGCGCCGCTATCCTTCAAAAAGTCAAACATAAGCTTGGATTTTATGATTTAATCTTTTAGAATTAATTTATCAATCGAGTATCTTCTTTATCGATCCTTTGGCAATTAACCTGTTTGGGTTAGTTTTAATCCTTTTAAAGATGGATTATGAGATTTTTTTAATAACACATGTCTTTCATTGGTTTTAACAGTAGATGATTTCTGAAAAGTGACATTTCATGCTGTTCATATCTCTGAATGTCTTATAATTCATTGAAAATGATCCTTCAAGTGTATTTTCCTCAATCATGTCCAAATTTTTGCTAAATACTAAACCTTACTTTAAAAGGAAAATGTGATGGTCACTGGTGAAAATTCTTGTGAAAGTCGATATTATTTTCTAATGCAATCCCAAGCATTCTCTCCTTACCGATTCTAACAGATATAAGTAGTTCACTTAAATGTACGAACAAAAAAAATAAATAAAAAAAAAAACGAAGTTTCACATTCAATGCGACTACTTCGATAAGTCCACGGGTAAAAATTCTCCTCAGCGGTCGACATAATGCAATTTCCTCGTGAAGCCAGGGCCGAGAAATCGAGATTGTGTTGTTTGGAACGAGATATCGATCGGTGCATCGGTTGCAAAACTATCCGTTCGAGGAGAAAACGCTATTTTTGCGGCGAACACAGCCTTCCCAGAAATCGCTTTTCTAATACTCGCTCCCTTTTTTTTTTCTCTCTTCTTTGCCTACCGTTACTTTCCCGCAAATTGTTTCGATAAATCTAGCCCCCGGCAAAATAAACAGGGGAGGGGGACAAGAAACGAAACATTTGCCACGAATCATAAAATTTCACGATTGTTTTCCTTTACCGACTTGCGGTTCGCTAAGTAATTTGTTCGACGGCCTAATTGTCGATTTGTTCGCTTCTTAAATCACAATTTCATCGACTTCCATTGAAGCATACGGAAACCGAACAAATTCGATGGAATTTACGAAGTTCAGAAGTTTCAATCGGGCCAATTTTAGGTTAGTCACGAGTTTCAGTTACCGACCGAGCAAGTGGATACTGTAGAACGTCGTTTATGTAAACAAGTTAATGCTCGGGCTCGGATATACGAACTCCTAGTCGAGCCTGTTATCCAAATCGTGGTCGAGTGTAGTCTCAATTGCAGAAACGAAATAAATAACCTCAGTTTTTCAAATCTCAGACCCCTAATATTTTTTAATTAATAGGAACAAGTGGAGGGGATGGCTAGCGAGCCTCTCCATTACCAGAATTACCTAATTATCCGAACTGAATTGTCTTCTGATCATCTCCTGTTCAGATAAACAAGGATCTATTGTACAGCGTTCTTATCCAGCGTAATTTAACCTTTAACGCTCTCGAAAATCTCATCAACATAGAGAAGTAATAAAATTTCCTTAACTTCCTCAACAACGTCAAATTTTCTTCTTTATATTTAATTATATTTACATTTGCTTCGTAAATAAACATACTATGCACCTATGTAAATTTGCATTTTTATTAATGAGCACAACGTATGTGCGACAGTCTATCAATGACACACGAATATATATATAACGTCGTATATGTATACTAATGGTTAAACATGAAGGTTTCTTGCTCGAGATTCGATTAAAGGGCAGTGCACCAGAAACGGTGTCACGCATACACTGGAAAATTAGCAACATATGGACGATCCATCGATCAGGTTATCGGAGAGAAACCAGACATGCGGAATAATCGGTTGAATAACGGTGGACAGGTTTCCTTGCACTTATTACGAATAAATCAGACAGCCTTTTCGTTTTTCAGCCATATCTCCTACCTTTTCTTCCCTCTCGTTTTATTTTATTGCTTTTAACGAGGTTCGTAACGGTTCGCGCCTGACTATGTTGTAACTCAGACGCTTCTTTCGTTTTATTTATTTAAACAAGAATTGTGTTTAACTTGACAGCAATAAATTACCGTTCATTGGCGTCAAGCTTTACGAAATCATTAAGAACTCTGGACTCTGGCCGCTCAGTTTCTTTCGTGATGGACGTGAATTTTATGGTCGGTAAAACAGGGCCGACAAAAACTCGTGAGAATCAACTTACTTAATAACGTTGCAAAAATCGGGTACAATTTTCGATATTTTTGTCTATCGGAACACGTTTATAAAGAGAATGATCGGTGGTACAAATTTTGCATAATGTCATTTTTATTTGTCGTTTTACCATTTTTATCGACAGAGCGTTGCACGGAAACAGAAACGAATAATTCTCGAATTCGGAAGGAAGGTCCTACCACGCGAAGACGAACGAACAGACAGCGAGACAGACGGACGAGGACACGAACCTGACCTCTCCAAGAACGAGACGATTCGACTTTCAGGAGAGCTCGTAAAACAACACCGACGACCTCGAAGTGGAACTTCTTCCCTAGTTCCCGAACTTTCTCTGTTCTTTCCCGCGCTTTTTTTTTACTTCGATCATATTTCATTTACCGTTTTACCAACATTTCTTTAACTTCTACAATTTTTTGTTGCCATTTATTTGAATTACAACTTCGACCTTCTGTTTACTTTTGCTTTAAGAATTTTTATTCTTACGTACAGTAGCGGACAAAAGTTTAAAGACCGGAGAATCAACAAAAATAAAGTAATTAATACATGAGAAATGGTACAGTAAACAAATTTCGCGTTCTGCATTAATCGATAAAAATGAAGATACAGACAATATTTATAAACCATGGTACTATACTTTATATTATCTGCTCGTCTTAAACTTATGTTCGCTACTGTACATATAACTATTTTATTCTGCTTCAGGTATAAATTTTTCAATTCCAATTTCTTATTATTCACTTTTGCTCTTTCTAACCTCATTTCCTCTTCGTTTCTATAAAGAGCTTTCTTAACACCAATTCATTAAAAATTTATTCTCCCATCTATAGATCTTATTTTCCTCGTTTAACGCTGTTCATTAACCTACTTAATCTCGTTAAACGTGTTAAACTTTGCAACGAGCAAAAGATTTAAATGCACCCTTATCTCTGGTAAATTGCTTAACAATCACACTGAAACCGATATACCGATACACTGTTGACGTTCGAACAACGATATCAAACGAGTTATCGACACTTCAGGTAATGATGCATTTATGAAGTATCAAACGAATATCAATTATGTTTGATACTTTTCGATAAGGTATCATAATTTATAGGTAGCACTCGATAATAGTGACACGATATCCTTTCTATTATTAATTAACTATACTTTAGCGGCTAAATTATTGGCGCACTGAAATCCACTTAGGATTGCATCCCATTGACATTGTTCGAAAGTAGAGTTAAGGAAACCTGACAGGTTTTTGCTCCGCTGAAACTAACAATTATCGTCTAGCTAACCGATCGGACCACCCTAAACTTAACCCTTTCCAGGCAACTCTTAATCGTTCAATAATACCAACGCGGAACCATTTTCAATTGCAAAATAATTAATGAGCTTATATTAAACTGAATGAAGTTTAATTAATTAACATGCTAAAATTTAAGTATTCGACTGTTTAACCCTTTACGTCTGAAATTTTACTAAGCTATCGTTTGGTGACCGACAACCACCTCTCGAGTACAAAGGGTTAAATTTCATTAACCGTTGGTCGTTTAATGATACTAAATTCAAAAATGTTCAAATTCGAAATATTTACTAAAATTCGCCTATATTAAAAGTCATTTAGTGTAGTTAATTTATATACTAAAATTTACATGTATGACTATTTAACCTCTGAGTCTGACTAATAAACAAACTAACTAAAGTCTAAAAATTTGGGAAACTATCATTTGGTGACTAACAGTCGTTTTTCAAATGCAAAGGATTAAAGGTATAGGAAATTTTTATTTGTCAAACAGACTTACGAAACATTTAACCCTTTGCACTCGGGAGGTGATTGTTAGTCGTTTAATGATATTAACTTCAAAAATTTTCAAATTCGAAATATTTACTATGATTCACGTATGTTAAGCTTCATTTAGTTTAGTTAAGTCGTATATTAAAATTTACATATATGACTGTTTAACGTCCAGGGTCTGAACTAAAGTCTGAAAATTTGCGAAACTATCACATGCTAGGATTACGATGTCCCATGAGAGGGGACAGCCGAGTGCAAAGGGTTAATATTTATAGCGAAAGAGGTCAATAAATTTAATCCTTAGGAAATGCTGTCATATTCGCGACGTTATAAATATTCTAAATATTCTCGTCAGTATTCTGTTGTATGAACATCAACAACAGTTACGTTCAAAGAATTAGGGCATCCATACTCATAAGTCGTTGGGTTGAATGGCCAAATTTCTTGACACGTGCAAGTTTTGTAAAGAAGTGTCTTTGTACGGATTATTTTTAAGCGGTATCTAAAAGTAGAAGGTCACAATATCTATCGTTACAGTGTCGATATACTTTCCACTACAATCGATAAGTAATCCAGTTTGTGATAAAAGAAACTATTCGAAAGCAAGGGAAACGAATGGTTGAAAATTTATGAGAAAATGTATAAATGGTAAAGGAAAACGGTAAAGTCCTCATTAAAGTAAAGTGAATTAAGTAAATCTATGATTTAATACAGAGAGACAGAGAGAGAAAAGAGTGTTCGGATGAAAGAATTTTCGAATAATAAAATTGTTGGATTTTGATCGTGGTCAGGGACAATATTTTTAGTTTCAATGGAGAAACAAGGGAATGAAAACCTTTTAGATTTTAATGTTTAATAACAATAATAACATAGATTTAATTAATAATTACAATAACGTTTTCTTATCTTTTATCTTGGTTTTATGCAATTTTAATTTTTACACTCGTTTTTTCTTTCTTACTTACTTTCTCTCTCAGATCTCAAAAACGATGTGAAGATCATACCATACAGCAATCATTCAGAACGCATTCATTCTTACCAACATACTTTCATACACCACATTCATGCCAACCATTCACACTAATTGTTCTCAACAAAAATAATTACTTTTTCTTCTTCACTGATAAATTTCATAGCTTTTAAAAATAAAGATCTATCATTAAGTGGCATTCTCTGTTCGAATAACAAAGTATCTAGATACAACAGACGAAAAACGAGTGTTCAGATAAGGGAAGTTCTATCGCAGATCTAATATTTGTTCAAATTTCGAGGTATTTCAACGCTTATAATTCAATCACAAGAAGTTCTTCTATTTCTTAATGTTCATCCTTATCGTACACTCTACCAAAAGGATTAAGATCAACGAAGCCTGCCACAATTAAAGTAAGTCTCCCAATGTAATTAAGGGGATTTCCCTAGATTCTGCGAACCAGATTATAGAAACACCGTATCCAATTTGTAACCGGTGATCAGTGTTCTAGAAAATTGTATTAAGTTCCAACTGTTGGTTTCAGTCCACTTTCTAACATCTGTTCGATACTGGTATTAAGCACAATGCAGAGTCGCTGAAAGCAACCGATGCAAATAACGAGGCTAACAAGTTAGCCCGAAATCATTGCACTTTATGATTACGCCAATGGCATTCAAAGTCATTTACATTGGTCACGGAAACAGGAGGAGCAAAAATTAATTACTCCTTTTGTACTCTTCTCTTTCTTACGTTATGCAAATGTCATGCATATTCTATTGCAGTAATTAATTCCCATTAATTTTATTCAGCGTTATGTGTTCCCAGTAAACACACTAATCTTCATTTTCGTTAATTATTAGGTTGAAGGGAGAGTTCTGTTGTATTTTCCGTTTCCGTTCATTCATGTGGAACCCAAACACTTTGCTTTAACACAAACCCAACAGATTTAATGTGATCTCCAACAGTTGTATGATGAATGCCAAACTCTTCTGCAATTTCTCGACTTGTTAAATGTGGATTATTTTCCAACATGGATCGCAAAACATCATTATCGATCTTGGACGGTCGTCCAGATCGATCACTTTCTTGGAGGCTCAGATCCCCGGAACGAAATTTGCTAAACCATCTTTGACAAGCACGAACATTTACAATATCTTTTCCAAATACCGCACATAAATTTTTACACGCAACCGATGCGTTGTTTCCTTTTTGGAATTCATACAAAATGCAGTGTCGTAAATGCACTTTATCTACCGACATGTTTTTCACTTTAAATATCACAAGTAAACGATGAACGGTAAAAAAGGACTCCTTTTATATTATACAGCAGGTAAAAAAACAAAAAAAATTCCCAATGACTCACTAGCCAGATGTTTTTTTTTATTTACAAGAAAAATTACCTGCCTATTTAAAATACGACAGAACTTTCCCTCCAACCCAATATTAGTCTTCACAGGGAAAACCTGCAACGGTGAAGCGATAATTATGGATAACGTTCTTCAATAATGCCACGAATGTTTGGAGATCTAAGCACAGCTCTTACTTATCACAATACAACTGAACATTACAACATTTATTAATAACATAGCTACAATAGTTCTCTTTTAAATTTTTAATCCACCTTAACCCTAGATTCATGAAACACGCATAGGAGATACACTATTCATAAACATTCGTCTCTCAGACCAACGTATTGTATTGATGATTTTTGTTTTATAGAATACAAAGAGCAATAATAAGACACTCTTTAAATTTGAAAAGTTGTTTATTGATCATTAATTTTCTAAAATGAAATTGAACACAATAGTTATTCCGAGTAATCGAAGTCCATCTCTCTATCTCTTTCACTTTAAAGTATTTTGTGCGGTATGTGAGACGAATCTTTATAAACCTAGGGTTAAATACCCACTACAAACCGTCGAGGATAATTCGTTAAAATTCTAAACTATCTATTATTCTCTTCGCAGAAATAAATGGACATTCGATACCGTGGCTGAGCATCGATGAAAGCTAATATACTAGGAACATCAATCGAGGAAAAGTTTTCTGCCACAGGTTTCTCAAGCACAGACCTCTCCTCTCGGTCGAACCCTGGCCGTTCGCCTTTTTTCCCTTCCCGTTCTTCCTCCATTTACGAGCGAATTACATAACACGTGATTATGCAACACGCGTAACACCAAAGAAGATGTGGATGCACTTCGTCAATGCAGTTACAGCTATGATTTTTCTCCTTACACACTGTTACCTGGTAATTGCAATGGCGACATTTACGGGGCCATTATATTTCGGTGCTAATGGCTCCCGTAGACACGGTTTAAATAGGGGCTGGCGGCAGTTTTATTTCACGATTTATCGTTAAACGCGTTGAAAACTATTGTGTGTCTAAAGCATATAATAAAATTACTATTTGTTTCTTGCAATTTTTGCAGTTTTTCAGGCATAATTTCACACTATTCTCAATAGAAAATAGTATGATGTAAGTATTTAAGATTAACCCTATGCTTCGACTAGCTGCTCCATCTTTAGGCGTCATATTTAAGTCCTAACCTCTATTCGAATTACTTTCTCTATTTATTACCGTTTATTCATCCAAATAATCTCTCTAAATTCTCTCTAAAATCCTCTATTACTGTTTATCTTAAATAGTATTAAACACCGTCATTAAGGTTAGTTCCTTAAAACGTAGAAATACCAAAGCACTGAAATTAACCTCTCGAAGAACTTATTAAAGCTAGAAAAGGAAATTCATCAACATAATCTTAATTTTTTTTTTTGAAAGATGAACTAGAAGGATTTTAGAATCAAGTATAGTATATTTCTTTGAAGCTTTTTTGGAGAACTTTTTGATAATAATTTCTTTACCATAGGACCATATTACTTCTTAACTAAAACGATTACACGTACCGCCTATTGTACGTAATATTTGATGCAACCAAGCTGTTCATTGAACGTTGAAAAACTTTCTTACAGGGAAGAAACGAATGCAATGAAATACGAGCATTCACGTGGGTACCCAGTGAACCAAGTAAGCTGATGTAATTGTCATTTCACATGGCGAAGAGGTGCAATTTTCCGAAATGACGGTATTTAATTTAATAACACCATTAGAGCAGTTATGGCGATGCTTTGTGGCCTCTTCTATACGAAACTGTGCAATTTCTTCCTGGATTATACCAACTGCTCATTAACAATTTTGATGTAACTGTAACTGCTTCACAGCGTTGAAATCAATGTCGATTAATGTTATGCAATACACGTTATATGTAATAATTTCCTCTCGAATTTTTGTCACAATTTTTTCTATCACCCATTAGAATTAATTTTTAATTTTTTCTTGAAAATTTTTTCTCTAAACGTTTCTTCAAGATTTATTTAAATCCACGATCTCGTTAAATGTTGCATTTTTTCCGTTCAACTGTGTGAATTTTCTCAATTTCTAATTATTTTTCTAACGCTCATCACGATTAATTTCCAACCTCTTCTTTTAACCACAAGTTCTAATTCTTTTCTTGACAATTCCTTTTCTAAACTTTCTTCTCCTTAAAAAATTTATTCCATTCCACGACCTCGTTAAATGTTACGCTCATCCCTATGAACCGTGTTGATTTCCTCAATTTCTAAATAATTTAATGGCACATATTCCAACCACCTCATCCGTAAAAAATAAGGCATTCGCTTCCTGAGTAACAGAGCCCTGTTCTGCTTGGCTTCTTTAAATGAAAGTAACAGAAAACGCTTTATGGAAAATAACACACACACACGCGTGCACACACACACAAGAGAATGGATTTATGTAATACTCCTTGCGGCTGGTGCATCAATAGTATTCAACAGACGCTCGTTTTCCACGGCGTGTTACAGTTGCACATATTTGAAATTGCAACTGTACCCGAAGAGTCGAATTTGCAATTTTAAACAATATTTTATATCACGCTTAATCTTTCAGCTCTATAAGCAATTGGTATCCCTTTCTCCATATAATTGAAACACATTTCCACTTGATGCAACCGACGGAAAAATAAAGACCAACATGAAAACTTCGTTTAGTAAATACCACAGCAGTACTGCCTTAGATCTCATCGCATAACGTGTGCGATGATAAAAATATGGCTGTCGATCCTCGTGGATACTTTTGAGACGATCTCGACGATCGAATGTAAAGAGTAACAAATGTGTATAAATTTTTCATACTTGCAACTACGTATAGGGAATCATAGAGTCTATAGAGTATAAGAATCTATAGATCATAGGGAATCTATACATTAGCGAACAAAAGTTTAACATGACAGGACAATGTAAAACACAATTTCATAATATGCAAATATTGTTCATATGCTTATTTTTATTTTTATAGTAGAACACTATTTATTGATTAGCATAGAATACGATTTTTATTTATCATGCTATTTCTTATTAATTAATTTATTTGTTTTCTTTGATCCTCTAGTCTCAAATTTTTGTCCGCTACTGTAGAATAGGATTTTTAATTATCGTGCTATTTCTTATTAATTAATTTACTTTTTTTTTTTTTGACCATTTGGTCGTAAATTCTTGTCCGCCACTGTAGATAGCTATGTAACTCTCACGAGAGTTCTTCGAGGCAACAAATAATAACAAAAAGGAATTTTATATGAATATCAACATAATTAAATGAAACTCAAATCCGTTGTGTGGCGTATGATGCAGGAATTAGTTACGACTGGGTCGAAACGGACCCGGTGTCCGCCATTAGAGGGTTAATATACAATATGTGTAATAGCCCTGATCCATTTGTCATAAGCCAGATATATAATTATCACGAATGAGAATAGGCTTTGTCAAGGAATCATTTATGCAACAATCTGCTTTTGCCTTTTAATCATTTCTACGATACTGGAATTAGTATTTAACAGGCAGGAAAGTCCGTGGTTCGGTATTTAATTTCTGTTCTTAATTTATTAAGCCTCTGACAGCCGGGGAGCAGCTGCTATTGTCTCTAAGAAGATGGTAGATGCACTTGCACAACTTCCACAGAGTAACTCGATCTCCGTCACACAGTGTTCCTGCCTTCGAGAACTCGGACGCATTATAGAAGATTGTTCCTCAAGGACGAGTTTCCGTCAGAGCCGCCAGGTTTGCCAAGAGGAAACTGAATAACCAACATAGAGCCAGACACGGTTCATTTTCAGTTTCCTGTTTAAAATTCTCGATCGTGCCAGTGACCTCGATCATTCTCGAATCACAACTATTTTCTGAAACAATGCTAGAGGTAATG
This sequence comes from Tetrapedia diversipes, assembly GCA_033822845.1. NCBI lineage: Eukaryota > Metazoa > Arthropoda > Insecta > Hymenoptera > Apidae > Tetrapedia > Tetrapedia diversipes. The sequence continues at coordinate 163,777 of JAOPTO010002434.1, forward strand.
TCTCTTTTAACCCTGCTGTGGTCTTTCGGACATTTTTGTTCCTAACGCGTTTCTATTTTACTTGAAATCTTCATTAATTTTAAGCTCTGTTTTACTGAAAATCTTCATTAATTTTAAGCTGTATTTTACTAAAAATCTTCATTAATTTTAAGCTCTGTTTTACTGAAAATCTTCGTTAATTTTAAGCTCTATTTTACTGAAAAATTTCATTAATTTTAAGCTCTGTTTTACTGAAAATCTTCATTAATTCTAAGCTGTATTTTACTCAAAATCATCATTAATTTTAAGCCCTGTTTTACTGAAAATCTTCATTAATTTTAAGCTCTGTTTTACAGAAAAGCTTTCTTAATTTTAAGCTCTGTTTTACTGAAAATCTTCATTAATTTTAAGCTTTGTTTTACAGAAAAGCTTTCTTAATTTTAAGCTCTGTTTTACTGAAAATCTTCATTAATTCTAAGCTGTATTTTACTAAAAATCTTCATTAATTTTAAGCCCTGTTTTACTGAAAATCTTCATTAATTTTAAGCTCTGTTTTACAGAAAAGCTTTCTTAATTTTAAGCTTTGTTTTACAGAAAAGCTTTCTTAATTTTAAGCTCTGTTTTACAGAAAAGCTTTCTTAATTTTAAGCGATAGATAAAGGAACTATTACTAACAACCTGTTCAGTTTTTCCAATTTTACGTTTAGAGTACCATTCATCTACAAATAAGGATTTCTACTTAACTTTACGACTGATCGCAGTAAAATTCGAGGAACATGGTATGGTTAAGGTAAGAAATATTTCTTATTCATCTTCATTGATCGTTTTCGTCCATCATCATCAAATGCACAAAATTATTACCAAGTTCAGGGTGAAACAAAAATATTATAATCGTTGTACCAGCACAACAAGGTCGCAACTACTACAGTTGTATACGTCACATTGACGATTGTCTTCCACGAGTTGTCCGGCAACCATAACTTATTAGTATGCGCATTAATCCCGGACGAATCATTGTTCTCGACGCGTTACTCCTGACCTTCGGATTATGATCGCGGTACTCATTCGGAAAACAAATGAGGTTATTGCTTCACGCATGCTACAACTGAATTCCGACTGGTCCAGAATACGTGAAACTAACAATTGACCACTGAATTTGGCTCGTAAAATATGGCGACGCAAAAGATTCAGCAGTTTCTACGAATTCGATCATCCAGGGGGTTGAAAATGCTCGACACAGTTCGAACACCATACGACGAAGGGTCGCAAAATGAGATCGATTCGGGCAACGTTTGTGAAGAACGAAATGTTAGAAAAGTACAAAACGGAAGAATGAAATTTCAACGTGGAATCCATTTCAAATATTAACACTTTAATGGCCGCTCATTTGTGTGATGGCCGGAACACTCACGGTGTTAGTGACCGATCACACATGTGTGTAATGCTACAACCGAGGGTTATTAGACGGTAACACACTGTTTTGCAAACGTTTTTTTTTTGGCAGCATTTAAGTTCATATTAGCCGGGGAAATAAAACGTCAATTAGTATCGGTGATGAAAAAAAGGGTGTACGAAGGGAATAAAATTAGAAAACCTATTTCATAGGTTTTGTTAGACTGTTATTGCATCTAGCCGATTGTTTAACACGTTCGTCGCCCAGCGTGATTCAGTTGAGTTTTTCGCTGGACCCAAATCTGATTGCATAGAAAACTGGAGTAAAAAAAATATAAAAACAACAAAAATTTTAACTTCTTAATTTTATATTTATATATGTTATACTTCAATATTTATTCCATTGAATTCCTTTTAAAATTCCAATTTAAAATCCTATTTAACTTTAAGAAAAACAGCGTCACCTAAATATGGATGACGTGGCGACGAACGTGTTAAATAATTATCACACAAAGAAAAAATATTAAATTTGGAAATAATTTTACTATTTACTTCTGTCTGAATTCTTCAAAAATATTGCCGGCCTCTGGGCCTGGCGACAGGTGCCAATTGCTTGGCTCTATCGCTCAAAAAGAGTGAATTATTCGTGAAAATCGTTCGGTCGAGTTATTTCGAGGAAACAGAATTTCTGCGACGGACACGTGGCAGGGATCGAAACAGAACACCCGGTATATCGATCCTGAACGAGTCTCCTCGACGTATGGATAATCAGCCACATATGAGTCGATATCCAGCTCAGGAGGGCAACGCCCCAAGTGGCCTTGCTCGCGACCTCCTCGGAGAGAGCTTCTCCGGAGGCTGCTTCTCTGCTTCGCGCGCGCGTATTACATGCACACATATCCTCAATGGCTGCTACGTGTCCATCTTGGATGTCTAGTGAACGAACAGCAAGCAACGAGACCATCAACCAATAAAAGAATCATTGCCTGGGGGAGACGCGCAGAGAAAGCTGTGGAGGAAATCAAGCAGTGAAAATGTCTAAGGATATACGATAAAGGCGGAGAAAAACTTGTTAACACCAGAACTAACAGTCAAAATGACCAATCGATCATTATTCATTTGTTTTCTATGTGTTCTGTATTTTTTCGAGTAATTTTCAATTTCATCTCTTCCATGCAAATAAGTGCAATTTAATTGTCGGTAGTTCTAGCGTTAAAAGAATCCGGGAGATGATGGAAGAAAAAGGTGAAAATTATACGAAAATTTGAACAGTGAACTGAAAGAGGGGAGGCACACAACACATTAGGATATGCGGATTTTTATGCAAATTTAAATTTGTATAAATGCAGTCAAGGAAATAGGGTTTAGATAGAGACTCGTTCCATCCGCTAAATTTTATAATTTGTAGTCTGCCTTAGACATTTTGGGTGCTTTCTGCACTGTTTCACGCACTTGGATTTCGTATAAATATACAAAAATATCCGCAGTGTGATAATGATGTATGGTAGACGATCGTAAAAGACGTTTGTCAAAGATTTGCAAGATGGCAAAGTTGAAAGAGGATTTAAAAATTCAAATAGAGATGGCGAGAGGGGGGGAGAGGGAGAAAGAGATCCATTGAGAATTAACAACGCATAAAGAACAGCAAGAACAAGTCAAATACAATAAAAAGTAAGAAGGACAAGATAGAAGATACGTTAATCACGAAAGAGTAATAAATATGTCTAGATTCTATCTTTATTCCTCTCTCCAGCTACACTAAAGCTCTTTCCATCGTCCCCAGAGGCACAGGCTAATAGAAGAACAACGCTAACTAGAAACAAGCTGAAGACAGGTAAGTTCAAATTCTAAGAATTCGCTGATGAAAAACTGTGTACCCATAAATTTGTGAACATATTATTCCAGAAAACTTTGCGCATCGGAAACATTATTTTTAAGACAACAAATTGTTCTTTATTGAAACGTCAATGTAATTTAATTTTCGTTTCTAAGAAAATAATAAATTATCCCTTGAACGTTTTACAATTTCTCCCACGATCTTATCTCAAACCTTATTACTCAAATCTATTCGTAGCATATTCTCAATTATTTTCATTGCCCTTTTCAAATTAAACCAGTCTGACTTGTTTATCTACCCCGAACATCTAAAAGAACAATTACAGCTTCAGATAAATGTGTAACAGCTTTGATTCAGGCCTTATTACTTCATTTGAGATAATAATCCAACGCTGATTATCTTGCAGACACATACACGTGCGCGAGCACAGGCCTGTACAGCGACCGCATTCTGATCAAAGATGTGGTTGCTCACCTTAGAATGGCAAAAATCTCATTCCAGTGCTCGTTCTGCTCGAGGTGCCTTTATATTGGATTATAGGCTCAAATCAACCGATCTTACACGACTTGCAATTAACAAATCTTACAGACCAGTGTGATACAGTACTTGGACTCCATTTTAATTGCAACTTATTAAACATTTGAAGCAGAGGACCATTTACGGTGCCATTAAAGAAACACTGCAATTTCTGCAATTTCATGTAAAAGAAATCACAGTTACCAGAGCTTTTTATCGAGGCTCGAGTGAACGGTTTAATTAGTTTCCTAAAAATCGTTCCGGTTCAAGCTGATAATTAATTGGGAAAAAGGAGAGATTGCTCGACGCATTTCTTGATGCATTCGGTGCGCACACACTCTTATGCAACACGCCTGTGCAACGATTCCTTCCCTTTCTCATAATTCTAACTCTTCCTGATCCTGTTGTACACCAGGAATTATGCAAACATTCCATTCGCAACGCTGCCCTTCCCTAGCTTTTACTTTGCACCAAGTAAACAAAACAAAACAAAAGAAGAAGCAGTTTCTTCAGGTTATTTTTCTTTTACAGAGTTCATTAGTAGGCTGAGTGAAAGTGACACGATCGTTAGTAGGTTGGTAAAATAAAAATCGTTATCACAGATAACGGCTCCGTCCGGTAAAGGGTTAAAGCGCGATCAATCAAGAATAAGTCCGGGCATGATCGGTGATCGGTGTGCGTCACTACTCTCTCTAGACCGTGTTTTTCTTAAACACGAAAAAGTAGACCCGGCCGGCTTGTAATGTTACTCTGCATCACACTTCTCTACTCCCACGACTTTCGTTCCTCCACCGAAGGGATTGCATAACGGTAGTATGACACGCAAGAACTGCCATAAAAATGAAGTTTCCACGGGCGAGCCGTCGAGTGAGAATGTTCTTGATGCTTCTTGCAGTTTGGCACGTGACGGATCACCGATCGCCAAGCATACTTGGAATAATTTTCACGGTGAAATCCTCTTTGTTCGTGATCCACTAGAATTTAATGGCTTGGACGGATGTACGTAAAAATTGGCTTACCTGTAACAGAAAGGATAGAACAGCATATGTAAATGAAGTAAAATAGAGAGTTAGTTGATAATACTGGTGATTCGTTATATTAACACAGATAACAGTCCTAAGACGATTCAATACCAGGTTTATGGTACTCGTCAATTTAACGGATTTTGGACTTCATGAGTAAAATTTTCAAAAATAATTATTTCTGGCAATTTTTGCTCAATTTTATCGATAGAGTGATATACCCAAATCTATTTCCCTTTCAGTTCGGCAATTTCAAATTCGTTTTGATGTATACCTACTCCTAAATATATAGAAATATTAGAAGCAGACATATAAGAAATGTCCATAAATCTAGTGTTAAACTTTTAAGGTAGCCAACACTAGTGACAGAGCTAACATCTCGTGAGACTTGAAAAACAGTAATCAAATACCCATCATTCAGACATCAACCGTGAATCGCAATATATTAAACGCCTGATCACCTCACATTGGCGAAGACCTACACACACTACCACCCACCAAAGAAAAAAAAAAACAGTCCATCAAACAGGACCTTGATGCGTGCATGAAATCTCCTTTCACGAAAATTGCAATAGCTAATAAAACCTTCTCGTGGCTTCTTATTCCCAAAGCCTAACGTTCTAAAGACTGGCGAGCAAGAACAAGCCTGGCTAACGATAGCATAACTAAAAAAGCGGGCAGATTTACGAGCATCGTGCACCAGTTGCATCGACAGGAACCGGCGAAGCCTTTCAGCTGTGCAAGAAGCGCAACGATGCGTTCTTTGTGCGCAACTGGTGGTTGGTGTTACGTAAAAGCTGATTAAAATTCACGCGAGAGCCACCTGATACCAGCGTTGATCATGAACAGGGGACGAAGGAGCAAGGATAAGGGGAGGAGAGCAACGGTTGGAAACAGTTGTTCTTTCCTCGTTAGCCTGGAAAGTTAATGGGACATAGAGAAAATTAGAGAATTCAACCTTTGTAAATGATGGTAACCTTTAATGAGGACTAAAAGATTATGCTTCTTTTCGAAGCTATATCATACAAAATGCATTAAGCGACTCAATTAATTTCTTTAAAATAATAAACATTTGACTTTATTATCCTATGGATAAATCAATGATATATTATTATAGGGGTCTGTGTGGCTCTCAAAATTAATATTTGTATCCTTTCAACCTTAAAAATGCATTTTCTCGTATTTAACCCTTTGCTCTCGAGAGGTGATCGTTAGTCGACTAATAATATTAACTTCTAAAATTTTCAAGTGCAAAATATCTACTAAAATTCGCTTATATTAAAAACTTCATCAATCTATCATCAATAAATTTGCGAAACTATTATTCGACGACTAACAATCGCCTCTCGAGAGCAAAGGGTTAATGCGAGGAAATGAAATTTTCTTAGAGTTGAAAGAATACAAATATTAATTCTGAAAGCCACAGATCCCTATAATAATATACCATGGATTTAGCCATAGAATAATAAAGTCGAACGTTTATTATTTTAACCCTTAGCGCTCCGTTGGCTCCGCAGAGGAGACATTCTGTATTCAATATGATCACATTCCAGGTGCTTTGCCATTAAGTTACTTCTCGACCTATTTTTATAGTTAAAGACATGGAAGAATGTTTACGTTTAGAATGTAAAGCTGAAAGATGGTAAAGACATATTTTCTACGAAGAGATCAGAATTGTTTGAAAAAGAGACTGCTGCACGTGAAGAAAAGAAACGCACGGAGCGATAAGGGTTAAAGGAGAAATTAATTATGTTACTTAATACATTTCGCAAAATTCCTTCGCAAATACAGTTTGCCGATATAACGATAAAATATAGCGCGGTACTATCTTCGAAGATAAAAGTAACAAACACGTGATCCGGATACATTAAACGTAACCATATTTAGAATCAGGTACTTGCTGAATGTTTGATATACGATTGATTAGGGTAACTTAATACAATCTAGAGCCGGTTACGTCGATAACTAAAAATACTGTTGTGTTCAGCAGAATGGCGAAGATAGCGCCCGACGAAACAACCTTCCAGGAACCTTGTTGTTTGTAACGGTCGTGGCAAGTGTTGCTGAAGAGATAAATCCGCTATCGACAACAAAACACGATACTGCAATTATCCGGTTGGATTGAAGGAGTCCACACTGCTTCTCGGAATTTGTCGCAACGAAGTGGCGGCAGTGAATCACTTTCTGGAATTTCACTGGATTGTACGATATTCCGTATCGTTGAATTTTTCTATTAACCCTTTACGGTCCGTTGAGGAGGACATTCTGTATTTAACCCTTTGCGCTCGAGAGGTGACTGTCAGTCATCAAACGATAGTTTCGCAAATTTTCAGATTTTAGCTAGTTTGTTTATTGATTAGACTTAGAGATTGAATAGTTATATATGTAAATGTTAGTGTATCGCTTAACTAAACTAACTGACGTGTAATATAGGCGAATGCTAGTAAATATTTCGAATTTGAAAATTTTTGAAGTTAGTATCATTAGACTACTTAACAGTCACCTCTCGAGTGCAAAGGGTTAACACGTTCGGCGCCAAACGTGATTCGATTGAGTTTCTCGAGGGCCCAAATTTTACTGTCGACGCACCAGAACAATAACGGAGAGATAAACGAGAAAGCAATTTATGATATCCTACATATAAATTAACCGTTTGAGTGCTAAGAAATTTTCTTGTATATATGCTAAAAGTGCGGGATGAAATGCATAGTTATTTTTTTCGGAAAATAATAAAAACAGCATTAATTAATTCTAATTGTTATATAAAAAGTAATGTTTAGCAAATAAAAATTTTTAGATTTATCTCTTCATGTTATAGTCATTTTCAGATAAAGTAAAATTTGACATGGGGCGTTTTGTAATTATCAGTGTAACACTTATCTTAAAAAAAAATGAAAATAATTTTTTTTTTATATTATCAAGGACCATAATTGAATGATATTAATACAAATTGAAATTAATATGAACGCAACTGCTTTCGTTATAGTAACAAACAGCAGCGCAATAGCGCTTCTCCGCACTCAAACGATTAATAAATGTACAGTGTAATTTGTGTATTTTTATGCTGTATCTTCTATACTTATACATCAAGTACTTGTTTCATTAAATTTGTGTTCAAAATGCAACTGAAAATCTTATCCAATGATAAAAATATTTGGAGTTTTTCTTGAACAAGAAAAACGTAACCCAAGTACGGGTGACGCTCTTTTTCTTAAAGTTAAACAGGACTTAAAATTGGAATTTTAAAAGGAATTCAATGGAATAAGCATTGAAGTATAAATATATACTATGTATAGTATAAAAAATACATAAAATAAAAATAAAAAATAAAAATTTTTGCTGTTTTTATATTTTTTTTACCCCAATTTTCTATACAATCGGAATAGAACTATCGTTTCGTTACAGTTAAAAATTGAGTAAACCCACAGAAATGTTTACTATGCAAAAATTATAGAAGCCATAGTAAACAAAAATTTTACAACAATATTTCCCTGCGATTTTATTAAATACTGAGATAAGTTTCAGTCGAATAAAGTATACAGTATCGAAGTTAAGAACGAAAATGAAAATAGGTCTATCTTTTTGTTACGCACTGCATCCCATCCGAGATGATTTCTCTGGTAACACAATTTTAAACTGTGGCAATTATTTTTTGTAATCAAACCTAATCGCTCGTTACCCAATAGATCCTAGATCATCTGAATGCAAGGTTTTCCTTTTTCAATCGTCGTTAAGCTAATTTTTCCGACGTTTTTGAATAATTCACGCTGTTTTTTCATTCATGGTTAACAACTATTCAACGATGGATTTTAAACGATCCATCAAACGTTAGAGGTTAGTTTCAAAAGGAACGCGTCCTTGGTACGTGTCGAGGAGACGGCAACTGTCATCGCCGGTAACGCGCGTGTTGCCGCATCCTTAAACGACGGTAATTAACGTTTCAATGACGCACATTGATCTGTAATATTATTTGCGCGGTATCAGGGTCGTGGGGAACGATAATTTATTCCAGCTGCCGCACAACATACCGCCGTCAATTCAACGCGTACTTAACTCGGCATACAAAATAGAACTAGTTTCTAAATCCGATTTCGTATTCCGCAGTCAAACTCTCCTAACATAATCACACGTGAATACCTACCAATTTCATAACGCGTAAAAGTTAGTATGCCGAAATCCCTAGGCGAACAAATAAACGAAAAGGGAGGGGGGCGGGCAAAGATTTAGCAAGGTTATGGAATTCTAGTAACTTTTTCGCGACTAACAAGGGAAGTTTGCGAACCCGGAAATTCAAAAAAATATGAAACTTGGTGTACAGGTAGAGTAAATCATCCATAACACATACCTATTTTTTGTTCGTGCCCAATATCATTTTCAAGGGGTGATTTCACCCCTTAAAGAGAATGGAAAATTATCTTTCTTTTCGAATATCTGGAGAACGGTGAGAGATATTGAAAAAGAGTTTAAACAAAAGTTGAATGCTATTCTTGTGTTTACAAGAATGTGTAAAAAGATTTTTCGAAAAATCGATATTTTTTGAAATTTAAGGTCTGGTGGAGGGGGTAACTCAAAAAATATCGATTTTTCGAAAAATCTTTTTATACATTCTTGTAAACATAAAAATAGCATTCAACTTTTGTTTAAACTCTTTTTTAATATCTCTCACCGTTCTCGAGATATTCCAGGACAAAAATAATTTTACATTTTCTTTAAGGGGTGAAATCACCCCTTAAAAATGACATTGGGTACGAACAAAAAATAGGTATGTGTTATAGATGATTTACTCTACCTGTACACCAAGTTTCATGTTTTTTTGAATTTCCGGGTTCGCAAACTTCCCTTGTAAGAAGATTGCAAGGTGTGTATTCACAAGAATTGGATAGAAGTGAAAACGTAAAGGGGGGGAAATAGCAAGATGACACGTGGCAATAAAAATTTCTGTATGTCTGTTAGAAAGTATATCCTCGTAAATACCAGAAGTTTATGAGTCACGTTAGGAAATTTTTTAGTTTCGAAAGGGGAAAAGATCCGATTCGATGAACAGTTACGTGGATCATTTCCAGCGAACCAAACTATTTTAATTGACAACCTCTCTTTTTTTCTTTTTTTTTTACCGGTTTTTACGTTCGTTTGGAAAACCTTCGATGGTCGAACGACATGAATCACCGAACGATCCGAAGGCGTAGAAAATGCAAAACAAGGGGAGTGTTTGAGAAGACAATCTTAAATGCAGACACAACAACTTGTGACTGATCTGTAATTATTATGAGCTGAAAAAAGAGGTTACAGCACGTGGCACTTGGCTGCTTATAAATAAATTACCGACAGTTTTATTTCCACCATTACAGCATAATAACATCCGTTTCAAAAGAAACGCTACATTTATTAGTACTACGTTCTTCATAAATACACAGAACATTGTACAAAAATATTCTTTTAAAAATGTATGAATGTACAAAGAATAATTTCAAACATTTTAAATAAATAATTATTAACACGCATATCAGTCATATAAACCGTAACAGTCTTTTCACTTTTTCTTCGCACACAAGAACTACCTGTTATTTTTTTCCCTATAAATTACTTGAAAAATTACAATGCAAATTACGCTGAAATATTTTATAACACGATTGATTAATGTTCTTTCTGAGGCATTCTTTTGATCAACTAGTAAAGTAAATCCAAGTTGTGTAACCATGTTTTGGACCTTATATCTATTGATTCTTAACAAATGTATACCTCCAAATCCCAAATCATAATTAAGCAGAGACTGTATGGATCATGACAGAATTGGAAATCCTTCTGACATAACCGAAGATGAATTCATTTCAGTAGCAGGAAGTGATCTCATATTCATTCGTATTACAATCAGCAAGAACAAAGAGGATTACGTAGAGAAGGGAGAATGTCTTTGGTCACTCAAGGAACATGTACGACTATTTTTCGCCACGTGGGCATCCCAGATTCTCTTCGAAAGAAATAGCGATGACGCTGATACGTGCTCACTGTCAAGGTGTCTCATCGGTTACACCTATTCACGCATTAATTCTTCTACTCGACCAACTATAATTCCCTCTTGCAATCCTTCGTTTCTATAAGTATCGTTGTCGATCTCAGAAATTAAAAAAAAAAAATCGCTGTCGCTGCACAAGTCAGCTTAAGATGATCAGGTTAGATCGAGTAACGGGAGAAGTATTGTCCAGGCCGAAAAAAGCGAGAAAAAAAAGAGGCAAAAAGAGGAACAAAATCTTTTTTTAAGATTGCATGTATGTATTGCATTCTAGGGCTACCAGCTAGCAATTTCCAGCCTTGGAGGGTGAGTGGGGGAAGACGTCAGAGGGAGGAAGAGGCATATTCTGTGTAAATTTCTTGTAAAACTTACGCATTAATGTACAAATAAAAATTAAAAAAAAAAAAACATATTTTATTAATTGAATAGCATGGAAATGAGCTATAAAATCACAAAAGAGGAAAACGAATTTTAGAAAAAATTTTTGACGTACATATCAGTTTCATAATCATCATAGATCACTTTCGATCGCAATGTATATTACATGGCGAAAACTTTTGTAGACGAAGAAGCATCGTGATACTGACTGCTTCAAGGGTTGACATAAAAATGTTTAAATAAATGTGCAACCGTGTATAAGTACGACAGATCCCATTCAGCGTCGACCGAAAAAGGAACTGCTCCAGACGAGATCGATTTTCCTGTTCAACTCCTCTTCGGAGGAACATTCTTCACCGTGGTATAAGGAAAGATCGGTACACCTAGATTCTTTCTTCTGCAGCGAGTTAATTGCAGCCTAGACACTCCTGAATCGACCAGAATACGATCATTCATCCGATCGTCCGACCGGAAAACCGGAGGAAGACTTTAACGATTCGCGGAACCTCTCTGTGGTCAATGTAATCGACCATCGCGCAAACATGCTGTTACTCTTCAGGAAAAGATCAAGATGTTCCAGCTAACCGGGACAAACAAAAATACAATTTGTGGAATAATAAAATAGGATTTAGCAGATGGCAAGGAACATCGGAAAATATTAAATCAACAGAACAGAGTACTAACTGTTGCTTACCGACAAGTATTATTGAGAGAAAACCTAAAAATTAGGTAAAACTTAACCCTTTGCACTCGGCGTCATCTCGAACGTATTGGATGGACGTATCCTCGGTTCCTCAAAATCACTATTTTTTTTATATAGCTTATTTTGATTTGATATATTGTGCCATTTTAGTAGAAAGTTTCACAGAAATATGCATTTCTGAAAAGGTTGCGCTGGGATAAGTTGATTCCTCGGAATCACTAATAAATTCTAATGTCCCCTGAGAGGGGACAACGAAGTGCAAAGGGTTAAAACATAGCTGAAGCTCGAAAATGTTTCCACGCAAGAGTTCAAGTTCTACAGAAGGTATAGCACAATTTGCAATTTTATCTTGCAATCTTCAAAGGGTAAGCAAAGTGAAAGAAAGGTAAACGAAAATTGGTCCCGATGATACTTTAAAGGTCAACACTTTACCTACGACCACGTTCACCTACAATTAACCTCAACAACGCGAAAAGCGTTGCATTGCTGTTTCGCGTTATAACTTCGCCAACGCAGAGTCGAGAAAGTGTTCTTTTGTCCGAATAGATCTAGTTTAGTTCTCCCGTCTATCTATGTGGTCATTTTTAACACTATGGCGTCCGGCGACACGTTTTTTGTTTTTTATTTACAGTATATACACGATATCGCTTAAAACAATCACCTTTGGGTAAGGAAACATTGCAAAATTTACAGACCAATCATGTAAAAGCCGATTAACAGGCTTCCGGTCGGTAAAGTGTTAAGACACCCGGTATAGACGGCCACGTGTTCGAGATCTCGAAGCTTTCTTCGCGGAAGAGAAGTTCGCTCTTTGGAGTGTATAAGGTTACGGCAGGGAACGTGCACGGGGCACACGGCTCACCTGACAGGATCGTGTTTCATCCCGTGCACGGTGTGTTACCGTATGAGCCCCAACGGGCGATCGTTACCTCTTACGTTATTCTACGCGCGACGTATTACGTGTCCGCGGAGCGTTAGCTACGAGCTGAACGCGTCACGGAACGACCTTACGATTCAATTTCTCATCCCGGCTCCGAGGAACAGGATTCTGGCGATTTTTATGTAACAGATTTCTCTCCCCAAACCGATGGTATGCATCTGCCTGGGATGGATCCAGAGGGAGAACGGGGGAGGGGAGCGAATCACTCGTAGAGGATGAAATATATATAAATGCACATTTTAACCTTTTTTACAAGATTTCCTCATAATTTATATTTTAACCCTTGCAGTACGATCGGAAACTGACAATCGGATATATGAGTTCAGAATTTACAAAACTGATGTATGCGTCCTTATTAGCACTCAAAGGGTTAATACGGTGTTTCCCAACGTGGGGCCCACGCCCCACAGGGGGGCAATTCGAAAATGGACTCTATATATGTTTTGAAATTTCACATACTGTTAACAATTTCATAGTGATTTCTTCCTAGAACCTATCATTTATGTTTCTTAAGTGAACAAATCAATTTTTTAATGTTAAAAATTATGTATGTTACATAGGGGGGGCATAAAAGCTTTAGAAAGATTAAGGTGGGGCATGGCACAAAAAAGGTTGGGAAACACTGGGTTAATATTTCTATATGATACTATAAGTTATTTACTCGTCCCGTTGAACATTCAAATATTCGTGTGTTCCTTATTTGTTTCACTGATAAATTTCAACATTTTTAAAAACAAAGAATAACTCTGTTCGAATAAGGGAGGTTATACTCTATTCACTCGAGTTCAATCTTAACCTCCCTTCCTATACTCGTTGGTTCTAGATCAGGTTCAATCGACACATCTGGAAGTGTTCTTCCAGGGTTCCCGATGCCCCCCCATTTCGCTGTAGTAGGCCACCGTGGAGGTTTTAGCAGGTAAGAATCCTACATAACCTCGCCATCTCCCCAAGGTGGTGGGGGATCTTTCTGAAGATTTCCTCCACGTAAAAAAAAAAAAAAAAAAGGTTCAATCGACACAGAATCTCCACGTTACCTGCAATACCAGGATATCTATGCGTTTAACGAGTACCTATTGCCGGAGGCATCAGCATCCAATGTATAAGTCGTCTTCTTTTTTGACACAGCAAAGAGAACCCTAAATGTTTTCTGGTCTGGCAGTAAAACCGCGACGGGAGCAGGGGGGTGGGGATGAGCCAGAAGAGAAAGGGGAAGAGGGCGCGTGACGCGGCTGCGTGCAACAAGCGGAACGGACTCGACATGCGTACATTAATAATCCCCGTGGAACGAGTAAGGGAAAAAGAGAAGTCGATTTACCGTCAGGTGAACCAGGATGTAAACAGGATGCCGCCGCGAGAGAGGATAACGCGAGGACACGTCGCGGGCTGGCAAGGTCGTTGCCATCAGAGATTCCAGGCTACTCACCTGCGATTCTCGGCGACTACACGCTTTGCTTTCAACCTGCCTTCTGCAGCCTTGACTTTTTCTGGTATTAATAAAACCGCGTTTTATCTTTGAATAAAAGAACCGAATCACCACCTATGCGACGCGACGCATCCTAACCTAATTTTTCAAAATGTCCAAATGGCAACCCTCAGATTCTCATACACGGAGTCATGTTAACCCTTTTAGTGCCGGGCGAAAAAGAAAAAGGTGCCTAGGCGAAGATAACCGGTCAAGTTTCACGATTTTACTAGAGTTTCGAAAAAGGCTCATAAAAGCCAAACGAAAAGCAATATTTGCATAATTTAAAAAGCAGTGCTGTCTGCCCACCATGTTTCTCTTGCTTTATCTTATTGTGATGTTCTCCTTTCTGTGTGTCCACCTTTCCTTCAACACCTTCTCTGAGACTCCTAACCTCACTTTCCAACCTCTCTATTTCTTTCTACTTCCTTACTGTACCTGTTACCACTTATCACCCAGTGCTTTCCTTCCCTCCTTCCTCTTGTTATTCTTCAACCTTATATCCGTATCCCTCGCTAATCTTATTACTTTTATTCTTTCCTTCTATTCTGCCTTATTCTAACCACGTGTACCCTCCTGTCCCGCCAAACCGGAAGTCCCAATTTAAAAAGCAGTGTATTAACCCTTAGCACTCGAAAGGTGTGACCGTTGGTCGTTTAATGATACTAACTTCAAAAATTTTCAAATTCGAAATATTTACTATGATTCACGTATATTAAACTTCATTTAGTTTAGTTAAGTCGTATATTAAAATTTACATATATGACTATTTAACGTCCGGGTCTGAACTAACGTCTGAAAATTTGCGAAACTATCATATGCTAGAATTACGATGTCCCATGAGAGGGGACAGCCGAGTGCAAAGGGTTAAGGCCGAAATACAGAATGAAACAGTGACGCTAATTTTTCTATATTCGTTGATGATTACATAAATATCAAAGGTATAAGTGATCATAAGTGCGGGCCGATATATCGGCCTCCAGCACTAAGAGGGTTAACCTAACGTCTAAATTTGCCATCCACCATTTTCTCGACCTATGTGCGGTTCGTTACAATAGCAGTTGTCTGCAATTAGAAATTGCTCCGCTGGATCTGTATACGTCTCAGGGCTGCCAATTACGATTGACGAAGAGATAAATACGTGGGAATCCACGACCGTATACGAAAACAAGGTTCGATGCGTTGAAAAGAGTCACCGGTGCGAGGAGAAACGTTTTTCACCGTATTTAGATTATCCGTCCCATCCTGTGCACGTCGATATCCATGGCCGATGAAAAAAAGCAAGCGTCTCGCGCTCGTTCGATGGATCGCTTTAATTGAAGTCAGGTTTCCATGTAAAACCTAAGTTTTAAGGTCAAACAGAAACCTGTGCGGGAAAACGAGCACCGCGAAAACGATGTCACGAGGATATGTCAGAGTAGCAAGGTCGTTGTCGCTCGGCACCCTAGATACTGCCAACGTTCAAGAACTTTTCCACCGAAGTTCCCGCACGATCATATACCGATTCTAGCACGGGGAGCAAAGGTAAGTAAGTCGAGGAGGCAGTAGATTTCACGGAATCGGGTCAACCGAATCGGATGCTTCCTTATAACACGAGAAACGTGACTGCGTTGCGTGGGATACCGCGTTGGTCACTAGATCCTAGTTACTTTCTCTGATCGCTAACGATTTCTTCGAACGTTAACGTGTTCCCAACTGGAAAGCTTGTAGACAGACTTATTATTGTCAACGCTTATCGATCGATAGCCTGTGAACCGTTGTTTTAACAACAACATTTAATAATATTGCTAATGTACAATTTTTAAATGACCTCAATCTGCAGCACAGCAATAACATTTAGGGTATTCTAAGCTTTTAAAGCCCATAATGGCTAGGCTATTGCCTGCTACTTGGGGCGTTTAGCCCATACTGACAAACATTGGGGGCGAGTAGCCTCCCATACAAAACTTGCTCCATCAGCCATTTAGGTATCATTTGAATGTTGGAAGTACAGAAGGCCACACTTGACTTCATATTGTCGACTATAGCTTTAACCCTTTGCACTCGAGAGGTGACCGTTAGTCGTTTAATGATGCTAACTTCAAAAATTTTCAAATTCGAGATATTTACTCTGATTCACGTATATTAAACTTCACATTTAGTTTAGTTAAGTCGTATATTAAAATTTACATATATGACGTTTACATATTTAACGTCCGGGTCTGAACTAACGTCTGAAAATTTACGAAACTATCATATGCTAGGATTACGATGTCCCATGAGAGGGGACAGCCGAGTGCAAAGGGTTAACAATAACAGTCGTATCCATATTGATCTTTCATATTAGATCTTTAATGTTACATTCGAACTAGTTACATTTCGGCTCGAACGTTTTTGAAACGTCGAGTGAGGATTTGTCTACCAATTCAATAAAACAGACTCCTAAAGTGTTATATGTACCGGATGATCTTTATGTATCAAGAAAAGGTTTTTCCTCTCAAATCAGTTCATCTCCATTCGAGGAATGTCTCGAGTGCCATTTAAGGTCGTCCTGAGCTTCAGAATAATCAGCAATTGTGGCATGTAAAACCAGCCTTCAAAAAACGATCTTCGAGAACAGGATTCCTGGTGCATGCGAAACAGCGTGAGAAAAGAAGCCGCCCGGTGTGTTCGTCCAAGAGTAACGACTGGCTGGAATATTCAACAAAGCGGTCTCAATGGACGTTTCGCGTTTCGCCCTTTAATATCGCATGCGCTCGCATTCCTGTTTGATCCTCTCGAATAATACCAGTTTAATTATCAATGGACTCGCATAAGATGCTGCATGCTGGCCGTATAGAATGTTCGTGCACGCATCCCTCTTCGTTTATCATTCGATCAATCCAAATTTTCATGGCTACCCATGAATACGTTACCGGTTTTTGTTTGCTCGTTTTATAATGTACAGTACCGGTCAAAAATCGCCTTCTGGACGGTGTACCCGTATTAACCTCCAGCTAACATTAACCATAGTACAAGTCTCTAAGCAATTTTCTTTTTCACTAATGTTAACACTTTACCGACCGCATAACTTATTGCACACGCACTCCCGATCGGCTCATTTTGGCGCGAATACATCGCTGATGAATTGATCACAATGATTTTTTTCGCGTAATTGACAGTTTAATGTCTCTTTACAGTATACCTACGATATTATTCGAAACAGTCACCTTCGCGTAAGGAAGTATTACAAAATTTACAGATTAATTGTAAGCATGTAAAAGCCGATTAATAGGCTTCCGGTCGGTAAAGTGTTAAATGAACACTGCAGATATTAACCCTTTGCGGTCCTATGTCGAGTGTCACTCGACACAGCGCACAATGGGGTATTTGCCCCGAAAATTGGACAAAACTCTTTCCAATATAACTTCGCTGAAATTTATTCAAATTGGATAAAACAAAAAACGATTTTAACGTTAGAATTAGTTAAGCTTTGCAATCCTATGCCCAACGTGTCGCGACACATCGTCGACATAGGACCTGCTGAAACGAAACTGCGAATGCAGCGCGGACCGCAAAGGGTTAACTCTCACAAGGCAAACGGTCTTTTGATCGAATGTAAACAATAATTGTGTATAATTTTACAAAAGCGATTCCAAACTTTTAACCAGTAGTGTAGATAGATCTCTCCAAGCATGGACACGTACACGTACTTCAATCTCTGTACTTCTCTTCTTGTACCATTGACCAGTTCATTGCCACTTAATTAGCTCTTTAACAAATATCAACTGTCATGGCTGCTCGCTGCAATCAAATTATACGCGTGAAACCATCAATTACAGTATCAGAAAAATTTGCTGAAGTAATTATATTTTCGTTAGACGATCAATGACACAGTTTTATCAGCCGATCGTTCTGCAATCGCATGCTCTCTTGCTTCACACACTGACTTTCGTGAAACTTTCACGAGAAAAGATCTGATACATTTTTGTGGGCTTGATCGCTGCTCAAGATTCAACCATCGTCGCCGAGTGAGTTTCAACTTCCTGATATGGACAACATCATGGCGTATATGTGGCTCGATTTTCTTCCGTCGGGTAATTTTTTTTAACGACATCATACATAACTGTACCTGCTGCTGCTACTCTCTCGTCAACAGGCAACTTTTACTGGACATTGTTCCATAATTTCACGTCTTTCTTTGTTCACTCACGCACAATTTCGCCAGCAATGCCTAATGTTGCAACCTGCTTATTAATTACCTAATTACATTCCTGAATGGCAACATATAACGTTTAATACAAATGCAATTGAAAATGGTGTTGGTGTATCGTACAGTATAGATCGCTGATCTAATAGAAATCTGTGTCACAGGGAATTAATACAAACTGTGTCGTGTCTCCACGTTAATTGTATTAGAAACTGAAATACAATGGGTATTAAATTACACGCAGTCTGTTATACAGGGTGAATCTTCACAACTCGATATATTTGAAATTATTCGTTATGGGAAAAAGAGGTTTCCAGTAAAAGTTGTTGCACGGAAAACGCAATCCTCGAATTATCGCGAGGCAAAAAACTGAACAGAAACCGATTTTCTTAGACAAATTGCCAAAAATATAAGTCTATCTGCAGAGGGAATACTTAAATTTCTCCTACTGCTATCATGAGTGTTTTATTATATTTAAAAACAGTTTTTTTTTTAGTTATGTTACTTTCAAAGTAAGACTGCCATATACTCTCCTCCTAATACCGTCCAACTTCAATTCCAAACATTTCTTCCCACAACAAATAATTTCCAAGTTGCCTGAGGTGATCAAGCTAGTCAGACTCACCCTGTACATGTCTCTGACTAAACGTTATATCGATTTTTTAAATTACGTTACTTTCAAAGTAAAACTGCCATATACTCTCCTCCTAATACCGTGCAACTTCAATTCCAAACGTTTCTTCCCACAACAAATAATTTCGAAGTTGCCTGAGCTGATCAAGACTTACCCTATACATGTCTTTGACTAAACGTTATATCGATTTTCTAAATTACGTTACTTTCAAAGTAAAACTGCCACATACTCTCCTCCTAATACCGTGCAACTTCGATTTCAAACGTTTCTTCCCACAATAAATAATTTCGAAGTTGCCTGAGCTGATCAAGCTAGTCAGACTCACCCTGTACATGTCTCTGACTAAACGTTATATCGATTTTGTAAATTACCTTACTTTCAAAGTAAAACTGCCATATACTCTTCTCCTAATACCGTGCAACTTCGATTTCAAACGTTTCTTTCCACAACAAATAATTTCGAAGTTGCCTGAGCTGATCAAGCTAGTCAGGCTCACCCTGTACATGTCTATGTCTGAACGTTACATCGATTTTTTAGTTATGTTACTTTCAAAGTAAGACTGCCATATACTCTCCTCCTAATACCGTCCAACTTCAATTCCAAACATTTCTTCCCACAACAAATAATTTCCAAGTTGCCTGAGGTGATCAAGCTAGTCAGACTCACCCTGTACATGTCTCTGACTAAACGTTATATCGATTTTTTAAATTACGTTACTTTCAAAGTAAAACTGCCATATACTCTCCTCCTAATACCGTGCAACTTCAATTCCAAACGTTTCTTCCCACAACAAATAATTTCGAAGTTGCCTGAGCTGATCAAGCTAGTCAGACTTACCCTATACATGTCTTTGACTAAACGTTATATCGATTTTCTAAATTACGTTACTTTCAAAGTAAAACTGCCACATACTCTCCTCCTAATACCGTGCAACTTCGATTTCAAACGTTTCTTCCCACAATAAATAATTTCGAAGTTGCCTGAGCTGATCAAGCTAGTCAGACTCACCCTGTACATGTCTCTGACTAAACGTTATATCGATTTTGTAAATTACCTTACTTTCAAAGTAAAACTGCCATATACTCTTCTCCTAATACCGTGCAACTTCGATTTCAAACGTTTCTTTCCACAACAAATAATTTCGAAGTTGCCTGAGCTGATCAAGCTAGTCAGGCTCACCCTGTACATGTCTATGTCTGAACGTTACATCCATCCAGTGATACACTCGAGTATTTCTCCGCCCAGTTGGTGAAAACTGAGAGAACACGTTGTCGGGTTAAAGCCTCGTTAATTAAAGCTTCCAGCTTCTTCTCTTGTTAGGCACCGATTCCGAACTTTCTTTCAACTTTTTTCACCCCTTCGATTATGCTCCGATCAGCTTCTTCTCTCCTCGTCCGAAAGCCGTTTCTCCTCGACTGGATATGGCGACCGTTAGTTTCTTTTTCCCCGCTTTCCCCATATGTACCTACACGTTAAACGTGACCCTGACCTCGAGACACCAGCTGCGCGCTGCAACCGCGCGATTAATGCTCTCTTAGGCGACTTATCCGCCAATCAAAATCCATTCGCAGCCATGACACAGTGGAACCCCTGCAGCTTTTTCATCTCAACGACGCTGCGACCACGATTGGAGCGAATTGCTGTTTAAATATTTTTCGGTACCGGGTACGTGTGTACCCATGCAATTATCTCGTTTTAACTATTATCGTTGCACAGATCTACCTCGTTGGAAGTACAGTCGCGGACGAAAGTTTAAGGCCAACGGGTTAAAGAAAGCAAATAAATTAATTAACAAGAAGTAGCACGATAAATAAAAATTGTATCCTACGCTAATCAGTAAATAGTGTTTTACCATAATGACGATAAAAACAAGTGCATGAATAATATTTGCATACTATAAAACTACGTTTTACTTTGTCCTGCGATCTTAAAACTTTTGTCCGCTACTGTATGCAGAGCGAGACTGTTTCGCGAGATTATGGTTCACAGTATGGTTCGTGAGACTTCCAGCCGCTAATCCTTTTTATCTTGTTAGGTGAATCCGGTCGAGGCACCGATCCTTGATCCTCGCTAATCAAATTAACGGTTCGTAGACTCTTTAATTACCACCACCGAACCGTGATGCGATTATTTTCATGGAGATTGTCGAAACAACAAAACGCAAGAAATTATGCTCACGCCCTACGAAACACATTTTATACGGAATGTAGAATTCGAAAACATTTGGTTGTGAACGGGAAACGAAATCAATTCGAGACAAACAAATTAAAATCTAGGCTTGATGCGACGAGAACACAGACATTTAGTCCATAATTTTTCTGCTGGTCAATTGTCTTTCATGGTAACCCTTTGCTCTCGAGAAGCGACTCTTTTGTCGTCAAATAACAGTAATTTCAAAGATGTTCAACATCTATCGATTAGATTATCGGTTAAGTAATATAGTACACTAAAATTTATTTTGGTGTCTGAAAATTTGCGGAACTATCATTTGATTGCACCTCTTGAGTGCAAAGGGTTAACTGTTACCAGTCGTAAATCACCTCTCACGTGACAACAGTACTTTGTCGCTGCGGTCAATTTTTATAATATTCGGTGCAAAAAATATTTTACTAACTATTTTATATTTTATTAAAAATATCTTCAAAATAGTTTCAAGAAATATCATACGTCAAAAACTTGATTATAAATAATTATTTGAAACCCGCATATTTGTAATACACCTTCAAAAAATAAATAATTTCTCACAAAAATCTTATTCTTATAATACCGAAGAATTTTTGCAAATTTACCGAAACCAGCTACAACTTAGTAAGAATCACGTATGAAAAGCTAGCGACCGATAAGGGTTAAATGTAGTCAAAACGGAATCGGATATTCGTGAGCGTGTACAGATCTATCGTAATTGAAACTGTCTAATTAGAACTGTGGTCTAGCATAATTAAGACTATCAGTTTCAGTATATATACGGTTAAAATAGTTCCGTTAACGATACGCCTTCAACGAGTTCTCAGTCCGCCAAAATTGTAATTAAAAATTGTCGAATCAAAAATTTTGGAATAATCCTGCTATCGGTTCCTTTTCTCTTTCCTTTATTACAGAAGCGAATGACGAAGCGCTACTTGTTCCCTGGAAAGCATCCTCCGTTGATTTCTCGTTACTTTCTTCTCGCAGCCGCCTGCTGTACGCAAGAAAGTAAAAATGGAAAGCGACGTCGCCTTTCCTTCCCTCGGGGAAGCGCGACTTTCCGCAGGGTGGCCTTAATGGCGGCTAATAAGCATGACTTTCTTCTTAAAACGGCTACCCGCCGACCGATGAAAAATTATCCGCAGCCTTCCTTCGTTCGACCAGCTGCGCGTTCCCATTTTAAGGCCAAAAGTGATGTTGTTCGATCGGCTACCAACGTTCCTCATCGTTCCAACGGGCGAATCGATCCTTCTCTGTCAGCGCAGCGGGCTCCGCTAGTATTTCACTGGTGTTCCCCGCTGCTGCACCTCCACCTTGGCTTTCTAATTCACAGAGTTTCACCCCCGTTTCTTAACCCTGCTGCGGTCTTCCGGACATTTTTCTATTTTACTGAAATCTTCATTAATTTTAAGCTCTGTTTTACCGAAAAATATCCTTAATTTCAAGCGATAGATAAAGAAACTATTACCAATAACCTGCTCTGTCCTTTCAATTTTATATCAGAGTACGTACCATTTTTCTACAAATTAGGATTTCTTTTTAATGAAACTAGAGGACGACTGATTCGAGTAAAATTCGAGAATTCTACTGTTTTAGTAGACTGTAAAAGGCTTAAAGCTTCTCTCAGCTTCTCACTATATGTATTTGTGCACGTATCTATTGTTTCAGTAGACTGTAAAAGGGTTAAAGCTTCTCTCAGCTTCTCACTACATGTATTTGTGCACTTATCTACTGTTTCAGTAGACTGTAAAAGGGTTAAAGCTTCTCTCAGCTTCTCACTATATTTATTTGTGCACTTATCTACTGTTTCAGTAGACTGTAAAAGGGTTAAAGCTTCTCTCAGCTTCTCACTATATGTATTTGTGCACTTATCTACTGTTTCAGTAGACTGTAAAAGGGTTAAAGCTTCTCTCAGCTTCTCACTATATGTATTTGTGCACTTATCTATTGTTTCAGTAGACTGTAAAAGGGTTAAAGCTTCTCTCAGTTTCTCATTATATACATTTATATGCTCATCTACTGTTTCAGTAGATTGTAAAAGGGTTAAAGCTTCCCTCCTCTTCCCCTCTTCGTTGCTCGTTGGCACGGAGTTCGCGTTTTCTCCGAAATTTTCGGCGGTCGATGAGCCGGCCGGTAAGAAGACGTCGTCGTGGTGCGATCGCGTTTATCGAAAGTAACCCTGCCCCCGTCCATGCAGCGGTGATTAACGTTCCTCGACGGGGACTTTCAGATGATCGCCGGCCGAGCGTGGCCGCAAGAAGCGGTCCTGCAAGATCGCGCGTGGATCAGCGAGCCCGTTCGGTTCTCGTCGTGGAAAAACTGGTCCCCGTTGGACACGTTTCTTCTCGTTCTACGAGCATACTTTCGTTGTTGCTGGGCGGCTTGAAATTTAGCCTACCGCCATTCAGCCTGACATACAGAGTGTCCCATGAATCCATGTACACCAGAACGGCACTCAACCTTTTCCCTTCTAATAGAGCAATAGTGAGAAAAATAGAATTCGAAATCTAAATACAGTCATCTCAATAATTCGAAAACCTCTTTAAAATACAGATTTTTGTTCATTATCATTGGCTCCGCCATGGAATCCTCTGCAATTCGAAATATAAACCTTCTGCCCCATGAATCCATGTACACCAGAACGGCACTCAGCCTCTTCCCTTCTAATAGAGCAATAGTGAGGAAAATGGAATTCGAAATCTAAATACAGTCATCTCAATAATTCGAAAACTTCTTTAAAATACAGATTTTTGTTCATTATCATTGGTTCCGCCATGGAAACCTCTGCAATTCGAAATATAAACCTTCTGCCCCATGAATCCATGTACATCAGAACGGCACTCAACCTTTTCCCTTCTAATAGAACAATAGTGAGAAAAATGGAATTCGAAATCTAAATACAGTCATCTCAATAATTCGAAAACCTCTTTAAAATACAGATTTTTGTTCATTATCATTGGTTCCGCCATGGAATCCTCTGCAATTCGAAATATAAACCTTCTGCCCCATGAATCCATGTACACCAGAACGGCACTCAACCTTTTCCCTTTTAATAGAACAATAGTGAGAAAAATGGAATTCGAAATCTAAATACAGTCATCTCAATAATTCGAAAACCTCCTTAAAATAAAGATTTTTGTTCATTATCATTGGCTCCGCCATGGAATCCTCTGCAATTCGAAATATAAACCTTCTACAATTCGGATTATTTACTATACAGTGGACCGCAAAGAGTTAACCCCTTGGCTACTGTAGGCGCCTATAGGCGCTTATAAATTTTGCGTTTGTGATACTGAGACCGCCTTTCGGCTTTTGGGACGCAGTTTGGCTTTCTGACATAGAGGAAATTATATCGATATTTATTCTCATAAATCTTAGTTAAACGAGAGTTAAAGCTTACTTCAGTTTTTTGATTATTGAAGTGTGCGTTCAAAAAAATGCATCCCTGCTCAAAAATTCGCCGTTCTCGGCGCACATCGAAGCACAATCCCTGCCGTATGGCACGATCGGTGCGTAACAAAGTGTGCCGTAGTCAAAGGGTTAAACACCTCGACGTATTTCGACGAGTCAAGTAACTGATAACGAGTACGTGTCTCTCAGGCGACGCACACTTAGAAGCTTAAAGGGCCGCAGGTTGAATACGATTGGTATACACACCATGATCGATCAATGGTGAAACAATGAAACGAAGGAGAGAAACGTTGTTAGAGAGAAAGAAAGAGGATGATCGCAACGTGTCTTCGCTAAATGCATTGGAAACGGCAAGATAAATAGCGACCACGAGTACAATAGGTGCTTTCGAGTTTCTCGTGGCAATGCATCATCGGTTGTAACCGCACATTGCAAACAGTACTATTTCTAATTATCGGGATAACTTCCGATTGTTCGATTCGCTATGTTCAAATATTTTTCTGCTTAGCTTCGAGGAATGTAGTATAATAAAATGTTTCAGGATACTCTTTGTCTCGCGTCAATCTTTAACATATTTATTTTTAGTTAACCCGAAAAATTCTACTTTCTCTTAAATTAGTAACATTTCCATCTACTTAACACTAGATTTACGAGACCCATCAATCTCACGGGTTTTGGACTTCCTGAGCAAGATTTACAAAAAAAATTACTATTATTCCTTATGATTTTTGTTGACTTTTATTGATCGGCTGATACGAGTATACCTTAATCTATTTTTCTCTCAACTCTAAAGTTTCAAATTCTATATGATGCACACCTATTTCTTAGTACATATACATTAGAAATAGATGCGCAAGAAATTTCAGAACTGAGAGGAAAATATAGATTTGGGTATATTTGTATTGCTTCATTGATAAAACTCAGCAAAAACTGCTAGCAATAATGGTGATTATTTTCACAAATTTTACTCATGATGCCCAAAAACCCGTAAACCTAGTGTTAACACTAGATTGCCGGCTGTTGGGTATATACCTATTTTGCCTGAAACGAGTCAATTTGACTGAAACATGAAAATTGAAGTTTAAAAAAAAAAATAAAACTTTATTTTGAAGAAACTTTATTCCGAACAATTTTTACATATATATTCTGTTTTCAAAATATATTTTCCGCAGATTTTTTTAATACGTTTAGCACAAACGTCCTTCTATTCCTTTCACATGATACTTAAGCTTGACAAAATCATAAGTGAGTCAAATTGACTCACTCCGGCAATCTAGTGTTAACCCTTTGCACTCGAGAGGTGACCGTTGGTCGTTTAACGATACTAACTTCAAAAATTGTCAAATTCGAAATATTTACTATGATTCACGTATATTAACACGTTGAACGCCCAGCGTAAATCGGTGGAGTTTCTCCCAAGACCTAAACCCGAAACTCGGAGTGTAAACAGCGCAATGTTATATTTACTTTATAATTTATTGTTACTTTATATCGCATATACTTATCATAATTGTGTTACAAATAAAATTAGTATAAATTACCTCCAAAATCTTGTTTCAATTAGAAAAGTGTCAACCGTTTACAAGAAACATAGCCGTCACCCAGATATGGGTGACGTGGCGTTCAACGTGTTAAACTTCATTTAATTTAGTTAAGTCGTATATTAAAATTTACATATGCATGACTATTTAACGTCCGGGTCTGAACTAACGTTTGAAAATTTGCGAAACTATCATATGCTAGGATCACGATTGTCCCATGAGAGGGGACAGCCGAGTGCAAAGGGTTAAATACGCCCCGTTAACGTTCAACGCGCGTTGAACCCGTTTCGAACAATACATCGCGAACCGACATTACCCAAGTGCTGTCTCCGCCAAAGAAAACATCACCGGTATCAAACCGGACAGGCAATGCAAAAGAAGCGTGCATACGCATTTCCTTTCTCGTATCGGTTCAATGTTTCACGTCCCGTCTAGCAGTCCATGCACGTGAAACGATATCGAATTCCAAACCGAACGGACTGAAAGTTGTTCATAACGACACCGGCCAACATCAGAGAACCGATATATATATATCATCTCTCTCTCTCTCTTTCTGTGGCTGTCTGTCGCGGCTCCCTTTCTCTCTTTTTCTCGAGAAAGCGATGACACGAACCCTGAGAGAGCCCAAGGTTGCTCCAGATAATGCGGCTCGCGTCGGTTTTTACACCTGCACCAGCCGCGTTTCCGGTCCCGGATTACTTCCCCAACTATACACGGTGTATCATCACCATTAAAAAGAAATTAGTCGGAACGCAAGAAACGCTGCAAATCGATCCAGTAAATCGTGCAAGCCGTGGTAATGCTCTTGTAATAGAAGGCAGATTCCGGTTGGTTCTTGTCCAGTCAATTTTTTTGCCGATTTTAGAAATAATCATGGCTACCTTGTCGACGGAGAACAGCAGATCAGAGGGGATTCGATGGTGTGAACCTTCTCGTTTCATAAATTAATCATCGAATTCTAAAATTTGTCACGCCAAACGATAACACCGTATATGTTTTATCAGTTTGCAACGAGAAAGGTAAGTATACATCTTTGTTATTATTATTAATTATGAGAAATAAAAATTTGAACGTTTTTTCTCAAAATTGCCAACGAAGTAACCATTTTTTCTACTGTGCATTTAATCGTATACGAAGAGAAATTTGTGCATGGTTTCTATAACCTTGTGTATCGTAAGAATTCAATTTTATACAATTTTATTTCAATCTTATTTCGTAGCTCATTATTATACCATTGCATTTGCTATTCGTGCAATTTTATACAATTACGCTACATCCATCGGTATTTGTTTTATAATTTTCAACGAACGATTGTGATCAGCTGTAATTTTCTTTCTCGAGGAAACGAAATTCCAGCTGCAATTGCACATTATATCAACATCGTTATACAAAAGTATGGATGTCAATTTAGTTAGTTACGTTAAAGTAACCTCTTGCATCGAGAAACAACAATCTATAAAGGGACCTTAAATTAAGCCGAGTGAAACACGCCGAATCGAATGATGCAGCGACTTCCGGTTCGCCTGTGGAGTGAAAGAGGGAGAGAAACTCGTTCCAATTACGAGCGGCAATGTTCAGATTCGATTTCCCTGTGCCCGTTGAATCAAGAAAATATGCAACGAGAATTTAAGGTCATCGGGAGGAGAAGAAAAAATATGTTTATTAAAAGGAAAAAAGAAAAAGATTGAGGAGAAACGAGTTAACGAGACGACGGCTATCTGGTTTGATCCCCTCTGAATTTTAATGAACTCTCCGTTGATTTAAATTCGGACACTTTTCTTTCATCAGAGACCGCTGATCCAGGGTTCCCGATATGATCGTAAAATCTTGTTTAAAATATAAGGCGTATATACTGCTAAACATTCCTATGAACATTTATTTTATTTCTTAAATAAATTCAAATTGTAAAAGCTTTGAAAAATTTGTTTCGATCAATGATGAACGTAATTATTGTAGAAAAATCGCATAAATATCTGAAGTTCAATGTAACATTAACTTTTTAGTAGAAATTAATCTTCTACAAGAAATAATGCGATCTCATGAATGAAAACTCCTAATTAATTATTCATTATATTATTTAAGTAATCCAAAACATTACTGTTGAGATTCATTCATAAGAACTATTAATTCTAAGCAACTCTATGTGTGTATATTTTTAGAACTGAATGTAAAATTTCTAATTTTGAATAAATTTTTTGTTTGTTCTATTTTACAACACAATTTTGGAATAATATTTTTCAAACAGGTTCTGAACGCAGAAAATGGAGACAACAAAGCATTAGTATTTAATCTAACGGTTATCACAATTCTTGCCTCGACTTCCGCTTTTCTGCCGTTATAAAACGAGCAAATAAAATGAAGATGAAACTATTACCAGTCACCGAACGATTTATTGCCAGAGATTACATCCACATCTGCGACGCGTAAGCAATTTTTAAAGGAGAGGATGGTGAAAACGACTGATAAGAATGCTAGATAAAGAATATTATAACGCGCCGTCCTACTCATTTTACAGAATACAACAATGTTGTTGAAATTTACATGGTACAACGCTAAAATATTATCATAAAACTATGATATAAAACTGTTATATTATGAGAGACATCAAAAATGATGATACGTAACATTACTCTTAACATGTGACCTGCAACGGATACATTATAATAAATTAATTTTGGATACAGGAACATGACACTAAAAAATTACAGTACTGTCATACTACAAACCAAAACGATCAATTCCAATTTTAATTCATGCCATATTTCAAGCAGTGAATTTATAATTCAAAATTCATCTGTTTTATTACTTTCCAATAAAAGAAATTGTTGAAAGAGGAGATAGAGTCGCAAATAACCCGATACCTGATCGCTATCCGATGAATTACAAAATTTGTGAAATAAAATATTATCCAGTTAATTAGATTCTGTTAGAGCGTGAAACAATGGTAAGACAAGCACGTACTTATAACGTGGTGTTATCGCTTATCCGGAGACGCGTAGCGCGAAATGAATAGCGCTGGTTTTTTATTTTACTACGATAGGAATAATACACACCGTGACATCAGACAATAGATAAATCCCAGCAACGTTATAATAATGTTCTCTCTTCGATGAAACGAAAGCGCCATTAATTTCCTTGCCTCTGCAGTGAATAGTTGTTTATAAAAAAAAGAGAGAAAAAAAGGGAAAACGAAGACAAGAAAATTAAGAACCGGGATTCTCTATAAATGCATAATAGAAATATTCGAAGAAGTAATTTTATAAATAATACTGTATAAGAAAAAAGAAGTTTAAAACAAAGAATTCACAATTATTAATAAAAATTAAGGTTATATTGAAAACGTTTCCTTTCCATCTTTAAAAAATTCATCGTTCAAGTGGTTAAGGATACTTCGAAGTGACAAAAAAAAGATTTATCAAGATTTCCAATGATTCAAAAGAAAAACTTAATAGGTTAGGAATGTCTACATTAGCAATTATCGTGTGAAATAATCTAATGTTTAAACAGCATATATTAACAAGATACCAAAAAGCGTCGTGTGAGTAAATCCGCTTAGAAAGTACATATTGAAACTCAAATAGACAGAGTTTGAATAAATGTAAGCGCAGCAGTTAGAAGGAAGTCGCGTACGAAATAGCGAACGATTGTGTAACTGTAAAACGCAACTCGCAAGACTTTACCTGTTTTCTTGATCAGATCGTCTTTACGAGCCGTGGATCGCCCGGTAAGGATACGGTTTCGACTGGTTCGATACTTTCCACGTTAGGATACGTTTCTTGGCTTTCGGGACACGAGTCCCGATTATCCCCTCCTAACCTAACGAGAACCGGCTCAAATCCTGCTTCTTAATTTCTTTCTAGATAATATAACCACTTTGGTATCGAGATAAGAATTTTGTACACATTCTAAAACGCGATATTTGGAAGTTTATCAGGTGTATTTGGACTGTTTGTACCACAGGTACAGTAGCGCCCTCTTTAACGTTTTCTACATAGTGCAGTTAGAACCGGAACTCTAAGCCCCTAAATCAGACTGTTTCGAAATCTCTATGGAGCCCTTAGCACTTTCTCGTTTTACTTAAATGGTAAAACAGATTCACATTGGTAAAGTCACTTTAAGTTAGTATGTAGTTCAATTCAACGACGATTCAAACGCAAGTAACTCGGAATAAGACAATAAATATCCACAAATCCGGTTGTTTTAACACCGCAAAAATAACTTCATCTTTCAATAGTATTATTGTTTCTACACTTTAGAACGAATAACGGTGCATCCTACGTGTCTGCATTGGGTCGCATACGAAATGCAGTCATGGGACGACAAATTCTCGTGACCTTGACAAAATCAAGGAAAACAGAATCGAAAGCCCCTTCCATGTTTCGTTCACCTCCAACGCTTCTCGTGATATATGTGCATACAAGCAGGCACGCGCAAACGTTAAGTCACGTAAACCGCGTTCCTCCTGCGTCTTTCTCTTTCTCTACACTTACGTAAACGGATCGGGAACAAACGTATTACTTAATCGTGCGTTTCTGCATAAATCATGGCTGCCAACGTGGGATTCGTGGAACCGGGTGTAATTTTTAAATGAATTTAATTTATAGGTGGTTGGCAACGTTTTGTGCATTTTTTTTTTCTTTTAATTGGAGGTTAACATGGATTACGACTTATTGAAAAATGATTATACAGAGTAGGTCTCACAACTTTATCACCTGAACTTGTGAGATATTTTAAAGTAATCAAAATGCGAAACTCTCCAAGTATACTGGAACCGGAAGTAGAGATTTGAGTAGTGAGTACTATTTTGCAAGGAAATTTCAGAAAATAATATATTTTGTTAACTGTAGTGACAGAGGTTAAAGTGCAGGACCGGAAGTAGCATTTTCCTACCATGTTTCCCCCAAGATTTTTCATTTGTTAATTTGTCTTTTTATTCTCTCCCTTTAACATTCTAGGATAATTTAACACGGTGATACAGCAGAAGTGGTTGAAGTATAGGTTATAATGTATGTGTTACGTCGTCACGCATGAAATTGAGACTAAACTGAGCGACAAAGTACCGCAACGCTTATACTTTATCCCGGTTCAGGTTCAAGGTTTTTTCTCTTTCCACTTTTTCATTCCGTTCCACAAGAATTGGCCCAGAATGAGATATAGCATAGTTTCTAATTATTTTCTGTGCACAAAATCTGTTCTGGCTCACTGCTAGACGAAATAGTTACATTTACACGGATCACAAATGAAACTATAAGATACATATAACATGACGGAAACCCATTATCTTGAAAGAAATATTTTATAACAATTCTAAGACTTTTATTTACGCAATAAAGCTGCAAATGTATTCGCTTCAAGCACAAAAATTTGTTTAAACAAACATATCATATCCACTACAGCTCATTTCAATTAATAAGATTTAATCTTGACCCTGCTGTGGACATTTTTATCTCAGACGTGTTACCATTTCACTAAAAAATCCTATTAATTTTATGTGACAAATAAAAAAACTGTGGCTTGCTTTATCCTTTCTATTTTATGTTGAAGAACTATTTTTCAGCAAATTAGGAGTTCCTTTTAATGAAACTAGGAAACGACTGATTAGAACGAAATTCGAGGAACGCAACAGGACTGAATGTGTACGAAGGAAAAGGAATTAAAACCACCAGTCACGTATGCAAAAGAAAGGTACAGGAATAATTCGTAGCAGCAACGGAGTTCCGGAAAAGAAATTTCACTGACTGCGATCGCCTAGTAATATATTGTTTTCCAACTGTAACGCGCATTTCGTCGCGGTCTACGTGAGCCTTCACCCGGTGCCAGTTACCGTTTCCCGTTTCTGCCTCCATTCTTCTTTTTCGTGTTTGCCAGGAGAACCGATAATCGGAAGTCATGCAAATTCCACGACACACTCGATGAATTTTAGACGTAACAAGTACCCTTTTACATACCAATTAACTATTACCCCGTGTAGGCAATTCCTTGTGCTCTACGCTAGGGGATTTTACGCTGTATAGTGAATTTTTTTTGTCCCTACTATACATATACGGTGGAGTACCAAACACGAAGTAGTAAGGAAACAAAAGTGTTCAGAGACAAGAACTTTCGAATAATAAAATGGAAAGTCACTTTTTCTTATGCTAAACTTCATTTACTTAAATGGATATTAAAAGGGTTGATAGTTTTTATTTATACAGTTTGTGAATTCTATACCTTTTCACCGTTAGGTTTCATAATTTTTTCAAATAAAGTACTATTATTGGACGTCACTCTGTTCGGATAATAGAATATCAGGGTACAATATGCGGATAAAGGAGGTTCCTACTGCATTCGGTTAGGAACCAAAGATCTATTATATTTTGCTGGCAAGATGGCGAGACGAGACGGTGGTATTAAGATATAACTATTTTATTAACATAAGAGAGAGTTGTTCAAGAGACATTCAAATATAGAAATCTGCGATTTTTAATTCGCGGAACAGTAAACGAGTTCGACTCTGAAAGTGAAAAGAACGGTCCACGAACAGTGATTTACAAGTACAACGATTAATAAATTATGATCTATGTTGAGATAAGGGCTGACTGTTGCAGTTGTTGACTCTTCAAATTGGTCGTCTTACATTATAATTACAAGACATTTCCCCGCGAGGGAAAGTTCAGTGTGACAAAAAGGTACCTTTCTCAGCTAAAATGTGTCCATTTTTGTGCATACTATTATTAACGTGCCTACTCGGATACTGGTTTATCAATTATTTGCAAATAACATAGAGGAACTGAGAAATCCAGAAACAGGAAATCGAATGAGGAAAGGAAAGTTTCACAAGAAATTAATCAGCATACATCCTGCAGCTTTTTTAAGTACTGTGCAACAACCGTTTTAGTCAACAATGAATATCATTGATCTTTTCTGGCCGAAAGAAGACAGAAAACGTCGATGAAGCTGCTGAACTAACTTGTTTCAATTTAAATTTCATTTATTTGGTTAATGGAATCATGATAATTAAAACAGCAATTTGAAATTGAAAGCATCACTTTTGTCATCAATTATTTATTAATGTGACTCCCCCCCCCCTCCAATTCAACAACTTCCGGATCCACTTCGTGGACCAGCGTGATTCATTCTGGATCAGAAAGTGAAGAATGATATCATTCCATGGACTTTTCTTCGACCGTACCTTTCTGGGGTACACTTAATCATTATGGAATCCGGAACTTGAAAAAATTTCGCATAAAAAGAAACAATTTTACAATAAAGAGGATTTTAGGGAAAATTTCATCGATTGAAATGAACAACTGTTAACCTACCAAGAAGAAAGAAAATCCATCGATAAAAAATGTCTTGAGAACAACAACAACGGAATTCTAACATTAACATATAACATATAATAACAAATAATATAAAAATGATCCGAAACAAAGCAGCGCCATAAAAAATGAAAGAAAATGACTCCTAAGACAGAAGGAAAAGTGAAATGCAGTTAAAACATATACAGATTCCAAATTATTGTCGGATGAGATGGTTGCACAGTAAACTGGTTTTTAATGGGCAAAAAAAGGCAAGAGATAAGCGTATGCAACCGGTCATTGTATGCAGGTTGATTACAGCAGCGATACGAAACGCAATGTGGCCCAGATTTTCAAATCAAGGCCAGGATATATTTGCTCGCACGCACCTGACAAGCAAAAACCCGGTCGATAGTAAATGTCTGTACATCTGCTATGGGGCCCGTGCTTTACACGCTCAAAAGATACAAAAAGAAAACAGAGAAAAAGAGATATATGAATACCGATTCGTATCAACGGATTCGATAACGAGACAGCCTAAAGCGATTGCTCGCTAACAGCATACCAAATATATACTCTGTTTGCTTAATTCAGTTATGAAATCAACAATATACAGCCTTGCTTGCGTAAAATCTTCCATTATTCAACACCATAACAATTACGTCATTAATAACCTGTTTAATTATCGAAGAATAATTATTCGAGTGTGGCAATTAAAGAATTACAGGTTTTAATTTCACAAATATAATTGTCCGATAATTACTCCTTCAAATTGTTTAATTACTTTAAAGCATTTTCTCGATTTTGTTTCTACTCGATAAATGTTCCTTTACTGTTTTTACGCTCGTCGTAGAACGAAAAAAGATCGTTAATACGTCTGCAGAGCCGTAATGCTGATTTACGATAATAATTGGCACAAATAAAATTCTCAATTAATAAATGCAAATACCGTTTGCTATATTTATTAAAGAAGATAGACGAACGAGACGATAAGAGAGTTAAAAATTCAACGCAAATGTTATTTTTCTATAAATAAACAAAAACTTAAAAACTCGTACACCGAAATATGACAACAATAATTCGATCGCGTTCTCGGAAACGTAAATGAGGAGAAGAACAGGGATAAACAAAATTCGTACTGGAAAGGTCACGCCGCAGACTTCTACAGGCATTTGACCAAAATTGTGTTCTAACGGCACTGGAATTTTATCGTCAGCTCGATACACGTTGATATATTTCATTTCACCAGGAGTTTTACTGATATCTGGATTTCCTACATAATTTAAGAAAAGCGCGTAACAATTTCTAGCGGACAAATTTCATGAATTTTGCGGTTAAACAGTTTATAGGTTAGAAAGCATAATGGGTAATAAAAATGCAACAAACATTTCCTTCCAATATCTAATATAACAACGAATTTATTTATAAGTCTGAGCAGACTCTATGAAAAACAACTGCCATATCCTGACATTAGCAATGATAATAGATAAATTAAATATTCAATATGCATGAATACAAAATCATTTGTTAAATTTATAGCAGTGTCTATTTGGTATGTACTCACTGATTCAGAATCTTACTGGAAAAAAACAGAATTCCAGAAGTTACATATCGATTGTTCCCCTTTTTTTTTCTTAGCTCACCTAATTCATGATGGTTTGAAAGACAGAAAGAGGAATATTCAATACACTATACAAGATACGTAGAAAGTTTATTTGGTATAGTAATTGATATAATGCGTTTCCTATCACCGGTCATGAGCTTAGATTTAGTTTACTTTACTACTCACTCTATGAAGCAATTCTAAGAACTAGTGGGAATAGAATGCGTGTATCTACTAACTAGAGTAGAAATGTGAACACTAAAACCAGGCCCTGCTCTTTATTACATGAAATACTTGAATGAAATCACAGTAAGGACTATATGATATGTACGGATTGTACATGATAATAGTGAAATTTGCTGTTAAAATGTAAATAGAGGCACCTGCACTATTTCTTCAATTTTATCAGCTTATAATTGTGTCAACTTTTTTTGTGGGTTTGCAAAATTAATCTTTTCACTTTACAATTAATCTTATAGTTAAAATGATTTAAAGAATGGCCTCGATTCGGCAGAATTGAATTCATAAATTACTTTGTTATTCATGAACGTCGCGTTGCTTTTAAAAGTCATGTTCTCATTTTTCTCTTTTTCATATTATAAACGGCACCTCCGTGCTTTATACGCTTGCGAAACGTTTAATTTCTTCTCTCCTGTTTTACGTAACAACCACGCTGTCAAAAAACGACCAATGACTGATTTTTGTACAAACATAGATTCGACGACGTTCATTGAGTTAAGAAACGAGAAATACTAAACGGGCATCGCTTTCTAACCGAGCTATCGAGTGTTCTTTAAATGAAAAAATATAGTCAAATAAAGCAGTCAAAATTTTGCAGTGTTAAACTACAGATGGTTAACTTTAAACCTTTTAATTTTGTATGTCCAGCAAAATATTTAAACGATATATTTTTCTTCTTAATTATTTACAAAAATTAATTACAAAAATAATTACCGTATAAGTAAAAAAAATTGTTTATCTTTCGAATCTATTTCTTTTCTTGTTTTTAAATTTGATATTATATTATGCAACATAAATTCGATAACAGATTTCAATTATTACACACGTTGTTATACCTACACAGCGTTTCGTATTACGGGCGAGTTTGTATTATTGTTTGGTTATCACGATTTGCGAAATCTCGATGGAAAATCCAGAGCAAGTAAGATTCACAATACGTTTTACAGATAGCGCTAATACTTATCAACGAAAGCAAATCAAAAGAAAAATTCGTTTTTTGACGGTCGATATAAAAGTAAATGTAATTTTTAAATACTTCGAGACAAGTGTGCGTTATTTATTACGAAATTCTGGGACATGTGTAGAAACTCAGATAATGAATCGCTAACGCGGAAAATCATAAATTTTATCGATCAAAATGGCATTGTCTGACTGATCGCCCAATGCCAGAATCTAACGATAAGTATAAATTGTCAGATTATGTAAAACCAATTTTGAAATCGCAACCATCAGCTTTTTGATACCGCCATATTTTCATCACATAACCTGGTTCAGAAGAATTATCACAAAATCTCGAGGTCTTAAAATACTCGTAAACAAAAATCAATAAAAAATTTGTCAAGACGATAAGCATTCTCGAAGTCGTGAAGCAATTTATATATATTTATCTATGACGTTCATTCAAGAAGTTTATTGCTACGTTTACTGATGAACTATATCAAGTATGATAACAATCAAATACATTTTAAAAAGGTTTAAAATATATAATACAAAATTAGATTGTGTTATTAAGAAAAATTAATACAAAAAAAATTGCTAGAAATAAAACGTAACAAATATTTTTTTAAATTAAGGAGCTATGATATTACGGTAATATTTTGTGGTCGAGTAGTCAACTAAGCCGAAACATCGCAAAAATTACCGTTACAATAACGCACATGACTCGTGACGTTTCTTGCATTTCATAATTTGAACATCAATGATTTTCTCGACGTTTCTTATTACAGTTCCAGTTATTATTAACAAAAAAAAAAAATAAAGAGCTTCTAGATTTAATTTTATCTATTTTGACATTTGTTGCTTCCATTTCATACTTAATGTACGTATGAAATAATAAAAATATTCGTGCAACATCGGTAACATGATAATATAATTATACATAACGAAAAACTAATAACTTTTCAAATAATTAACCTCAAAATTATTTAAAATCAAAAACAGACACTTGTCTTTTGCGTTATTTGAATTCCATGAAAAACAGTAAGCTTCAAAAAAGAATCAACTTACCGAAAGATTAATTCTGTGCTGACATCTCGACAAGCATTGAACGTGACCTTCTGCACTAGTTTTTCAGTAGCACTGTTTCAATCACAAATGTCACAGGTTTAT
This sequence comes from Tetrapedia diversipes, assembly GCA_033822845.1. Taxonomy (NCBI): domain Eukaryota; kingdom Metazoa; phylum Arthropoda; class Insecta; order Hymenoptera; family Apidae; genus Tetrapedia; species Tetrapedia diversipes. The sequence continues at coordinate 201,186 of JAOPTO010002434.1, forward strand.
AATTTTCTTTCTCTCACTAACACTTTTCGTGTCTGACAGAAAAGTTCGAGAACTTTTATGTCGATTCACATCAAACAATCACATGCCCAACTCACAATCACGATTTTATGCTAAGCGAAAGTTCAAACAAATGTTTCCGTTGAGCAAAACGAAAAGATTTATGTGAACGACATAAATGAACACGATAAAATGTACACGTGTCAGAAAGAGAAATACAACGTTCTTCACTTGTTCACCAACGGACTCCGACTGATCGGATCCTAACGGCATTCACGTGAGCAGCTTCGACAATTTTCGCGCCTGTTCGTCGTGGCTTCTCGTCGACCATTCGGCTGTCTTCGTTCTCTGTTCGGTCCCCATCCCCGCTAATAAACTTCCCGATAAACGAACTTTTTCCATTTTTTTAAATAACATTTCTTGTAAATATCTTAAACTTTTAAGGCAGTTAGATAAGAACGATCTTTTGTTCTCTATCTTTAGAAAAAATTAAAAAGTTTGATTAAAATCCGATAATTGCAACTTCTATAATACAAATATTTTCATGAAAACGTCAAACATCATTTCTACTGAACTACCTAATGTTAAATTTTTAGTTAATTTACATATGTTAGTATAATCCTTAGATAATATGCTACATATTATTTTCCAGTTTTCTTGAACTATGACTGTGTATTTTTGATAGATTACAATTCCACATTCTTTCTTTAAAAATGAGAACTTGAAAAAAATACCTAACAAAATGGAATTATTCGAAAATAGACATACAACGGTAATTATTCTCCGTACATTGTAAACACTACTACAAAGTCTAAACTGTTATACTAATTTGCATACAAATTAATGCTAAATAGGAAATATATAACATCTTAAATGGTACGATTTTGGTAAATTTTTCCTACATCTTATATTGCGCAGTATTGATTTGTGGAAAAAAGCTATCGACACAATAATCAGTATTTGCATATTGAAATACTGATCATCTAGTTTCAGATATCTCGAATCCTGTATCATTTCTATGAGAAAACGTTATACAAAAACATTAAGATAATAAAAAACAGAGCTTGGTGTAACATACTTTTCGCAAACACTTAATTATCAGTCACCGTATATATCAAATCGTCTTAGAAACTGGTCACAGTCCAATAACGGTGAAAAATTCCTCTATACGTCAATATTCTATATCGACCTATCCACTATATGAATTGAAAGAAGAGTTAATTAATTGTCATTAATGAAGTACCTCTATGTTTAAATATTTCGATATTAATTATATGTTTATATTTCAAGCTGAGAGTAATAATGTTTTGTTTTTTCCCTACAGAATATTTTTTATATTATAATGGGGAGAAATTCTTGTGGCAATAATCTTCTATAATCGAGCTTAAAGTTAGTAATTGAAAATTCATCATCTATTCACATTAGAATTATTTCAGTTCACATAAAGTCTGTAAAACAAAACAATTCCTATACGGAATATACTGTACTGTGTTTTTAATTGAGTAAAATTTAATAAATATACTAATTGAATAGTACGAATCGACAAATTAATTTTAAAATCTTTAATTGTGAAAACGTAACCAAAAGTGCTATTTGAACGTAAAAAAGGAAACATAACCAAACATCTAAATTAATTCGCTGCCTGCGTTGTTTAATATTTATACTCAGCAGCAGGTACAATTAAGACATACTTATGGGGTTGAACTGAAAATTGTCACTCACCGTAATCTGCCGAAGAAACGACGCAATTTCAAGGGCATCTTGGTCGAATTTCTTCAAAGGCACATTGATATGATACTTGATTCACGAGCACGTTTGAAAATATACTGAGGGTGCGTAGAAGGGCTACGCATGATGCACAACAACCGTTGGCAACGGTCACGTACCATAACAACAGTGGCAGCTGCTGAACCGCTGATTTCAAACATTATACCTACATATGTACTACCTTCGTCCCAATCTGCCATTGGTTCTTTCTTTACAATCTGAACGCGCGAGCAAGCGTTTGGATGGAAAAAAGTAGAAAAGGAGAAATGAAAAACTGAATCCTGTATAAGAAATAAAGAATCGAAGCGAATGAATCGTAATGAATTATAGCACAACGGAATCAGTTTAAAAGAACATATCGTAATTTTGCAAACTGGACAGTTATAGAAGCCAACATTATTCACAAGTTGGAATAATATAAAATTGTACAGAATTAATTAAATAAACGTTTTCATTCTATAATAATAACTAATGACTAATTATATTACGATAAACATACATTTACTTTATTCGTTTTAAAAGAGTTCATGAAAGTCATTTAATTTTAGCGCCAGAACTGTATGTACAGTGAAAGCCATTGCGCAACGCATAGTACAACGGCGCAGCCCTTTTCGCGCAGCTTCTCGTGTATATAATGGTAGGACGAGCAGATCGCACTTTTAGTCGCTGCGATGCCAGATTGAGGACGGGAGTTCTTAAAAACATCCCCTTCCACAACGGACACTACCACATGAGCCACGCATACGTGAGCTCAGCGTTTCGGATGACTACAGGATATCAAAAAAGAAAACAATTAAAAATCTTTCTTTCTCGCTCTTGAAGCGGTAAAATCCAAACAATGTGGAAGGGAAACCTGCAGCACGGGCCGCGCGAGATCTTGACTGCTCATTATACTTATTTTTCGGCATACAAGGATGATCTTGTAATGAAAAAAAATTCGACAAAATTTTTGTAGCGGAAAAATATGTTTTAAGACCCACTGATCACGTTTTGATTATTTTTAAAAAATAGCCTTTTCTGAATCTGAGTTTTGATGAATGAAGTTAGAAAATCCTAAGGGTTTCGTAGAAGTCTAGAAATAACGTAATTCATGTGTTCTAACTGACTTTCAAGTGATATTTAAAAGTAGTACTACTACTCATTTGAAGTAGATAATTAATAAGTTATTTTAACTTAGGAGCACAGACTAATACGTGATACCACACCGTTCTGGGTGATAAAATTCAATACGAAAAACAACTAGAAGGAACTAAATCCGTTTGCACCACACAGTTTAACGAGGGTAGAAGATATTATCGGTTCACACACGTTTTTCGATGAAGCACGATTTACAAGGCAAAAATTAGAAAGCATGGCACCGTCCGCGCTTCCGAAACACCGAGATTCTTACGGATAAGCATGCATTTTCGTCAGCTCTCTATTTCACGCGATTCTAACCACACACCACCACCTGCATCTACCACACGTGAGCGTAAATTTATTACAAAGCTTACTTTCAAATGAGCTTCCACGTACGCAGATATCGCAGACACATTGTAATTCCATGGTTAACGTATTACCTTGTTCTGTAATTATGGCGCGCAGGATAGATTTATCGGCTTCTAGAAGCTGCTGTTAGCGGATCCAACGTAAATATGGGGATACCTCTACGGTCGCGGTTTATGCAAATCAGCTGTGCAATCATTGAATCGGGAAGAAACGCAGAAACAGTATCACCCTTAGCACCGAAAAAGTGGAGTTATTATTAACGTTCAATGGAGCCTTAAAAAAAGTAAGAAAACAGGCGAAAAAAAAGAAGACAGTGTCTGTTAAAGTCGCGTAGAAAAGAAAGCAGATGGTGCATTGCTTGGCTACGTTATAGCGCGATCAAAACCTTTTAAACGAAAAAGCCTCCGATTCGACAAGATTGTTCCAAGCCGCGAAACAACCTCGCAGACAGTTGGTTTCTAATCAGAGAGGGAATACACGATGTTCGCACATGGTGGCGGAAAAATTATAGCAGTGAAAGGACGGGGCGGCGGTGGAAGCAGGAGGAGGCGAGGCAAACGCGTGCATGTAAATTGTTCCTGGGTACTTGGCCACTTTCTACGAATTCATTGTTATTTTCAGAGGCATCGAGATCCGTAGGTGCACGAGATAACGACGTGTAACGAGGACATTCTTGAAAGGACCAGGAATGCAATCTCTGCACAAGCCGACAAATTGTCTGAGAACAGTGTCGTTCTCAGGGCTACGCCAGAGAGACCGGCGTCAGCCCGTAATTAATCGTAGTTACGGATAATTAGTGGGATCCCTAACTGTTGCGTAACCAGATCCTCCTGTTTTTGTATGCAAAAACTTAGATACGTATGAATAAAAGAATAGCCAAGTTATGTCAGTATCCCAGGAACAGGGGGTGAACTGTATCAATAATTAATTTTAGCATCGGTAACTTTAATTATAATTCTTGTTTTTCGATATCTTCTAACGTTCATCTTTGTTACAATGAATTACACGTTGAAGGAACCTAGTAGGTAACAATTTATTGAACCTTACTAAATTGTTAAAATCCTTCCTTCTACCTACATTTAGGAATCCTCATCTCTAACCTTATCGTTTCTTAATTTCCCAGCTCATTCAACTTAGTTATTTTGAAGTTTGAATATGATTTCATTGGAATCATATTAAAACCTCTTACCTAACCCTTCGAAATCCTTTTTTGTACACCTAAAGTTGCCTGCTGAAAGATATCAATTTAATAAGACTCAACGGATTACGAAAAAAAAAAAATCAAAGGAATCTCTAAAAATTACGAAAGTCATAGAATATTTTCCTCGAGCAAGTTCTCCGTCTACCATTCCAGATTAAGTAATGTCCAACACCTGCAGCAGCCAGTCGTTCCATTGAAATCCCCTTCCCACAATCGTCGATCGATGGTACTCCAATGAATTCATATCACTTCCCGTCCGAACGGAAACGCGGCGGTGTCGCGAATGGAATAATTGAACGATTGGAAACGCATCTACGCTCGTAGCCAGTTGTTTCTCTACAACTGGGCAGGGCATTCTCGTGGTACGTATCCCCGTGCCAAACGAACGCGTGGCTTCAATGTTAAAACGGTCGATCCATAGAGAATTCAGATCGTCGCAACATGGCTGCCATTCTAATCGAACGCTTTTTTCTTCGTATCTCTTTGCAGCCAGCTGCAATCGGTCTGTCGTTCAGCCAGTTTCTCTAGTTTAACCCTGCTCTGCGGTCATCTGAACATTTTTATCCCAGTGCATGCTTCCGTTTCACTAGCCTTAGATAACTAAACTTAAATTAGGGTTACTCCGTAACTAATCATTCGATTCATAGGCTACGAATTAAAAGCATGTATATTCTTATATTTCCCTTATTTATCTCAAACAAATTAGCGTAACTTAAGAGAAGTATTATAATATTTTAATTAAACGATAGAAAAATGGTAAAAAATTAGCATTTGCAATCTTGGCAGATCTCGAATTCGTAAAACTGGCAGAGATCGGTAATCTATTGGACGAATGTTTAGTTATCTACGGATAGCCATCATTTCTATTTACCGATGGGAAAAATACAACGGAAGTAGACAGTGGCAGATTTAGGGGAAGGGGGGCAATCACCCCTTCCAAGAGTACTAAAATCAAAAGGTATTGGGTGACGATTCAGATAAGCTCGTTAAGTGTTAATGCGTTGTCAACGTATACTTGCTGGGGTAATCGCGATTTGCATGCTTGGCGAGCGTGATCGCTAATGTAAATTTAATCATTTAAGCCGTAGTAACGTCAGACAGAAATCTTAAAATACAACATATAAGTGAATTTTGAGTCGCGTGTAAAGAAGGTTCGAAAATGTGTGTACTTTTACCTATTTCGTCCCCCCTCCCACTACAAATGGGAATAATTAGATGGAACGAATAAGTTAGCTGGTGAATGGTAAAAATGATATTGTTAATTGGAGGATAATTGTTACTGTGATAGAGATTAGGTACAGAGGATACTTTCTTCGAGCCAATTATTTATTTCATCTATAAATCTCCTCTAAGTGAATCTAAACGATTAGCATAATTAGAAACTGACTGCTGTGTTTCTCTACCGATGAAATTCATTTAGATTCGAGTTCCTAGCAACTTTTTAATGGTAAATTTTATGGGATCGTTTTCGTTTCGATAATAATTTAAAAAATTTTGTAACTGTAACCATCAACTCGTACTTTTCATCCTTTCTTAGCTTACTTATCTCAGTGTACGCTTTGAGAAAATATCTGGAGGAACAAAAAAAAAAAGAAGGTATCTCTCCAATTAAGAAGTAGGATGTATCCAAGTGCAACCATCTATGAGAACATCAGAAAGTGCCAGTCGATTGATTTTAAATTCCAGGACACTTGGATCATAGCAAGGATCCACCTAGTTCTTATAGTGTTCACGAAGACAAGCTTTCTCGAGATGAATTCCAGATTTCTCAGATAGTCGTTAAATACAACCGTAATTTTCATTCTTTCCAAAAAAAACGTTTATATGCTACAGAACGTCACTTTTCAATCCTTGTATCTATCCCTCCGAATTTCACAAAGATCTTGATAGAAGCTGTAGAATTTCCTTACCAGCAACGTGAAATCTGTTTTACAGATTTCAGGATTGAGATTCGTTCGGATAAACAAGGCACTGCTGTAATTACTTTTACCAAAGAACAGTGTAAGAGCATCTAGAACATTGAAAACGAAACGGTAGTACATCAATTGAGCGTAATCAATTGGAAATAGCGGTTCGCCCGTGGAAAGGAACGTTAATCCAAGTCCAGCATGTATCGCAGGCCTGAATTAGTTTGCCAGGACAATCGCGCATTAATCTTCCACTTCTACCGCGTCCGAACGCGAGAGGAGAGAAGGGAAAATGCTTCCCATTAGGGAGAAACGACGGGTTGTGAGAATCTGGCTTTTAGGACCACTGTACCTGAGCGCACACAACAATAGATTTTCCTGCTAGAAGGATCACGCGAGAAAAGAGGACATAGATCTGATTGCACGCAGACAATGTTCAATGTACACGCCTTATGATGCATAAAAAATGATATTTGAATCAATTTAAGAGTTCAGCAGGATAAGATAGTAATATTAGTAGTTATTGCAAATATTAGCATTGGTTGATTGATAAAAATTGGTTAAGAGAAATTATTTTGGTAAATATCTTTAAAACATACATACAGTTAAGGTTTTAAATATTGTTGATTTTGTTTGGTTTTTAATGAGAAAATGGTTTCATAGTATATTGAGAAATATATTTCCTTCAAAATTCCACTATAATTTGTAAACTTGTTGCAATGTAGTATACTTTCTTATTATTAACATGGAATTCTCTAATTCCTGATTTCTTAATCACCTAACTTTCCATTTCCACACTATCTGTTTCATTATTCAGGTACAATGCAATAACAGCTCTTTCAAAATTGAATCTTTTTATTAGGTAAAAAAATCCTTGAAAAAATAAAAATGCTTATTTATGTGTGCTAAGGATGAGTAATAAGGAAGATCATTTAAAATATTTATTTCCATAAGTTATTAGATAATTATTTAAGGTATATAATTTGGATAAGAATAAAGTTGAATAACTTATGGAAAATAATATAGTAAGACTAGTACTATTAAGAAAATAAGTTTAACATAGAAATTCATAGAAATTTCTTTGCATGATATCATTACATGATAAGTAAATTAATCACCCTCCATAAATTTCATTAACATTACATGCTTAGGAAACTATAATTGTAATAACTTTCACTTATGCTATAGCTAACCAACACTTACATGAAACCTCTTAAAAACCGTAAGACCAAAGCTATCCAATAAAAAAGCCTCTATAATATCTTTACAAACGAGTATAAAATCTTGAGAATAAAAACTAGGATTACTATTTTTGTGAAACAATAATTTTCAAAGAACTACAATGAAAGAGACACAGCTTTCCGATGGTATATCCTGTTTTACTGACTTCAAGAAATAAGGTGGAATCACTGAATCAAAATAAATGATGATCATTTAACGCTGAAGCATCATTAAGAACACACGTCCATCGAGGGAACGCTTTGTTCCAGCTTGGGAACACGCTTGGCGTCGAAGATAAAAACAGGCTAATAACTTACGCAACGTTAATATCGCAATTATGATTCGCGCTGTTCCTCTTGTCTTTTCCTTCTATCTCTAACGGTAGCAACCACTAATCACCGTATTCAAATCCACCTTTTGTGGCTGTTTACACACTCACACGTATCTGCTGCTAGCAGAAATCCGCTTGGATTAAAGGCAAGGAAGAATCCTCCAACAATATCATCATAACACTACAATTTACAGGACTGAATGGTGCCACGCACTCTGTTGAAATTGATAAAAACTTTAGACTATTACTGGATCCTTTAAATTCATATTCAGCTATTTTCTTTTCTCTAATTTTAGCTTGCAGAAAATTAACAGTAATAGTAATTTAAAGATAATAGAAAGACAATGTGTAGTTCAAAAAAATATACTGCTTTTTAGAAATGCTGAGCTTGAGAAACTTAGAGGTTTATCAGCTTAAATCAGAACAATTGATAGACTTTGAGAAAACTGAGTTTTCCAAACTCTGAGAGAAACTAATTAAGCTACCCAATAACTGAACACCGTATTAAATTTAATACCTCAAACACAAAGAGCTGTTTCCTAACGCAAAATGAAAAGATACTGGTGCTGTTAACAGCCCGTAGGATCTACCAAAGAATTGCAACACTTCGATACCACACCAAATCAGATACTCCATCAATCTTTAAATCTAACTTCTTCAACAATGCTATGATACCTCTCCGTGTAAGGGAAAGAAATTTATTCTCCTACAACTAATCGCTTCGACCATCTTTCTCCTCCAGCTTGACAAATCTTCAATTACTCGACACCGAGAGCCAATTAATCGCAGCTCCCCAGAACCACGATAAAAGTGAAGCGAAAAGAAACAATCCGTCGATCCGAAGGAGAGAAGCTGGGAACACGAAGTTGATGCAGAACGAGGTTGATGCAACGGTCCAGCGATCATCTAAAAGGGAATTGTTTCTTATTAAAAGGAAACACTGCATCCCACGTGTATAAACGCGTCACACGTGACTGCGTTCCACGGACTAATGCAGGGTGCAACATCCTGAGGGCGATCGAGGATCATTCTGCGGCGGTTCACGCGTAGGAAGTTATTCCACTTGTCCAGCAGTATCGAACGATACCTACTTTTACCTCCGATCGACCTTCGCGTTGTGACTTACATTTCTCAGGCTCTCGACCGACCACGTCCCAACGAAAACATACACACTTACAGCGGCTCCAAAAAGTGTTCGTACAACTGTATCACAAATAAATTCATTTAACCGTGAAACTTCAACGATAGCATTTAACCCTTTGACGTACAATGAGGTCCATTTCATGCGCCATTGTAGACTTTGTTGACTTTGAGGCGTCAAGAGCTGTCTAGGTATTCGAAAATGTTTTGAAATGTTTCATACTTTACAGAACAACTAATTTATTATTTTATAATGTTACTCGATATATCAACCTGATTAAATGTTATACATCAATGCAAATTTCAAAATAAAATGTTCCGTTTTTAAGCTTGCACATAACTGTTCGTTTGAACCGAATTAAATAGTATTTTTCGGACGCATCAAATTCTATTTCATTTACATGTCAAGGGGTTAATAAAACTTTGCGAGCATCTAGAGCGTAATAAACATATGTATGTGCGAGGATTAATTTCTTTCTCTTACCAAGATGCCACTTTAAGGATGTGAAATCAATGTTGAACGCGTCAGTGTTTTTTCTCGTCTTTTAAACATAACTACTGTGTAATGATACGTGGCGAAGCTGAAACCTTGCAGATGAAAAATGTTTAATTTCTAATACTCTGTCCCCCTGATGCGAAGAAAAAAGATCTCAGAGAAACTTGTCAGGAATCATTAAAACGTTCAGGATCGTTTTCATCCTTTCAGACAGATTTTCTATCGACGACGAAGATTGCTACACGTATGATCCATTATTGAATTCAAAACTTCAGGACTAGGTGAATTTTCTTGTGATATGGTTGTACGAATACTTTTTGAAGCCACTGTATATTGGGACCAATGGTTGTTGACCATTAACCGAGAATTCATTGATAATGAGAAGGTCGGTTGACTGTGGCTCGGTTAAAGTAACGAAAGCAAACGAAGTTACGTTTAACGGAATTCACAGTTTCTATTATCTTGGCCCGTTATCATGGTTATCAATTGGACCAAATGTGTCTAGTACTTGGGGTGTTGTAATTGTAAAGGAATTATCCCGCGTGACACGGTTTGTGGGACAATATTGCGTTTGAAAGTAACACACGTGTTTTTATACACATAGTGATAAAGCATTTGAAGTATGACAACAAAGTAGCGGTTGTAATAATGGTGCTAAACTAACTTGGTACTTAAAATAAGGTACCTGGTTTTATATATCTGACACTGAAAGTATAACATCGATAATTCTTCACAATTATTAATAAAATTAATGTATCGTAAGAACTATACTGATTGTTTCATAAATTGACTATATCCCTCAAAATAATCATTATTTATCTATACAATTAGTATACTTTAAATTTATAAGATCGCTAGAAATTTAATTATTATTCTATAAATCCTTTTTTATTAATTACGACATTTGTACGTTAATTACTAATCAACAGTCGATAATATCAATGTATGTAAGTATTTGAGCGTATTTAAAATATTCAAGAAGTTTCGAGTATTCAAAGTACCTTAAAGTAACTGAAATATTTTGGAAGTACTTAAAGTATCCAAGTAACCAAGTAAATGCTCAGAATTATTGGGAATTGTCTGAAACAACCATGATTCCAAAAACAACAGAAGCATCTAACCGTCTGTCGTTGAAGTATCTAACCAGAAAAAAAATGAACGGATCGGTGATTATGAAAGTGATTCGACTGAAAAATTTATGTTCCAAAATGTTTTCATTATTTATGATTTAGCTGGTCCCCATGCAATTCGACTGACAAAACAGCCTTTCTCGAATCTCTCGCACAGGCCACTTTCATAATCCCAACAGGCACAAGCGTAGATCTCGAAAGACCTTCTAATCCACGAAAATCAGATCCCTATTCTCTCGTCCTGGATCAGGTTGGATTCGATCAAATCAGACAGGAAAGGTGACTCACCTGTTCTTACGCGGCAGTGTCGTAATAGCCATGTTCAAGGACCCCTCGTACCGATGATCGTTCTCTTTCGATCGCCTAGGTAGATCCGCGCAAACACCCTGCGTGAAACTGTAGGTCCTTCGCTTCTTCAGGCACAACATCTTCTCTTCTCCCTATCTCTTTCCCTCTTTCTCTCGTTATCTTCCTCCTTTCCTCGATATCACTCTCTTCTCTCTTTCTCTCTTCTCTCGCTTGGATCCCCGCTGCTTCTCGCTCTGTTACCTCATAACCGAGCACCAACACGCATTCTGTCCATCCTCGTGTCCCCCGATGCACTTGGTTACATCCAGTTCACATCAACCTGAACAGAATATCACAGCCGCGTGTTGTTAGTCGAACCGAAACCGTGAAAGGCGATATTTTTACACGAACCAACCTAGTCTTTTGTCGCGACGAACTCAAAGGAACGGACTTGTCGTATCGGGCTCGAATTGGGAGAGTTCGTTAAAAAACGGCGAGGCACAAATGATCGGTTCGGATAACAGGGTTTTTCTCAGCGACTTGGAAGAGAAGGCAAGGCCGAATGCGGCTTAGAACCGAGCGGAACCGCGACTGCGAGCCGATTATCTGATACGAGGCGAGCAGCGACGGCTAGAGAGAGACGTCAGGCTCGCAGCGAAGTTATAACTGTACTGAAGGCTGCGTTCAGAAACTTTCCTCGGGCGCAAGTGCACCCGGTGATAATGACCCTCACGAAAATTACGGGGCCACCAGCTACCCGGTCGCACCGGTCCCGCATGAATTTCGTTAGACGACGTTTTTTAATTGCGCCCTCCACGCTTCCTCTAACAGTATCTTTTTATTTTTACTTGCCCTCCTTTTTGAATCCAACGTCAAGCTCGTAGCGTTACTATATAAGTTTAACGAGAAGAGTTTCTTGGAGCTGATTAAAACAGAGAGAAGTTCACAGCTGGTGAATATCAACTCCCTTTTCTTGCAAGCCTTTTTCGTGCCTTTTAATTCATACCGTAGAAGATACCGATTTTAGAGAATTTAGTAGCTTTTCTCGAGTTTAACACTAAGTTTACGGGGTTCGGATTTCACGAGCGAAATTTGCAAAAACAATTACTATTATTCCTAGCATTTTTTGCTCACTTTTATTGATGGAGCGATACAAATATAGCTAAATCTATTTTGCTCTTAGTTCTGCAATTTCAAATTCTGTTTGATGTATACCTTAGTCTACAGTATATGTATATTGGAAATAAATATGCAAGAAATGTCCGTAAATCTAGTGTTAATTTCAATTACTCAGTTTGAAGAAATTGATGGGTGTAACGGTGAAAAGACTGCAATTTTGTTGATTTGTGACAGAACCACAATATATGAGATACTGGTCATCCTATCTATTAAATTTGAAATCTCTTTTACAGGAATACTTCATAGTTTCAAAGAAACGGAGAAAGATAGAAAAGGCATTTCGAATCGTTTCGATTCAAGTATAAACCAATAAAAAGTTATTCTAAAATAAGGAGAACAGTGGGCTTGAAAAAGTTCAAAATAAATACAATCATAAGTTCTTGCAGTCTTTTCGCGCGTTTGATGCGCTTCTTCAAGGTTAAAAATATAAATACCTAGCAGACGAGCGTACAAAGAAGCAGAAACGCTTTTCAATGCGTTGGATCAGCGTTGAATCGACAGAAGACCTCTTTCGAATTCCCCATAGTCCTCCTGATTGTACGTGGCGTCAAATCGGCGTCACGGCGCAATGCTCGAATCGAAAATCAGGCAGGCGAGAATCGCCAGCCAATTCGAATTTTCAAATAGAAACCACGAGACGAGAATAACAAAAGGGTTTGTCAAGGCGCTCACGTAATCGCTACTTTCGAGCTCTGTCTACTTTTCACCTGAATCGATGAATCCGCAATCGCAAAACAGCGTCGCTCTTAAAATTGTGTAACACCGTCAATAAAAATTAATTATGCACTTTGTGCACGCTTCTCTCCAACTTCTACATACACGTTCTATTGCTCAACGATAGTTACTCAATGTTCTTCTCCTCGTTTTACTTTTGTTCTTTTCGTTATAGCGTTGATTTTGTTCGTTTAACATGCAAATTTTGTTCCATCAAATTTTACGAGGTTGGACAAAAGGTTTGCAATCCTTGTTATATTGTCATACAGTCTTCGAACCTTGTTTTTTAATTTTCCACATGTAATATCGATTAAATGTTTCTTTGTAACCACTTTCTAATGTACCCACTATTTTTTCACACATTATACAGTTAAAAGTAAATTCTTACATAATAATTTCTTCCCTTTTGCAGTCGATAAACTTAACCAAAAGACTCTGCCATAGCATGATACTAGTGCCATTGTTATCGTTTCCATAGGCAACCAATTTCAGAGTTCCGGTGCAAGTTCTCCTACACAGATGCAAAAGAATGTAATTTTTGTAACACATTTAGGACATATAAAGTAAGACCCCAAATAAGACAGAAACAGTATAAAAGGATACTGGTACTCTGTCATAATGAATTACTACTCAAGAATATAACATGACAAAGATTTCTAATTAAGTAATCTCTAATTAAATAATTTTTAATTACGTTATTCAAAAATCTCTTCTTGTCACTGCGTTAAGAAATTGATTCTCTACTTGATTTGCTTTTGCCATTATCCATTCCATTATTCATTGGACCTTCTTATTAATATTGTGAAGCTCTATTACCACTAACAGCTATCATAGAAGCGAATGATTCTCAAACTGAATTCACTAGCTATAGCATCAATGATTCAAGCCTGGCCCTCCGGATGAATTATTCATTTGACGTCTAACGGATAGACTTGGCAGCAGAATTCACGCGGAGTGCACTTCCTTTCAATGAGATGGCTAATACAGGTGTACATCAATATTTTTTTTTATGTTTTTCTGTACATTAATGTTGGCATCAACTTCTGATAAGAAAATTATAGGGCGCTAAGAGAAGTGATTTTTGTTTTTAAATCTGTAGCAGCCAAGAATTAAAAAACTTATGGAAGCATACAGTGTTTTTGTCTAGATCTGGACTGTATTTATTCTCTACATCTTCTTGGATGACTGAAGTTTACTTTAACTTATAATCACCATAAGGTGTAATGGTATACAATTCAGGTTACAGAGTATGGTTTACAATTGATTAAAGTAATTTATTACGGCTAATGATCTCTGCAGATGATCTGCATTATATATAGGTCAAAAATTCAAGGCTGATTTAACAGGATTAAGATTCCTGTTAGGTTCAATGAATTTTTACACAAATGTGCTCGATGTTACCGTTAACTTCCTGTCTTCCTGTCTCAATTCCATGTTTCTTGATTTTCAACCTCACTTTAAAAATTCTTTTTACTATCTCCTATATTGATATTTAATAAGCTCGTACTTGAAGTGTACCTTATACGTCCAAACAACTGTCGTTCCACCCTGCAATGACGTCTCTAATAGTAAAAAGGCGATCCAACGCTCGAAAGTTTATTAATTCCTCCATGATTTCTTGCAACCTGCAACACAATGTTGCTCGATCAAATTGTTCCGATGCCATTGGCCGTTGCAGCAGCCGTGCCATGCACGGACACCGAAAAAGAATTCGATTTGAGAGACTCTGATATATGGTGCACATCAGAGATATACGGTAATGCGTTGTGGAACCCGAAGAGCCGGCTGTGCCAGCAGTAAGTGCAGTTATGTTGCACTGACCGCTAGGATGCACCGGCCGGACCAGAGGCTTGTTGCCATGCAACGTGACGTTTGTGAAATAAAAAGTGTCCCGGCCAGATGGAAACGTGGATGCAGATTCACTGGAAAAGATAGACCTCTTCGTCTTCGATTATGGCTCTTCAGTATTGTTATTTGCGAAGGACGTGAATGGACCGCTTACAGTTTCTAACAGGAGTTTCGTTTGCAGTCTACCTTTCTGCAATTATTATTCATTGTAATAGCTGTAGCACACAACTGACAATACTCCTGAATCATTAGTTGCTTCAACTCTTATCTTTACTTTATTTCTAACAAAATTCTCAGAAAAAATGAAATCAAACGCAACGAGATAAAAGCTCAACCAGACTAGTTCCTTCAACTCTTACTTTTACTTCAATTCTAACAAAATTCTCAGAAAAAAAAGGAAATCAAACGCAACGAGATCAAAGCTCAACCAGGCTACACAATTTTTTCACTCACTTTTTTTTCAGAAGAGTCAAAGAAACTAGCGCACAACCGACGCTGGTAACGCGGCCGTACAAAGAATTAATGAAAGATATTTCCGCGCGATAACAGTTGCGATGGCATTATGAAATTCACCCATGAAAGAGATAAGAAGTCGCGGAAGCCTCCACCTTGCAGCTCTCCGCAGGAGTCTCACTAATAGTCACGAAAGCGAATTGCGTTTCATTAGCATGAAAGTGAGACCCGGATGCGCCAGTACTCTATGATAATCATCGAGATCGGCCAGTTATGCATATATTCATGAAAAATCTTTGAATAACCATGTTGACAGGTCAACCGTTCATTTTGTCATAATCGTCAGCCATGTTCTATTCCTTGAATGAAGATCCTTATGCAATGTGTGCAAACATAATGCAACAGATACAGTCTGTCCAGAGATAGAGTAGTGGATGACACTTTAAGACCAAACGGTCGAAGAAAACAAATAAATTAATTAATAAGAAATAGCACGGTAAATAAAAATTGTATTCTATGCTAATCAATAATCAATAATATCAAATTAAAACAACAGAAAGTGTTGTTAATTAATTATGGTGATCGATAATCGTACAAATTTACAATTCTGTCGAACGCAATGTCTACACGTATCGATCAAACTTACACGGCGAAATTCCTTGATATTCAAAACGAACTGAACGCTTGAATTGTGTGGCAAATGGAATGAAATTCCCGAGGAAATTCGCAACGATGAGGCGTTTCGCAACCAGTTACATGATCAAGGAGAAACACACGTGGAAATAAGCTTGAAAATACTTAGAAAGCGTGGCCTGGGCAAAACGCATTCCTCCAAACACAATGCTCCGCTGGACACATAATAATATAAAGCTGACATTCCTATCACCTAGCCCGCGTGCAATGTGTTACATTCTCCTACTGTGCAATGATAAACTGCATCTCCTTCCAGACGTTCCTTCCGCATACAGGGTAGCAAGAACGATGAAAATCGGTTTAGCAGCCAATGTCTCTGCATTCTTAATGGAATTGAACCTAAACGTGTGAACGTAAAATCTTCGGATGAAATTTATGTGCAATAGGATGGGTATCTGAAGAATCTCCTTTTTGTTTTATAGTGAAACTCCGTTTATACCAACAAAATGTTAGCAGTGTCTGATTAACAATGTTTGTTGCAATCTATTTATGCGATCGAGAACTCCTAGTATCTGAAAAGATGTGGTGGAAAGAATTAGGTGAGCTTCTATTACATAAACAATGAATGAATGATAAAAATTGTTCAAGGGAAATTTTTCTCCATATTACCAGTACTATTGAATTAAATTGAATTACAGTACTTTTACTTACAGATTATGCACAAATAAAATTGTTAAAAAGAAAACTGGAAGCACTCTGACTTAAATAGGAACAAAATTAACTAAAGAAACAAGGTTATTTCATTTACGAATTTGTATATATTATCGTAAATACAATCGATATAAAACATCCTCATGTTTCTGCGCAATGATAGTATAGAAGACGTACAAACGTGCATTGTCTTATTGTAGTAAGATCACGTATAAAAAAACGATTAGGATGAACTTACTTCTACTGTCATAAAAAAAGGCGTCAATACTCCATACACGAGGTTTGGCGGCCTTTTTTAATTTTAGTCATTATCCCCGTCGTTGAATCCGTTCGCAAAAACGAAATATATTCGTTAATACGTAGAAATTTTATCAGCTGCAATAATCTTACGGCAAACCTGACAAGATCCTATAAAAACTCTGCTGTCCAAAGTTAGTGAAATATACCTCGACTTTTCACCTCGAAAGTCGACTAAGTACGCTGACTTGAAATAACTGATACAGATACATTATTCTTACTACTTGGCTGCTTTTAATTATCCTCGTATTATGGTTCCTGCGCAAAAATAATTAATCTCTTTATACTGAACATGTCTCCAAATCTTCTTTCTCATATGTTGGCTCGGGAACAAAGAAACTTATTCCTTGTGTCTGTATTCTTTGTTGTACATTGTTCAAGATAATCAGAGGATTTCGTATTTCAATCATTATTTAAGAGTCATTAAAATATCGGATAGCTTAATTAATCAATATAACTGGAAGATCACTTAATCAATAATACTTATTCAACCATCATCGCTAATAGAATTCAACTTATTGTAAGCATAAACACCGCGGCAGCGCCCTCCTAACCCCACAATTTTTGTCCGCTAGTTAGATCTAACTCCCGCATTCCCGCCAGTTCTTGAAACTGCCTTCACACTGCGTTCACTAATTCCTTCGTTTTGTACATATTACCAATGTAAATAACTATCGATGACAAGACATTCGCTCCGCTACAATAATTTAGGTGGAATAATTTTGGGACTTACTCCTACTCAACGCTATTCGCTTTAACTCTAAACTCATTGAAAACTGAATGAACCACGAAAAAAGATTCCTAAAATACACCTCTACGAATAAGTACACGAATAAAATCTAAAGCAATTGCAGTTACATGAATGCTAGTTTATGTTAAATATCTATAGAGGTTAATTTATGTTTTCCTTTTACTCAAGAAGTATTTGCTAATTATCTTAAACAATGTTTCATTATTCTCTAACATTGTCTTACGCTTAATGCCCTGATACTTTGATTTTCTCAATTCTGTAGCCACTAATAAACTTATATTACTACTTCTAACCTTATGTAGATATCCCTGAACAGGAACTTATACCGAAACGGAAACACCAATATCACACGAAATTAAATAATACGGCTATATTTACCTACATTTATCTATAGGTAGCTTTTTCATTTTCTTTGATTTCATTACCATTTTTAACATTGCTTTTAAGCAGAGATCAAAGCTAGAATGTACTGGAGGATACCCTGAAGACGGGTCCTCTAACTACATAACGTAATGAGAATCTGAAGATTTGTTTAGTGCAATGATTTTTGTTGTCCAATTGGAATACCGAAATAATACCAGTATTTATTTTGGTATTCGGTAGTACAGCAGTTTCGGTGATATAAAAGTACTAGGTACTTAGATATAGCTTTGCTGACATAATATCGGTATTAAGTTCCTGTCCCTGAAGCCAACACATGATCATAAAAGAACAGATTCAGCATAAAAAATACACGATACGCGTACTTTTATTCAGGAACCAAAAACCTTATTGTTCAATGTTAATACAAAAAAATGCTAAGTAACATACTTAGGCAATTTCCGTAAGCTCCTATACGGCTTGGATAAAAGATATCAAAGTATGCACGGCAAGGATCTCTAATCGTTCTTAATCAACTTAATATTGTCCCCTGGTTTTTTTTTTTCATTTAACTTTCTTCTTGTAATAAAACATTATAAAGTCGCGTTTTGTTAGTCAAATTACACGAAACTGTGAGCAAATTTATTCCTCGAATTCGCTTAGATTCGGACAAAACTGTTGCAAGGAAGTATCATAAAAAACATTCTGCTACAAAAACAATACTTTAAAAAATGTTTGTTAATCGAGCAATAGCTGTTAACACTTTCACACAAACCTAAACGAATTCGATTTCAGATATGTTCTTCGACTCATCAGACTACTGAACATTTTCAAGTATATCCAATGTCTCAAAAATCATGTGATCGAAAATGAAATTTATTTATTAATTTGCAAACGTTATAAAAATTAAAACTAAAAGTTTGTACAATTTTTGAGACACTTTACAGGAGATAGTAATTACTAAACACAAAACACTCGCTAAGTAAACATTCTAGTAAAAAAAGTCTCTGCTGCAAATATTATTAGTAAAACAACAGTTATGAAATTAATTCGCAATTTTATACATGGTGGTTAACAATTTTTTCCCTCCCTCCCCTCCTAATTGTATGGATTTACTCAACTTAATATGATTAATGCAAAAGCTCTCTAGTAATGTAAAAATCAATCTTACTGAACACAAAGATTTCATACGTAATATTTGGTGCTTACTATACCCTACTACCGGGTTAAGATGTAAAAGATGAACCCCCCCCCATATGACACTACGAGCTAGAAAATGTTCTGCATTGTCAAAACATCCTCCACCCCGAATCCTGGATGAAGAATTGTAGTAAAATATTATAATGAGCATTTCCTTCTCATTTCTTTCACTCTCTCCCATTTGTGCCAATTTGCAGTGATCATTATGCACGGCGTGTTTATGATCTACAACTTATTAGATACAAATTCGCGCTTAATATAGAATAAAGTGATTCACTCTTCACCACTATATTAAGTGTTAACGGTGTGTATAACGAATACAATTGTATGATATCCAAACAATACCATGTGAATATTATCTTTGGATTCAAAACTTGCTTTCAGCAGCAAAAACGTGTTCTACCTTTTTTTCTTTTTTCTTTCTTTTTACTTGGTTTAAATATTCGAATATAATGGAGATCGTAACTGGTTCCAAATTATTCAAGTTGAAATCTTTTAAGATGACTTCAAATAATACTAAATGATTATCATGAGTAATTTTCTGCATAACAGATGAAAATATAACAAACGAAAAATAAGATCATTTATAGTCTTTGATTACTGTATCACATGATACAAACATTAATTCATTACTTAGTTGAAGACTTCGTAATACTTTCTCTTAACATTCGCTTAAATGAAAATACAATATATATACGCATATACTCGACTATGCTTCTACTTTCATACATTTTGTTCGATCATAAAACCTAATCAGTGATACATTTATTGTGCAAATTATCACATTACGTTCTTATTAGACGAAAAATAAGAGGAAGAAACATAATTTATCTTTCTTTCGCTAACAATTAAGATAAATAAAAAAACGCCGCATAAGTTACCCCACCAGAAAAATACTCAAAATACAAAATTTTAACGTACTCACGACAGGTATTTTCGAAGTTGTCGAAAAAATTTTGTGCGATCTTGTGCTAATGCATAAAGTAATAGCAGTCATTAATGTTCCAGTACTCAGGATCGCACACGTCTTAGGCTACTTTCAAAAACTTGTTATACTAAAATCCGCAAATACATATTATTTAACGAACTAATATATTGACGGCTCTGAGGCATACCGTCAGAAGCTTAATGCCAACAAAGTATTGTATTCTACAATTTAATGGCTGGCTTTTATAATCTTACCCGTCCTGAGAATATTAATAAATATATATAACATGGACATTTTTCTAGATTTAATACACTAACTTATAAAAGCTCACCCTGTACGATTTTAAGTTGTGAAAAAGAAATATCTACAACTTTCTTTTGTCTTGAACATTCTTTCTGATATATTTAATGATAAACACAATTAATTACTTCGTTTCTGATGGGTAACTGATGTGGGCCATTTTTCCGTAGAAGCTCGATCCAAATGCCTATTTTGTCTAAGACAGCAATAACGCACTTCAAATACTATAATCTTGCTCTAACTAACCCTACAGTAATAAATAAACATCGCTTGAATTTACCTACAAAAAATGGGAAAGCACTGTTTTTGAAAATGCTAACTCCATGAAGCGTATTCCACGAAAGCGCATTCACGTTTCAGATCCTTTCAGAGATTCTCGTTTGACTCATATAAGCCAGTCCTTTACCACAAAAATGTTGACTAAACTGCAGCAGTGTCTTCGGTGTTTCTCAATAAGGCAGCGGCCTTTACAACATCACCGCCACATTGATTCAACATAACCTTACAATCTTCCAACCCAACAAAATTGTTCTCCTTCTTTAACAATCCCTGAAGGCGCTCCAGCTTAATTGCTGCCAGTACGTCCCAGTTGGTGACATTTAACGCAGCTATGCACGACTCTGGTGTGGATTGCTCATGCAGTACCTTCATCATAATCCTAACCTCATCGGACTGCTCACCATTTCGAGGCCCACGGGTTCTTCTCACGTTAGGCCCATCACAGGCGAATTCCAACAGATCCTCGCAAGAGACATGATCAGATTGTCGTGACAAGTCACTCGTGTGACCAGATAATTTTTCATTAGACACCCTGTTATAAGTTCCCGTTAAACTCGCAGAATGAAAACTATCATTCGAGTCAGTAGAGGACTCTTTTGACACCTCTAAGTGTTGTTTGTTCATATTACTTCGTAATTGTGAACTATTGTCTGAATACTCTCCATAATCAAACTGCATTATATAGTTTGTAGGTTTCTGAACCAACGGTATTCTCTTAGATGTTTGAGGCTTATTGGAAGTAAGAAGGTCACCCTTGCCAGATATTGCTGAATCTTCAGATTTGTTTGAACCTGTTGGAGTGGAGTTTCTACTCGCTTCATCTGCCTCGCTTTCTTGGATACATTTTGAGGTGGAGCTCCTGAGAGAAATCTTCGACTCAACGCTGATTTTCCTTGAAAGTCGCTCTGTAAAAGAATCGGTCGACTGTACATCACTGTTATCCTGCATGTTCTGTCGATACTCCGAATTTTCGCAATGAATAAGATTGTCAGAGAATTCAAGCAAATCTTCGGAAATCACGCTGAAACGGTTTGACTTGTTCTCATCCTCTGGAAGGGAGTCCAGTGCTGCCAATGCAGAGTCTATACGTTGTTCAAATTCTTCTGGACTGAAAATAAAAGACAAATTAGCGCTTATATAAAACAGTCAACCAATTTTGATTGAAATGTGATGTTAGCTTTCCTAACCTATTAACTGAAGTCTCTGATGAATAACCATCCTGTAATGAAGTACTGGCTATGGAGGAACTTGGGTTTTCCAAACTCCCATCTACCTGATCTTCAATGGGCGGTGTGTTGACTGCCATCTTAGCCAGGGTTCTGGTTACACCTCCACCAGGAATGATTAAAGGATGCTTTCTCTGATGTCTGGGTAAACTAGATTTTGGCTGCAATGTCTTCGACCTGTCCCTAGGTGGTAGCGGTATAGGATTCTCTTCCACGTTGTTCTGATTTTGATTGTTCTCTATTTCCTGAGCCGAATAGTGCCTTTCTAGATGTCGGAATTGAGACAGAGGCGGTGGAGTATGTGGCGGAGGTGGTGCTCTGATCTTGGGTAAAGTTTTAGAACCACTGTAGTAAGCGTCAAAGTGAAAGTGGTCAGCGGCCAGATCTTCCTGATGGGATACTGGATGACCTAGAGTGGCGTGTTTGTTTCCGCGAATCCTAGGTCTGACAATGGGTACCCCAGAACGCAGCATACGTAACGGGTTCGTGTCTGGAGCAGTCTCTATGCTGGGTGCCTCCACAAGGCTGTTGTACACTTCCTTGGCCTCATCCGACAATGTAGCCTAAACAAGTCGTGGGAGGGGATAGATTTGGGAAAGAAAACAATAGAAATTAAAGAACAAAAATAATAAATAAAGGAAATGAGAGAAAAACAAAGAGAAAGAGAGAATGTCCTTGTAAAGCGTGTACACAAACCTGGATCACCCTAAACGAAAGGTAATTACAAGCATGTATGAACAAATGCTTGGTGTAAATCATTATGACAAAAAATGAGATTGGAATAGAGTACGTTTGATATAGGCCGACCAGAGATACTACTTTGAACGAAGCAAACTGTCTCAATTTAGATAAATTAGTGAAATATTGAAGACTCGTGTATCTTTGTGAAATGTTGACACATAAGTGATACCATAATTATTATACTTCCATTTCATTTTTCTGCCAAGTACAAATAGTATAAATATGTAAATGCATCCAAATGTATTATCAACTAGACGTTACTATTTAGTTAATCAGTATGTAACATGCAACTATACTAAGCATATGCGACACGAATTGTTTTCGTTTAAGTACACTGTATATTGTCCAGAGTTGGGTAATGTTCTGTTTAACATGATCCCCATGGTTTTATTCAACATTTTTATCATTCTTTACCATTGAGCAATGTTCATTCCATTGATTCAGTGAATTATAATAATTTTAATTAAAGAACAGTAACTATTGTTCTACTAATATATCACCACCAGGGATTATATCTTCATTATTTGGAACAACATATGTAAAATTTCTCATAAAGATTATTCTACACTAAGAAAGACATTGTTATAGCTCCTTTTAAAATAGAGATTTTCAAAAACAAACATTTGCGAAGCGACGGTTAATTACTACTTGAGTTAATTAATGGGTAACAGTCAATGACGTTTCATTTCTTATAGTTAGTTTAAAAGTTTTAAAAGGAAAAAAGACGTTTCTGCCCAACTCTGACATCGTTTTACATATTTCTGCCAACATGCACCTGATGATGACACATTACAGATATTAGACTCCAAATTAGGTCGAAAGCATTCTAGGATAAAAATCTTAAATATTTATGGAGCAGGAGATGGTGGGAAGGTTAGCATATCATTTGTGAATTCTGGGTACTCTGAGCTAGTGTCAGAGTCCAAATCGGAGTTGCTAGTGAACGTGAGACTAGAACTGGGGGCGCTTTCCGGCCAAGAAAGCAAATTATTTCTAGAGGAAAAAGGTGGTGACAAAGAATTTAAAAAGCTGGTCGATGGAGGTGGTGATTTGCCGCAAAGTTCTATTGAGGAGAATCCCCTAGCTGTCTCCGGATGCAAGAATTGGCCTTTGTTTTTAAAATTCAATCGCAGATTGTGTGAAAGCTTTTTGTGACGTCGCTTATACCGCAAATGACTGCGTATATCAGTTTCTGAATGGGATATAGAGTCTGAATCTTCACTAGAATCGTTAGTGGGATGAAAGGATCTCCTTATGTTCTTAATGGGTAGCTTTCTGTTCTCCGACAAGGACGACGTTCTGTGTCTATATATATTGGTCGCAGTAGACATTTTCTCCAGAAGCGTGTCAGTTTTGGGCAACTCTTTCCGCGCACTATCGTTCTGATATAACTTCGGTGGCTCCAAAATGTGCTGGTGTATACTGGGACTCGGCGGAGGATTCGCTTTCTGCGAAGCCAGATTCAATTTCATACCGATCTGTGACTGACACTGAAGCGGAATATTTAAATCCAAGTGTTTAGGCTTTTGCATAGGAATGTTTAAGCTTCTTAGAGGCGTTTGAGTTTGGCCTGAGATATCTAAGTTCTTCATGTTGGTGACCAACGGCTTGGACGCAGCACTCTCTATACTTCTGGAATTTTGCGTAATATTCTTACCTAGTTGTATCATGTTCTGCGTCAGTTTACCCAGACCCAAATTCAATCCTTGACCTTTCTTTGAATCTAAATAGTTCTTCACGCTTTCCAGACCTGACATCTCTCTTTGATACTTATCTGCTAGAAGTTTACTACCGAAGTCCATTTGATTGTTGACCTCTGCATCAGATTTTCTTCTAAGACGCTGGAAATTTACACGCAGGCTCTCTGAACTGCTGTAAACAGGGGATTCCTTTTTTTCGGATTCTGCGACGAACAATGGATTATTAGATATAACAAAAGGAAAACCGTCGTGACCATTCTGATTTTGTTCTATTTTACGAAAACTTTGAATGTTAATTCTCACAGCCTCCATATTTCCTTTAGAACTGTCTGATCCCCCTCCCGCTTTCAAGTTAGTTTTTATACTATCCGTAGATCCATAAATAATGCTTTTACCTTCTTGGCTTGGATTTTTTGGTATGAACGGCACTTTTCCACCTCTTGCCTTAGACATATCAATTTTCTTTGGAAACTCAGGAATATTCATCTTGGAAGAATCACTATATGAACTGGAGATCTTCGGCCTCGTACCAAGATCTATGTTGGCTACTTTATCCTTAGGTGAATCAAACTTAATTGGTTTGCTGCGTACAAAGTCGATGAAATTTGAAGATTTCTCTTTCATCAAATCAAAACCAATAGTTTCTTCCCGCTGTTTATCAAAATTCACCGGATTATCCTTCAACGACTGATCACAGTTGCCAAACTTCCCTGGTAACTGCTGATTATGTTTGTTCACAGCCATGGAACCATGTTCCTGGATATTTGAATAGCCCAATGATTTGTTTGGTTGTTCTAGATTATTAATATTGCCATACTTATCCAATTTCTCCTCGCTGAAATACGATATTTTCTCATTAGGACATATTAGTGTACTGTCGTCATTAAAGTACTTCGGTTGCTCGAAATAGCGATCCACATAACTGGTGGATACTCTTTTTTGATCTCGAGAGAAGTCGAAGTTGGAGTTCTCTATACCGAGAGGAGGTATCTTTCCATTCTGTTGAAGAACATTCAGTTTCCCATTTAAATCTGCCACAGTTTCACAGCTATAGTTGCTCTTCTTATTCCCATTCTCCAGAAATTCTGTCGATTTTACCAGATTTTGTTTCATAGCAGCATTATCAAGGATATGTGCGTCAAATTCGATGTCCATGTAGGAAGTCCATACAGTAGGTTTAGTTAAAAGCTCGCGAGACTTTGCAAAACAAAATTCGGCAGACGCTTTGTCCCATAATGGCAACTTTAAGGTGGATGGTGCACCAAGTGATTCTATGCTGGAGACAGTGGATGACAGCGATTGCAGGCTCGAACACAACCACTTTATTGACAACGTTGATTATTCACAAACCATTACGCAGTTCATGTAAGAAAATAATAAGTAACAAGAGAATATCATGCAGGAATGCCGTAATTAAAACAAACATAATAAGCGCAATATCAGATGAAAAGTTCACCGGAAATTTCAATGATTGTATCACACAGCCCATAGGAATCAAAGAATGTTTAAACGTGGCGATATAATAATAAGCAAAAGACAAGAAATAATCGACAATGACAAAATTGAGAAATTCAAATCAAACAAAAAATAAACAGACAGGAAAGGAATTAGAGGAAAATTGATATTAGTCTTCCTTTGTAAATTAACAAGCATTTTATCAACTTAAAAACCAAATAATTTAGGTCAAGGAATCAAAAACAGATACGATTTCAATATACCTACTCTTTTAAGTGGCATCAGGAATTAACTCTGTTCCATAACAGTTTCAGCAAAAATGAATTTAAGAAATAATTTCAAGAACACTTTTGTTAAGAAAAAAAATCTGTTCTCCTGAATGTATAAATTATATTATGTGTTCGTGTTGAAATGAATAATTAATATTCATAAGAGTTAATTTGTTCTTGTATATTGTCTGTTAGTTTTAAGAAAAACATAAATTAGGATTTGAATTAGTACTCCGCAAAATGCAAGATTAGATTATGTTTTGATTATGTTATTTGTGTACCTTTTTGAAGTTTGGTAATCAAACAAAAATATGTTTAATGTACCTGTATGTCAGGTATACTGGCAGCTTCTTCTGAAAAGTGTCGTCTGTCTGGTTTGGGACTGTGTTGATGTGGCAACTTAAAAGAAAATTTTCTGCGTCTTGAAGGACTGGCAGGTGTTCGGGGAGACTCCGGTGGATGTTCAAGGTCTGTCATGGAACGTGCCGTCAATTCCTGTGCCATAGCAATGGCTGAGTAGAGAGTTTTCTGATCGGCAGCTGAGATAGGCTTCACCTAAATATATAAGAAGTAAACGTTTTACCGTCTCTGGTAAATGCATAACACATAATAATTTCTGGCTTTGTTCAATTCAGTGTTAATTTATCATATGAGAATTTATTACTTCTGTATTTTGTTACGTATAAAGGAGTTCTACTTGAATCTTTTTACATAATTATCTCCTGAATTATTTATTGTTCATGAAAATATATGAAATAAAAATTACTTTGTGTTGAAAGAGATATTTGATAAACACAAACTTGTTAGTGTATGCGTTAGTTTTCAAAGTTCATTTAAAAGTCATTTAAAATCTTCAAAATCTGGTGTGGTCAAAACATTTTTCTTAGTTTGTGTATGCAAGTAAACAACTTAAATTCCAATACACTAACTGGTTTCTACTTTCAAAAACAGTTCTAACCAACTTGCAACCTATTTATATATTTATGTTGGGAATATAAAAACAAATTTTTAGAGAAAAAATGATCATATGCGAGCACATGGCTTGGTCAATACTACACTTCTTTTGTCATACGTATCATCACTGACTCGTTCTTGACTGATCGTTTCATGTTCTTTTAAGAGGGAAGAGTACTAAAAAAAAAAAAAGGGAAAGTCGACAAGGGCAAATTAAAATAAGACGAAACCGTTTAGTCAATGCGTTGTGTGTGATTTCAAAAAGAAAAAAATAAGAGTAATAAGCGAGCTAGAAAAAAATATGTCTTAGCTAACCGGTAAGAAACTGTTTAATTTAAAAATTACATAATCTTAAATGACCTTAAATAACTTTAAAATACCAACACATATGTTAAAATATACAGTTCTATTAAAAAGTTTAAAGATCATCTTCATCTAGAAAAAAATACCGTCCTAATTAGGTTGACCCCCTTAAAACAAAATAAGTTTTAGCACAGTTTTTTAAATAATTAATTCAGATGATCGTCATACAAAAAGATTAAAACACAACCTGCATACATATACAAATACACACAAAGTATTCCCCTAAAAAGAATGATCAGAAAAATCAGGTAAAATGGAGAAAAAAAGCGTCTTATAAACATGATATCAAAAACGAATACTTAATTAGACATGTTTTCAAAGATTCCAAATGTTCTGAGAAAACTGTTTATAACAGTGATATAAACTATAGGAATTTGCTATAGGAATAGCAAAAATAAGTTAGAGCTCCTTTATGTAAAATGTGCGTGATGAAGAGTTGTGGAAACATTCTTCTATTATGATTATTCTAACGACAAGTGTAGAAGGGCTGCCACAAATAGATTCCAGATTTGTGAAATTGAACAACTCAATTTCAATTTTACGGCGGAGTTAAAAGTACATATATAGGGTGCCAGTAAAATCCCACTTTATGAAATAGTTGAGGTGTTACTTACACTTCGGTACTCTCCTACCAATTCTCATATTATGTAGTTATTAATAAAGCAATTAAAACATTTAGAGAAAAATTTGTTGATTAATGTAGGGATATCAAGCTATACTTAACCGAAGCTGTTTAATTTTTTACTTAACTTATTAATTTATACGACATTTTTATAGATAACTATAATTACCTTTAGAATATAAAAGATATCTAGCATTAGGTACAAGGTAATTCTATCGCTAGTTTATTTAAGAACAATGTTGTTCAGAGTCAAAATTTATTGACTCACACATATCAACGCAATATTATATCATAACTGTAAAAAACGGCACTGGCTTTAAACAAACTAGCAATAATACTCTTCATAAATACCCATTGCAACTTTGAATTCCAAGTACAGTCTAAAAGAGCTACTACACAATGAAATACATTTCATGGTTAGTGATGGGATAGGAACTACTTAGAATGTTTGTTTCTCATAAGCCTATTAATTTACATTACACATTAATGGCTTTGGTTACCTATTTGAAGATTTGTATTAGGTATAGTATTATGCTTTTAACGTCATATATATGCAAAATATTTTTCTTCACTTCATCTTCTTTTAATGAAATTACTGAAAACACTAAGCATTCTGCATCTAGATGTATTTGTATTGTATCATTTATTAACTTTTATCTTATTGTACATATGTACACACACACGTAAAATGTTTTCGAATGTTAAGAATTTTGGATCCTATATTTCGACATGCAAACGATACGTATAATTCGTGGAACAGAATTAGTAATACACAGCAGCAAATAATAGATAAAAAAAATAAACGATGTACTAATAATACATAAAAATATAATAGTAAATAAGATAAAAATTACTTTACATTTATTGGACTCACGGTGGCTTGTTTTTTTTTATTACTCTGCTTTGCCTGCATTTCTCTTAATTCATTTCTAGCATTACTTGATTCATGCTCGGTTGATAAAGGATGCACTGGAGGTGGTGGAGGTGGAGAAGATCCTAATAAAATAGATAAACATACATTACGGAAATTAATAAATTGTCTCATCATACTCTACCACTACACTTACCTAATGACCTAAACATTTGATCCATTTCAGCTAACAAACTCGGTCCAAAATCGAAATTCAATGTTTTATCGAATCTCAATGGGCTGTCTTGATTCTCTTCATCACTGATCTCATGGTACTCATGATCCGTTCCAAGAGTATTACTATTACTGGCCACATTTAACAAAATAGACTGTTTGCTCAAATTTGCCACATGACACACTTCAGAACTTGCATCTGACCATAAACTTTCTGATAAAGAAAATAAATCTGGTAATATCATCAGATACTTTAGATGTTCATCATAAAAGAAATACATACCATGCTTATTTTGAACATCCTGCTGCATATTTCTATTATCCCTTAATGATTCTCTGTTTGCTTCTATACTTCTAACATCCTGATTTAAAGCTTGACTAGAATTATCCGTTACATCCTCCTGTGGTTTATATGGTGTTACCACCTGTCGTGGCAAATGTGGATATTTTCCACCAAGGAAACCAATATCACCAAAATAAGCTCCATCAGATCCAACATGACCAGTATGTTTAAAATCACCTTGTGGAGATGAAATCATATCCGTTCGTATCTTTCGCCTTTGAGAAGAAAAGGCATTTTTGCCATCCCCACGTGTAAATTCTCCTGGCTTGTTGCTTGGCAAATTAGATCCAAGATATGCAATTGTATGAGCAGGATTAAAGAAACCAGTTTTTCCATTGTTCAAAACACCTTTCCACAATGTGTTACCACTTCCTTTGTCCAAAACAGTAATAATGTCTCCTTGCTTATAAACAAGTTGACCTGTTTCTGTACTATCCTGAAGAGCTTGAACCTGCTCTGGTTTCAAATCAGGCAGATGATTAATCAATTCAGAAAATTTGGGCCGCTTTAATGGCTCATGCTGCCAACACTGTTGCATGAGTGAGAAATAATCCTTTGGACAACATTCTGGTTGCTCTAATCTCTGAAAGTTAGGATCATCTATTGCTTCCAAAATTTGATGACCTGTTAATGCTGCCCATGGTTGAAAACCATAACTAAACATCTCCCACAAAGTCACTCCATAAGCCCATACATCACTTGCAGAAGTAAATTTCAAATAAGATATACATTCTGGGGCACACCATGCTATTGGTAGTTTTAAATTCACGTTAAAATTCGTTTGATAATAATCCTTTCCAACCCCTAAAGCACGAGATAATCCAAAATCGGATATTTTTACCTTGTTTTTAGAAAACACTAAGATGTTTCTAGCAGCAAGATCACGATGTATTAATCGCTTTGCTTCCAAATACTGCATTCCATCTGCAATCTGAACAGCAAAATCGCACAAAGAAAGAACAGGAAAACTGGTACGTAAGCTTGGTTCCTTCAGACATTCTAATAATGATCTCAAAGGTGCTAATTCTGTAACAAGCATCAAAGAATTCGTATCCAAAACAACACCATACAATCTTACAATATGTTCATGATCTATTGCATGCATTATGGCAGCTTCTTTCAAAAATTCAATTGGATTATTTTGCATTCTTTCCCATGATAAACACTTGATTGCTACTTGTATTCTTTCTCCATCATTTGTCCAAACACCTTGTTGAACAACTCCGAACTCTCCTGTTCCTAATTCTTTATTCACAATAATCGCATCAGCTGGTATCATGTGTTTATTAGGAACACGAACTGGTGGTCTATCTTGTCTTTCCTCTGGTAACATAGTTAAAGCACATATACTTGGTTCTTCCCGTTTTGGTAACAACATCTTTTTAAACTTAGATAAATAATTTTGTGGGAAGTGTTTTTGGAAATATTTCTTTAAACGGCGCATTTCTGGCTTGCTCATTCCAATTGCATTTAAGTCTTCCTCTGTTACATATTTCAACTGAGCAGTTGTTTGTACCTTCAAGTCCCCTGTGTAAATATGTCTTGAATCATTATTTTGAATCCTTTAATAATTTTAATGAAAGTGCATACCTCGAATTCCAGGATAATATTGTTGAAGCTCTGCTTCCATAAGGAATTCATGCAAACCAGGTCCACTATTGCGGGACATTCCTCCTTGTGTATCTTTAAACAGACAAATACAACATATATAAATACCATTAAATAATACTTTCAATACATATATATATATATACAAACAACAAGGCAAAAGTAATTTTCTTTATCATATGATATTATAAGTTATTAATGCAAATTCAAATTTTAAATTAATCTTAGCATTTTGTATTACTATCTAACTAATTAATATGACACCAAGATGGATCAAATTTTCATCAATAAATCAATCATTGTTAAACTATGACAGATACCTGTGTCTTGCTAATATTGCTTAAGAGATTTAAGATAAGAGGACCTTTTAGAGTCAAGATTTATAAATTTCACTTCTGCAAACGCTTAATATTACCAAAATTAAACGATCACTTTTAAATATTATTATTAAGGGAACACACATTATTTATTATTGATAATATTGTAGCATCAAGGGAACGAATTCTTGTGCAATATGTAAAGGGAATAAGGTACAACTCGAAGCTTCTATATAAAAGGAAAGTACGAGCCGAAATAAACAGAACAGAAGAAAATAGAAAATAATAGAGGCAAATGGGAGTGGGGAGCATACGAAATTCCTGACACGCGACAATAATCCCGGTGTGTATCGCGTACACCAGGTCATACAATATTCTTCAGTGCATTGGTTGATTGGAATGTCAAAAACTGCCGCACGTTGCTGAAGCACCAGTTTAAAAAAAACGTGCTACCATTTAGAATACATTAATCCCTGTATACCACAATCAAACTAAATACCTCATAAAAAACGGAAAAACGGAAGATTATGTGTGAATCGTTGCATTCGTATAAAAGACACGCCCTGTGTGCTTCAAATACATTATTATTTATATAAGCACGTCCGGCGGGCTTGTACCGTGGCACTCACCCATTCTACGATGACGCAGCACGGTACACTTCTAGCTTCTCTCTTTGTCATGAGAAGTGAGCGTCTGCCACTTCGTTTGACCGATCTGTGATCCAAAATCACAAAAGTTATCTCTTTCTTCGTTGTTTCAACTCTCCCCTCCTCCATATAAATCCAACTTCTACTTTCCGTCAGTTCACATCTTTTACTATTCGAGATACTTTTCCTTCTCGAGACAATGTTTGACTTCCTTTTTAAGAAAGGATATATTTATCACTTAGGAATAAGAACACTTATGCTTATTGCCGGTTCGCTTACTTAATGATTAAAGCGAATTGAAGCTTTAATTTTTTTGCGAACTATTCTATATGTTACAAACGGATCGGCTGCGATAATGGCCCCGCTTCGCGAGAAATCAAAGAAACTATTGAAGAAGATAAATTTGAAATTTCTTCATTCTTTTTGAATTCCTCTTTTGATTTCTTTCTTTTTAGTTTTCTGTTCTATTAAAAAAATAAATAATTTTCAAAACAGAATTCTATTCAAATCTTCAAAACAAACGTGAGCTTATATATGGTTACAAAATTATCGTATTTAATTAACAATTTCAATTATTTAATTGCAGTACAAAGCTTGTATTTCTTAATATTATTTATAGAATGATAAATTACATTTTTAGTGAAAACATAATTTTGTAATTATAGTAATAATGATATGGAATATTATTCAAATTGAGTACCACTGAATGAGATTCAGGGTACTTGAATAGGCAGATCTGTTAACACGATTTAGTTACTTTTACATCTTTTTAGAGGTCTCTGTAGACATTTTTAATTTTCTTCATATTAGATGGCAGTGACAGCAGTGATGCCAGACTCAGGACGGGAGTTCTCGAGAACACCCCCTTCCAATACGCACACTACTGCAGGAGACGCGTGTACGTGAGCTCAGCGTTTCGGACGACTTCGGGAAATCGAGAGAGAAAACAAATGAAAGACTTTCTCTCTCGCTCTTGAAGCACTGAAATCCAATGTGGTTGGATTCTCGCCAGGACTCATTTTACCTGTAGTGACGTATATGTACGTATGAGTTCCCATGCGGAGACAATGAGTAAGATCGATGAAGTGCATTGTATTCAACCAAACCCACACCTATTTATTTGTACATTATTTTACCGAATAAACGTACATCACTCTTGCATCCTTAAATTAATGGCTTTTATCATTTATTTGTACTCTTCGATTTTTCGATATTATCTGTGGTTGAGTCAATGAAAAAAAAAATGCAGAAAGCTGCCCTTTCATTATATATATATAATTTCCTTATTTCTCTTTGTTCATCACAATTCCTTAAACTTCAATTCTTTATGTAATAATTTATTGCATTACCAATTAGCCTTCATTGTTTAGTTTAGTTTAGTTATTTTTTGATTATTAAATACAGTCAAGTTTTGGCGCAAAATAGAATTACTTTTAGTTTCATGGTATTTAATGAATTACAATTAAATTGTGTACAATTTTTAATAATTTTATACATTTAGGCAATATTTTCGATGGTTTAATATTTTATTAAAATTTTTATAACAAATCTGAATGATATTACGTAAAATGTGTTCTTTTGACGATTAATCAATTTTTCGGATGATAAATCGATGATGTCCTTTAAAAACAAATAATTTACTGAATTTTATAATTGTTTGTACAATAAATTTTTGCAGTTCCCATTGTCCGGTATTATTTAATTATTTTTAATTTTGTAAATGTAAACGATTTTTAACACTAAACAGAGGCACTTCTAAATTTCCTTGTATTCAATATATTACAATTAAATTATTTGAAGTTTTGATAGTTTTTGAACTATCGAACTTATATACTACAGTTCATGTAATATATTTAATATTTCGTTAGTAAATAAGAAAAATGTTCTGTAAAATTTTATTGATTAAAGGATATATACTTTTAATATTTAAATAATGATTAGAAGAAGATTGGAAAAATACATTTCTATTAATAAAATAATTCTAATGCTTACAATGAAGCTAAGTTGTCAATTCTAATCAGTAAAAGAAAATGTGTCTCAACTATTACCATTTCTATTCATAATTTATAATTCCGCGCAAAGTAATGAACAATTTCGGTTCTACACAATCCTTCTGTATTAGAAATTCACGATTATCTTCATTTGTTATTTTAAATGTAAAAAGTTACTGAACCTGTAAAATTCGTTACGAAGTGAAAAGCAAATAGAATTATAAAACTAAATTTCGTAGGATTATTTATGAACACACTCTTCTAGATAGGAAAAATATAGATAATTTATAGGAAATGAATATAATATTCCATACGCGTTATCGTTCAATTAATTTTTATTAATCGTTATTTTACATTAACGATGATGCCATAACTTTACTTATTTCAAATTCGCGCTGAATCGTTCTGCGCAACCGCGGCCGGCTGCTGGTCTGTGACGCCGGTCGAGGTGACCCTTTCCAGCGTGGGACGCCATCGCGTACGGATGTTTGACAGGTCGAACGAAACGTGTCTCGCATAATCGCCAACCATAAACGCGTTTTTACGGGTTATAGCTTCGTGATTTCGCGTAATTTAGCCCATTCATCACTATTAACGGTCGGGAGTGTTAGATTTTTATTTTTATTTGTTTTTATATCACCGATTCGATACAAATTCAATTCGCCTACAGTGTTTCGCGACCGGGAGTGTTAGACTTTTATCTTATTTTTTTTTTATTAACGAGTGGTGGTACCTGGATATAGGACTGCATCCTGGATACTACTGATGCTACTGATAATCTACCCGATGCAGGGCTATGGGGTCCATAGAAGACGCGTGATGCTAATCGCCATACGGTGAGTCACATATTTCATTGTTCCTCCGGTTTCCAATCATGTCGTAGGACGAATGGTCCGAAACGACACGGGAATTGGTTGTATTTTTTATTATTATTGCGAGCATAGTGACCACGAGTATTTTATTACTCGTGTACATTGATATATTATTTGTTAGGGCTTTCTTGTGTCTCGCGTTTGCATAAATTTATTACATCCATTTCTGTTTTATATGATTTTATAATTTTACACAACTTCATTATATTGAGTATTATTATTTGCATTAGAATTTCATATTGTCTCATACTAAAGCTTCGATCTGTTACGCACAAAAACTTTCGAAAGACGTTCGAGCTTGCTTACGTAATGTAAACAAGAAAGCATTTCGCGACGAGCTGGCAGGTGGTATCGAAGCGACAGCTGTTGAACACATGTTCATTGTCTTCGATTCTTAGAATTGTCGCCTCGATAATCCTACCACTCGAGGGTTTTTTTAACATGTTCATTCAGAGCTTGGAAATATATTTCATGTAGTGAATAGGAAACAGTTTACTTTGTATTAAAATAAATTTCCAAATTACCCAGCTCTGAATACGTACCTTTTCCCTTCCCATTCCTTCAACGTAATAAAATAAATAAAATATGTGAAATAAATAAAGCGAATAAAACAAACAAAACCCTTCCTTGTGTTTTATTATCCCCTTCTCTGAAAAAAGTGTTAGATCGTTAGCTATGTTATTAATTACATTTTTAGCTGGGATTCATAGCACACATGAAGACGCAAGGTTAGTCGTATTTTTGTGTTCAATTATTATGTGTAGTATTGGCCGTTTTATCCATCCATTCTTATACATATCAATTTTTTAAACTCGGTATTTCAATTTCGTCGTTCGGCGTCGAATTGCAATATTTTCTTTGTGCATATTTGTTATTCCTCGGTGTCAAACTTCGGATGCTTGAACGGCGGCCGCTACATGTAATAGGCTAGAAAA
This sequence comes from Tetrapedia diversipes, assembly GCA_033822845.1. Classification (NCBI taxonomy): domain Eukaryota; kingdom Metazoa; phylum Arthropoda; class Insecta; order Hymenoptera; family Apidae; genus Tetrapedia; species Tetrapedia diversipes. Next base: position 236,932 of record JAOPTO010002434.1, read on the forward strand.
TTATTCATGATACAAACTCCACTTTAAATTCAACATATTGTTTTTTGTCAGCTCAGAATTAAATAAATGTTAGAATTTTCAATTTAAATAAATATCTTTTATACAAATTTACAAGTAAGCAATTCAGGAGATTTAATTAACTTCGAAAATTGTCATTCAGATATTATAGTCTTGAATTTAGGAATAATATCTATAAATTTAAAATTCATTAATTAGTGCTTCTTTTTATTTGATCTGTTGTTCTTTCGAAGTTGTTTAGTTCGGAAGCTTTTTTTTTTAACGCACGTAGGGAACAGTCGAACATTCATAAAGAAATTGTGGATGTTTATGCAAATTAATATTTTTATTAGTACAATTAAAGGAATCGAGCTTAAATAAAAATTTATATCTTGCACATTGAGTGTATTTCGTGCTTCTACATTTATTTGAATTTCCCATTAATGCATAAACATCTATGGTTTAATATCGAGTTGCTGCAAATGTTTTGTTGAATTCATTCTCATCTGCTTGCCGAAGAAGAAGGAAATCTACAGCTGTATCTTCGAAGAGGCCCAACATGTTACGAAGAGGGCTGCAACGTAATGGTTGTCCATATTAGAGTAAACGTTTTGTTCTACGATGGACAACCATTTTTTATTTTACTTTGTCACTATGCTCGCTATGTGTTCTTTATCTATTTTACACTATTGTCCAAAATCGAGAAGTACTAACACAGATTTCGTTCCCAAATGAAATATAATATTATTCTGTGCAACAAGTTTTAAATATTCAATTTTCAATTAATTAAAACATTTCTGTGTACTACTTGATATTTGGGTCATTTATTGTTTAATAGGAACGGTAAGTCTTTTTTTATCATTTTCGCTTTCACTTTTGAGAACACATTAGATGTTTCACGTAATATTTAAATCATAATTACGAATATTCAACTTTTAACTAAAACTTAAAGCTTATTAAATTGGCGTTGCAAATTAATACAGCCTCTCAAGTTTTCTGATATGAATATTTTACTTTATCTAATATTTCAAATATATTAAATTAATGTCTTGCATCATTAGAGGCTGTCGGGTATGTTTCCGATTTTCTTTTTTGAAAATTCTCACTTTATTTTGAAAAAAGTAATGGTTTTGATAAATGCTTAAATTATCTCTGTTAACATCCAAAGAATTATAATATTATTGCAACAAAATACAATAATTTGAATTCCAACATTAAAATCTTTAATTTACAAGTAGTAATCAATTTTTTAATTTAAACGTTTTAATTAAAAAATTTTTTAAATCATTAATTAGTATAAGTACTCCTTTGGGTACTTCGCAAGATCTGTTAGTCTTCTCAGAGTTGTTTAGTTTTTCGGAAGCTCTTTTTTAACGAACGTAGGGAATATTCAAACATTTCTAAGTGAACGTGTAGTTTAAGAAAATTTATAATTTGACGAACTATGTTGAAAAAATAGAATTCGAACAAAGTAAAAAATATTTAACTGCTACGACCTATAAATTAGTTTTAATATTTCATATATTTTACGTATTGCATTTTCTATTTCGTATTCGTTTCGGTTTCCCATAGATGTTTCGCTCGATGAAGAGGTCAGGAAGGGGCCTGCCAGGACTTGGAAATTAGTACCGCGAATGAGCATAGTTTATAGGTTTTGCCCACGGTTTTTTCGCTTTTCAGAGAGTTTCGAAAATAGTCAGTATATAGGTTCTACCAATTTAGGAGTTATGGAAAGTAGGATCTCCGAGGGAAGGGTTTAGGGGTTTACAGATTAGAGAGTTTAGGATAGGGGGTTAAAGGGTAGGGAGTATCTAGATTCAAACCCTCCGTTTAGGCGGACATTGGTTTAGTAAAGTAGTAGTTTGTTAGTACCTTTAAACTTGGTACCTTTTGTCCAGTAGTCAGCGTGGCCGTGGCGCGTATATACTCTCAGGGCCCTCCGTTTACGCGGAGCTTGTTTGTTGAAAGGTCACAGCCACGTTGCAATTCGAGTCCTTTTTTATTTGTTAGGGGTACCGGGGGTGGGTTTCGCGGTCGTGACGTTGGGGGTACGCGGTCGTAACGTTGGGATACGCGGTCGTAACGTTCGCGGTACGCGGTTTAAGGGGTGGATTCAAACCCTCCGTTCACACGGAGTTAGGTTTAGTAAAGTAGTAGTCTGTAAGTACCTTTAAATTTGGTACCTTTTGTCCGGCAGTCAGCGTGGCCGTGGCGCGTATATACTCTCAGGGCCCTCCGTTCACGCGGAGCTTGTTTGTTGAAAGGTCACAGCCACGTTGCATTCGGGTGCTTTTTTATTTGCTAGCGTATTCCGGGGGTGGGTTTCGCGATCGTAGGGTTGGGGGTATATGGGGGAGGGGGGTGGGAGCAAACCCTCCGTTTATGCGGAGTTTGGTTCAGTTGTTCAATTCTGTACATTTTGGTACATTCAGTCCGGGGGCCAGTCTGTTTCTAGCGCGTATATACACTCAGGGCCCTCCGTTACCGCGGAGCTTGTTTCGTTGAAAGGTTATAACCAGGCTGGACTCGGACTTTTTTGGTTAGGTTATCGCGCGCGAGGGTTGTGGGAGTGGTGGGTTTAGGGAATTCGGTGAGCAGGCGCGCGTGGGGTTCTGTGGGTGTAGAGTCAAGGGGTATTAGTAGGGCGAAGGTATAGCGATAATCGGTGTAGGAATACGGCACACCAACCAATCGGTGTGGGTTGTAGGTGTAGAACCCGGTGCGTTTTTTGCTAGGGGTGTGGGACGAGGGTGCATCGCGTTTAAGGGGTTTGTGGGTTTTGAGTCGAAGGGGTAGCGGTTTGGATCGCGTTTAAGGGTAAGCGGTTTCGTGCGTGTTAGGTTCCGTGTATCAGGGGGTAATAGCATAAGGGTGGGGGTTTTGCGGGTATTCGGGTCTTCGGTGGCGCGGAAAACGGGGTGTGGGTTCAAACCCTCCGTTCACCCGGAGTGGGTTCAAACCATCCGTTCACACGGAGTTTGGTTTAGTAGAGTAGTCTTATAGTACTTTATAGTACTTTCCATTAGATAATCGATGTGGCCGTGATGCGACCCCACCGCCGGGGGCCGTCGTGCAGAGGCGTGATCCTTCCAGCATTTCAGGGTCCTCCGTTCACGCGGAGCTTGAGTGCGTTTTAGCGTTATAGCCACGTTGAATTGGGGTGCTTTTTTATTTGCTTTTGTATTTGCTAACGGTTTCCGGGGGTTGGTAAAGGGGCCGTAGGGTGGTGGGGGGGGGTACGGTAGGGTGGGGGGTGGGCGCAAACCCTCCGTTTATGCGGAGTTTGGTCCAGTTGTTCAATTCTGTACATTTTGGTACATTCAGTCCGGGGGCCAGTCTGTTTCTAGCGCGTATATACACTCAGGGCCCTCCGTTGACGCGGAGCTTGTTTCGTTGAAAGGTTATAACCAGGCTGGACTCGGGCTTTTTTGGTTAGGGTAACGGGTGTGGGTCGTGGGAGTGGTGGGTTTAAGTAATTCGGTGAGCGGACGCGCGTGGGGTTCTATGGGTGTAGAGGTGTTAGAATCACGTTTAAGGGTAAGCGGTTTTGTGCGTGTTGGGTTCCGGGGATCAGGGGTAATATTATAAGGATGAGGGGTTTTGCGGGTGCGCGTTCCGGGGATCACGGTAATAGTATAAGGGTGAGGGGTTTTTTGGGTATTCGGGTCTTGGGCGCTGGGTAAAAGTACAGGGGAAGGGGGTGCTGGGATGGGGGGCAGGGTGGGTGGGTCTCGAAGTGCAGTCACCTCCTCGTGGTGAGACCTGGAAATTGGTGTTGGTTTTCCGTTGAGTAATCAGTGGAATACCGTACCAAGCTAAGAACTGCGCAAGGAATTTATGGTTCAATTAATTTTGAATAGAACTTCTCATCTGCAATTTGTTGGACATCTAATAATTTTAAAATAAAGATAAGGTAAGTATGGCGCGGTTTCCAGTATAAACTGATGATCAATAAAAATTGAATAAACATTAATCCGTATAAATTATTACATTCATCTTTTATGAATTAATTATATCTTTGCAATTTAAAAACGTGTGCTAATAAATGAACCTGTAATACTTAGCTCTGTAATTCTATTTGTTCGTTATTTCGTTATGAATTTTACAAGTAATTTTTTATATTCGTAATAATATACAAAAGTAATCGTGGATGATTTTTAATGTAGAAGGTTTATGTTTAGTTTATGTTTAATATAGAAGGCCCCACCATAATTCTATAAAATGTAATATTCGCCAAGACAATACCAATTCAGGACTAAAATGAAAGTTCCTGCAAAAGAAATTAGTACTTACATACTTTTGTAATTAAATTTCTTTATGCTGCATCATAAAATTTCAATTAATTTATTGTTTGTTTGTTGAAAATGTAGTATAGTAATACATTTTAAATATCACGTTTATTACATGGATTTATTGCTCGTTGAAAGAATCATCATAGAATCAGCCGTTTCATTTCGGCCGACCTTTAGGTTTACACACTGCATACGGTATGTAAATTTAAGAAATTCGTTTAAATGAACTGAATCGTAACAAAATCCACATAAATAGATAATATGAGGCCTAGAAAAGAAGGTACACGCGTTAGAATTCCTGAATAAACGCCGCAAATATATATTTTTGCAAACTGTCGGTTTGATCGATTTTGTGGACACTGAAACACTATCACCACATACCGGTGAACGGGTGGAACTAATTTTCGTCTACCTGTCACTTACAACCCAGCAAAAATATTAAAATTTCTCTACTTAATGACAAGCTATTTATATGATTGTCGGCTCAAATTAAAGGTAAAGATCTCTGTAACTAGAGATTAATCATATGGTATCAAAAGCAAGTGAGACTTTGTAGAAATAAGAATTAAGTAAAAAGGTGAACGAAGAAAGTGATTTTAAATTTTCGCGCTTAAATTAAGTAACTTTAGTTTGTGGCTCCATCTATTGATGAACGGTTGAAACTGTTACCGAAGTAGTTCGTTTATTTACCGCGTAGGTGGAGCAACTATGTCTTTCTTCACCGCCTCTTTTTATTATTGAAAAAATTTGCGAGTTGTTTGCGGGTTTCTTTGATAGGTGGCAGGCCTCATCAAAGTCAGTTACCACTTTTGTTTACTTGTCGATAAATGTTGTCACCAGTTTGGACACCTTTTGGAGAGATGGCGCTGTTAACGTGATTAAAATCTTTTTGATATGTGGGAAATTTTAAACTGATTTTATATATTGCAAAAAGATAAATTGTATAATTATTGTATGCCACTATAAGTTACTAATGCTTAACCGTATGTGTCTGTACGTATACATTTATTGAACTGCAATGTGTAAAACAGGTAAAGCAATAATTAAAAAAGAAATAAAGTGGTATGATATAACATTTGTAAATTAATTTCATAACTTTTATAGCTGCTATTTCTATAATTCGAAGTTGTATCTACCTTTTAACTATGGTTCAATTTTATGGTTCAATTAATTTTGAACAAAACTTCTCATCTATAATTTGTTGGACATTTAATAATTTTAAAATAAAGATAATGTAAGTATAGCGCGGTTTTGCAGTCCCATTATTCAACATATAGAGAACATTAAGTTGTATTATCGTGTTCTCCAATAAACTGTTTGATTGAAATATACACAGTTTTATATGCGTTGCATACCTTTACAGATAATTTTCTAATAACATAATTTTCAAATCGCAAAAAATACATATCGGGAGTAATTTAGTATCTTAAAAGTTTGCGCCGTGACATTTTGAAACTCGTAGTAATAGTTGCAACTATTGGTTTTCGATTTATAAATTTGATCACACATTTGAATGGTTAATATTGAATATAAAAATAAATATTGTTACAGAACGCGTCTGGACCTGGAAATGAACAACGGGACAACTCCCAGCATCGGAAATCTACTGAAGAAATTACACACATATTGCAAAATCAGATTATTTATTGCAAAATTGTTTTATACAATGTATTTTACAAAAATCATAATAAATTAGATTAATTTAACAGTATTACAATTCTTTACCATTTATTCCCTCTCCCATCTTATCTAAGATAATAATAAATAATGTACGGCAAAATTTAAAAATAAAATTCGAAAAAACTAGTACAAAATGCGAGAAAATAGAAAACGTAACGAAATCTGTTGAAAAATTCCGAGAAAAATATTCCCTGCTACCTCCTCGGTTGTTATGTTCTCCTAATACAAAATCGAGATTCTCAGAGCAAAGTTCGCTTCAGATTCGAAAGTTCCGCGCTCGAAAAATTCCGAGAAATGACGTCACGTTCCGAGAAATCGCGAAATTCCGAGAAGTGACGTCACGTTCCGAGAAATCGAGAAATTCTGAGAAATGACGTCACGTTCCGAGAAGTCGAGAAATTCTTAGAAATGACGTCACGGTCCGAGAAATCGAGAGCGCGGGAAACATGTGCCACCTCCTTGCATGTCATGTTCTCCTGATACAAAATTTCAAATTCATTTCAAATTTTGCTCCGAAAATCTCGATTTTGTATCAGGAGAACATAATGACTGAGGAGGTGGCACGGAATATTTTTCTCGGAACGTGACGTCATTTCTCGGAATTTTTCGAGCGCGGAACTTTCGAATC
>JAOPTO010002434.1:243548-263094 GCA_033822845.1 Tetrapedia diversipes
ATTTGTTGGACATCAATATCACGTTTATTACATGGATTTATTGCTCGTTGAAAGAATCATCATAGAATCAGCCGTTTCATTTCGGCCGATCTTTAGGTTTACACACTGCATACGGTATGTAAATTTAAGAAATTCGTTTAAATGAACTGAATCGTAACAAAATCCACATAAATAAATAATATGAGGCCTAGAAAAGAAGGTACACGCGTTAGAATTCCTGAGTAAACGCTGCAAATATATATTTTTGCAAACTGTCGGTTTGATCGATTTTGTGGACACTGAAACACTATCACCACATACCGGTGAACGGGTGGAACTAATTTTCGTCTACCTGTCACTTACAATCCAGCAAAAATATTAAAATTTCTCTACTTAATGACAAGCTATTTATATGATTGTCGGCTCAAATTAAAGGTAAAGATCTCTGTAACTAGAGATTAATCATATGGTATCAAAAGCAAGTGAGACTTTGTAGAAATGAGAATTAAGTAAAAAGGTGAACCAAGAAAGTGATTTTAAATTTTCGCGCTTAAAATAAGTAACTTTAGTTTCTGGCTCCATCTATTGATGAACCGTTGAAACTGTTACCGAAGTAGTTCGTTTATTCACCGTGTAGGTGGAGCAACAGTGTCTTTCTTCACTGCCTCTTTTTATTATTGAAAAAATTTGCGAGTTGTTTGCGGGTTTCTTTGATAGGTGGCAGGCCTCATCAAAGTCAGTTACCACTTTTGTTTACTTGTCGATAAATGTTTGACACCAGTTTGGACACTTTTTGGAGAGATGGCCCTGTTAACGTGATTAAAATGTATTTGATATGTTGAAAATTTAAAACTGATTTTATATATTGCAAATACATAAATTGTATAATTATTGTATGCCACTATAAGTTACTAATGCTTAACCGTATGTGTCTGTACGTATACATTTATTGAACTGCAATGTGTAAAACAGGTAAAGCAATAATTAAAAAAGAAATAAAGTGGTACGATATAACATTTGTAAATTAATTTCATAACTTTTATAGCTGCTATTTCTATAATTCCAAGTTGTATCTACCTTTTAACTATGGTTCAATTAATTTTGAACAAAACTCCTCATCTATAATTTGTTGGACATTTAATAATTTTAAAATAAAGATAAAGTAAGTATAGCGCGGTTTTGCAGTCCTATTATTCAACATATAGAGAACATTAAGTTGTATTATCGTGTTATGCGATAAACTGTTTGATTGAAATATACACAGTTTTATATGCGTTGCATACCTTTACAGATAATTTTCTAATAATATAATTTTCAAATCGCAAAAAATAAATTTCGGGAGTAATTTAGTATCTTAAAAGTTTGCGCCGTGACATTTTGAAACTCGTAGTAATAGTTGCAACTATTGGTTTTCGATTTATAAATTTTATCACACATTTGAATGGTTAATATTGAATATAAAAATAAATATTGTTACAGAACGCGTCTGGACCTGGAAATGAACAGCGGGACAACTCCCAGCACCGGAAATCTCCAGAAGAAATTACACACATATTGCAAAATCAGATTATTTATTGTAAAATTATTTTATACAATGTATTTTACAATAATCGTAATAAATTAGATTAACTTAACAGTATTACAATGCTTCATCATTTATTCCCTCTCCTATCTTATCTAAGATATTAATAAATAATGTTCTGCAAAATTTAAAAATAAAATTCGAGAAAACTAGTAAGAACCGCGAAAAAATAAAAAAAGTAATGAAATCTGTTGAAAAATTCCGAGAAATCACGAAGTTTTAAGAAAAATATTCCGTGCCACCTCCTTGGTTGTCATGTTCTCCTGATACAAAATCTCGATTTTCGGAGCAAAGTCCGGTTGCGATTCAAAAATTCCGCGCTCGAGAAATTCCAAGAAATGACGTCACGTTCCGAGAAAAATATTCCGTGCCACCTCCTCAGTCATTATGTTCTCCTGATACAAAATCGAGATTTTCGGAGCAAAATTTGAAATGAATTTGAAATTTTGTATCAGGTGAACATGACATGCAAGGAGGTGGCACATGTTTCCCGCGCTCTCGATTTCTTGGAACGTGACGTCATTACTTGGAATTCGCGATTTCTCGGACCGTGACGTCATTTCTAAGAATTTCTCGACTTCTCGGACCGTGACGTCATTTCTCAGAATTTCTCGATTTCTCGGAACGTGACGTCACTTCTCGGAATTTCGCGATTTCTCGGAACGTGACGTCATTTCTCGGAATTTTCCGAGCGCGGAACTTTCGAATCTGAAGCGAACTTTGCTCTGAGAATCTCGATTTTGTATTAGGAGAACATAACAACCGAGGAGGTAGCAGGGAATATTTTTCTCGGAATTTTTCAACAGATTTCGTTACGTTTTCTATTTTCTCGCGTTTTGTACTAGTTTTTTCGAATTTTATTTTTAAATTTTGCCGTACATTATTTATTATTATCTTAGATAAGATGGGAGAGGGAATAAATGGTAAAGCATTGTAATACTGTTAAATTAATCTAATTTATTATGGTTTTTGTAAAATACATTGTATAAAACAATTTTGCAATAAATAATCTGATTTTGCAATATGTGTGTAATTTCTTCAGTAGATTTCCGATGCTGGGAGTTGTCCCGTTGTTCATTTCCAGGTCCACACGAGTTCTGTAACAATATTTATTTTTATATTCAATATTAACCATTCAAATGTGTGATAAAATTTATAAATCGAAAACCAATAGTTGCAACTATTACTACGAGTTTCAAAATGTCACGGCGCAAACTTTTAAGATACTAAATTACTCCCGAAATGTATTTTTTGCGATTTGAAAATTATGTTATTAGAAAATTATCTGTAAAGGTATGCAACGCATATAAAACTGTGTATATTTCAATCAAACAGTTTATTGGAGAACACGATAATACAACTTAATGTTCTCTATATGTTGAATAATGGGACTGCAAAACCGCGCTATACTTACATTATCTTTATTTTAAAATTATTAAATGTCCAACAAATTATAGATGAGAAGTTTTGTTCAAAATTAATTGAACCATAAAATTGAACCATAGTTAAAAGGTAGATACAACTTCGAATTATAGAAATAGCAGCTATAAAAGTTATGAAATTAATTTACAAATGTTATATCATACCACTTTATTTCTTTTTTAATTATTGCTTTACCTGTTTTACACATTGCAGTTCAATAAATGTATACGTACAGACACATACGGTTAAGCATTAGTAACTTATAGTGGCATACAATAATTATACAATTTATCTTTTTGCAATATATAAAATCAGTTAAAAATTTCCCACATATCAAAAAGATTTTAATCACGTTAACAGCGCCATCTCTCCAAAAAGTGTCCAAACTGGTGACAAACATTTATCGACAAGTAAACAAAAGTGGTAACTGACTTTGATGAGGCCTGCCACCTATCAAAGAAACCCGCAAACAACTCGCAAATTTTTTCAATAATAAAAAGAGGCGGTGAAGAAAGACATAGTTGCTCCACCTACACGGTAAATAAACGAACTACTTCGGTAACAGTTTCAACCGTTCATCAATAGATGGAGCCACAAACTAAAGTTACTTAATTTAAGCGCGAAAATTTAAAATCACTTTCTTCGTTCACCTTTTTACTTAATTCTTATTTCTACAAAGTCTTACTTGCTTTTGATACCATATGATTAATCTCTAGTTACAGAGATCTTTACCTTTAATTTGAGCCGACAATCATATAAATAGCTTGTCATTAAGTAGAGAAATTTTAATATTTTTGCTGGGTTGTAAGTAACAGGTAGACGAAAATTAGTTCCACCCGTTCACTGGTATGTGGTGATAGTGTTTCAGTGTCCACAAAATCGATCAAACCGACAGTTTGTAAAAATATATATTTGCAGCGTTTATTCAGGAATTCTAACGCGTGTACCTTCTTTTCTAGGCCTCATATTATCTATTTATGTGGATTTTGTTACGATTCAGTTCATTTAAACGAATTTCTGAAATTTACATACCGTATGCAGTGTGTAAACCTAAAAGTCGGCCGAAATGAAACGGCTGATTCTATGATGATTCTTTCAACGAGCAATAAATCCATGTAATAAACGTGATATTTAAAATGTATTACTATACTACATTTTCAACAAACAAACAATAAATTAATTGAAATTTTATGATGCAGCATAAAGAAATTTAATTACAAAAGTATGTAAGTACTAATTTCTTTTGCAGGAACTTTCATTTTAGTCCTGAATTGGTATTGTCTTGGCGAATATTACATTTTATAGAATTATGGTGGGGCCTTCTATATTAAACATAAACTAAACATAAACCTTCTACATTAAAAATCATCCACGATTACTTTTGTATATTATTACGAATATAAAAAATTACTTGTAAAATTCATAACGAAATAACGAACAAATAGAATTACAGAGCTAAGTATTACAGGTTCATTTATTAGCACACGTTTTTAAATTGCAAAGATATAATTAATTCATAAAAGATGAATGTAATAATTTATACGGATTAATGTTTATTCAATTTTTATTGATCATCAGTTTATACTGGAAACCGCGCCATACTTACCTTATCTTTATTTTAAAATTATTAGATGTCCAACAAATTGCAGATGAGAAGTTCTATTCAAAATTAATTGAACCATAAATTCCTTGCGCAGTTCTTAGCTTGGTACGGTATTCCACTGATTACTCAACGGAAAACCAACACCAATTTCCAGGTCTCACCACGAGGAGGTGACTGCACTTCGAGACCCACCCACCCTGCCCCCCATCCCAGCACCCCCTTCCCCTGTACTTTTACCCAGCGCCCAAGACCCGAATACCCAAAAAACCCCTCACCCTTATACTATTACCGTGATCCCCGGAACGCGCACCCGCAAAACCCCTCACCCTTATAATATTACCCCTGATCCCCGGAACCCAACACGCACAAAACCGCTTACCCTTAAACGTGATTCTAACACCTCTACACCCATAGAACCCCACGCGCGTCCGCTCACCGAATTACTTAAACCCACCACTCCCACGACCCACACCCGTTACCCTAACCAAAAAAGCCCGAGTCCAGCCTGGTTATAACCTTTCAACGAAACAAGCTCCGCGTCAACGGAGGGCCCTGAGTGTATATACGCGCTAGAAACAGACTGGCCCCCGGACTGAATGTACCAAAATGTACAGAATTGAACAACTGGACCAAACTCCGCATAAACGGAGGGTTTGCGCCCACCCCCCACCCTACCGTACCCCCCCACCACCCTACGGCCCCTTTACCAACCCCCGGAAACCGTTAGCAAATACAAAAGCAAATAAAAAAGCACCCCAATTCAACGTGGCTATAACGCTAAAACGCACTCAAGCTCCGCGTGAACGGAGGACCCTGAAATGCTGGAAGGATCACGCCTCTGCACGACGGCCCCCGGCGGTGGGGTCGCATCACGGCCACATCGATTATCTAATGGAAAGTACTATAAAGTACTATAAGACTACTCTACTAAACCAAACTCCGTGTGAACGGATGGTTTGAACCCACTCCGGGTGAACGGAGGGTTTGAACCCACACCCCGTTTTCCGCGCCACCGAAGACCCGAATACCCGCAAAACCCCCACCCTTATGCTATTACCCCCTGATACACGGAACCTAACACGCACGAAACCGCTTACCCTTAAACGCGATCCAAACCGCTACCCCTTCGACTCAAAACCCACAAACCCCTTAAACGCGATGCACCCTCGTCCCACACCCCTAGCAAAAAACGCACCGGGTTCTACACCTACAACCCACACCGATTGGTTGGTGTGCCGTATTCCTACACCGATTATCGCTATACCTTCGCCCTACTAATACCCCTTGACTCTACACCCACAGAACCCCACGCGCGCCTGCTCACCGAATTCCCTAAACCCACCACTCCCACAACCCTCGCGCGCGATAACCTAACCAAAAAAGTCCGAGTCCAGCCTGGTTATAACCTTTCAACGAAACAAGCTCCGCGGTAACGGAGGGCCCTGAGTGTATATACGCGCTAGAAACAGACTGGCCCCCGGACTGAATGTACCAAAATGTACAGAATTGAACAACTGGACCAAACTCCGCATAAACGGAGGGTTTGCTCCCACCCCCCTCCCCCATATACCCCCAACCCTACGACCGCGAAACCCACCCCCGGAATACGCTAGCAAATAAAAAAGCATCCGAATGCAACGTGGCTGTGACCTTTCAACAAACAAGCTCCGCGTGAACGGAGGGCCCTGAGAGTATATACGCGCCACGGCCACGCTGACTGCCGGACAAAAGGTACCAAATTTAAAGGTACTTACAGACTACTACTTTACTAAACCTAACTCCGTGTGAACGGAGGGTTTGAATCCCCCCCTTAAACCGCGTACCGCGAACGTTACGACCGCGTATCCCAACGTTACGACCGCGTACCCCCAACGTCACGACCGCGAAACCCACCCCCGGTACCCCTAACAAATAAAAAAGGACTCGAATGCAACGTGGCTGTGACCTTTCAACAAACAAGCTCCGCGTGAACGGAGGGCCCTGAGAGTATATACGCGCCACGGCCACGCTGACTACTGGACAAAAGGTACCAAGTTTAAAGGTACTAACAAACTACTACTTTACTAAACCAATCTCCGCCTAAACGGAGGGTTTGAATCTAGATACTCCCTACCCTTTAACCCCCTATCCTAAACTCTCTAATCTGTAAACCCCTAAACCCTTCCCTCGGAGATCCTACTTTCCATAACTCCTAAATTGGTAGAACCTATATACTGACTATTTTCGAAACTCTCTGAAAAGCGAAAAAACCGTGGGCAAAACCTATAAACTATGCTCATTCGCGGTACTAATTTCCAAGTCCTGGCAGGCCCCTTCCTGACCTCTTCATCGAGCGAAACATCTATGGGAAACCGAAACGAATACGAAATAGAAAATGCAATACGTAAAATATATGAAATATTAAAACTAATTTATAGGTCGTAGCAGTTAAATATTTTTTACTTTGTTCGAATTCTATTTTTTCAACATAGTTCGTCAAATTATAAATTTTCTTAAACTACACGTTCACTTAGAAATGTTTGAATATTCCCTACGTTCGTTAAAAAAGAGCTTCCGAAAAACTAAACAACTCTGAGAAGACTAACAGATCTTGCGAAGTACCCAAATGAGTACTTATACTAATTAATGACTTAAAACATTTTTAAATTAAAACGTTGAAAATAAAAAATTCATTATTACTTGTAAATGAAGAATTTTTATGTTGGAATTCAAATTAATGTATTTTGTTCCAATAATATTATAATACTTTGGATGTTAACAGAAATAGTTTAAGCATTTGTCAAAACCATTGCATTTCCAAAATAAAGTGACAATTTTGAAAAAAGAAAATCGGGAACATACCCGAGAGCCTCTAATGATACAAGACATTAATTTAATAAGTTTGAAATATTAGATAAAGTAAAATATTCATATCAGAAAACTTGAGAGGCTGTATTAATTTGCAACACCAATTTCATAAGCTTTAAGTTTTAGTTAAAAGTTGAATATTCGTAATTATGATTTAAATATTACATGAAACACCTAAAGTGTTGAAAGTGAAAGTGAAAACGATAAAAAGAGACTTATCGTTCGTATTAAACAATAAATGACTCAAATGATCAAGAAGTACAAAGTAATATTTTAATTAATTAGAAATTCGAAACTATTTGTGCAAAATAATATTATATTTTATTTGGGAACGACATTTGTGTTAGTACTTCTCCATCTTTGATCATAGTGTACAACAGACAAATAGCGAGCATAGTGATAAAGTAACGTAAAGAATGGTAGTCCATCGTAGAACAGAATGCCTATTCTAATATGGACAACCATTACGTTGCAGCCCTCTTCGTGACAATATGTCGGGCCTCTTCGAAGATACAGCTGTAGATTTCTTTTTTCTTCGGCAAGCAGATGAGAATGAATTCGACAAAACATTTGCAGCAACTCGATATTAAACCATAGATGTTTATGCATTAATAGGAAATTCAAATAAATGTAGAAGCACGAAATAGACTCAATGTGCAAGATATAAATTTTTGTTTAAGCTTGATTCCTTTAATCGTACTAATAAAAATATTAATTTGCATAAACATCCACAATTTCTTTATGAATGTTCGACTATTCCCTACGTGCGTTAAAAAAAAGCTTCCGAACTAAACAACTTTGAAAGAACAACGGATCAAATAAAAAATCCAAAGAAGCACTAATTAATGAATTTTAAATTTATAGATATTATTCCTAAATTCAAGACTATAATATCTGAATTATAATTTTCGAATTAAATTAAATCTCCTGAATTGCTTACTTGTAAATTTGTATAAAATATATGTATTTAAATTGAAGATTCAAACATTTACTTAATTTTGAGCTGACAAGAAACAATACTTTGAATTAAAAATGGAGTTTGTATCATGAATAATTTGCTACCCTATTACATGTAGCAACCGCCGCTCAAGCATCCGAAGTTTGACACCGAGGAATAACGAATATGCACAAAGAAAGTATTGCAATTCGACGCCGAACGACGAAATCGAAATACCGAGTTTAAAAAATTGATATGTATACGAATGGATGCTAAAACGGCCAGTACTACACATAATAATTGAACACAAAAATATGACTAACCTTGTGTCTTCATGTGTGCTATGAATCCCAGTTAAAAATGTGATTAGTAACATAGCTAACGATCTAAGACTTTTCAGAGGAAAGAATAATTAAACACAAGGAAGGGTATTATTTGTTTTACTCAGTTTATTTATTTCACTCATTTTATTTATTTTATTATTAGGATGGAGAAATGGAAAGGGACAGGGCGAATATTCAGAGCTAGGTAAAATTTGGAAAAGAGAATATTTTGAAATCGGTCTTCAATATTTTTAATATTAGTAAGACACTATTGTTACATGCTACTTTAAAATTTCATCGGATGATATTGACTATTATATCATAATGTACTTATATATTAATATATGCATATTAACTAATTCATATATGACGCTTATACTTTATTATAACATTTTAATATAGAGTAGACTGCATTCTATTCACTACATGAAATATTTTTCCAAGCTCTGAATGAACATGTTAAAAAAACCCTGGAGTGGTAGCGTTATCGAAGCGACGAGTCTAATGATTGAAAACAATGAACAAGTGTTCAACAGCTGTTGCTTCGATGCCACCTACCGGCTCGTCGCGAAATGCTTTCTTGTTTACATTACGTAAGCAAGCCCTAACGTCCTTCGAAAGTTTTTACGCGTAACAGATCGAAGCTTTATTATGAGATAATATGAAATTCTAATGCAAATAATAATACCGAATACAATAAAGTTGTGTAAAATTATTAAATCATATGAAACAGAAATGGATGTAATAAATTTATGCAAACGTGAGACACAAGAAAGCCCTGACAAATAATATATCAATGTACACGAGTAATAAAATACTCGTGGTCACTATGCTCGCAATAATAAGCAAAAATACAACTAATTCCCGTGCCGTTTCGGACCATTCGTCCTACGACATGATTGGGAACCAGAAGAACAATGAAATATATGACTCACCGTATGGCGATTAGCATCACGCGTCTTCTATGGACCCCATAGCCCTGCATCGGGTAGATTATCAGTAGCATCAGTAGTATCCAGGATGCAGTCCTATATCCAGGTACCACCACTCGTTAATAAAAAAAAAATAAGATAAAAGTCTCCCGGTCGCGAAACACTGTAGGCGAATTGAATTTGTATCGAATCGGTGATATAAAAACAAATAAAAATAAAAATCTAACACTCCCGACCGTTAATAGTGATGAATGGGCTAAATTACGCGAAATCACGAAGCTATAACCCGTAAAAACGCGTTTATGGTTGGCGATTATGCGAGACGCGTTTCGTTCGACCTGTCAAACATCCGTACGCGATGGCGTCCCACGCTGGAAAGGGTCACCTCGACCGGCGTCACGGGCCAGCAGCCGGCCGCGGTTGCGCAGAACGATTCAGCGCGAATTTGAAATAAGTAAAGTTATGGCATCGTCGCTAATGTAAAATAACGATTAATAAAAATTAATTGAACGATAACGCGTATGGAATATTATATTCATTTCCTATAAATTATCTATATTTTTCTTATCTAGAAGAGTGTGTTCATAAATAATCCTACGAAATTTAGTTTTATAATTCTATTTGCTTTTCACTTCGTAACGAATTTTACAGGTTCAGTAACTTTTTACATTTAAAATAACAAATGAAGGTAATCGTGAATTTCTAATACAGAAGGATTGTGTAGAACCGAAATTGTTCATTACTTTGCGCGGAATTATAAATTATGAATAGAAATGGTAAAAGTTGAGACACATTTTCTTTTACTGATTAGAATTGACAACTTAGCTTCATTGTAAGCATTAGAATTATTTTATTAATAGAAATGTATTTTTCCAATCTTAAGCTTCTCACGATTTTACTAAAATCATAATCATAATAGAAGCAGAGGTGTATAACGTTTTAGATTAACCAACAAATAACCAACCATCATTATTTAAATATTAAAAGTATATATCCTTTAATCAATAAAATTTTACAGAATATTTTTCTTATTTACTAACGAAATATTAAAGATATTACATGAACTGTAGTATATAGGTTCGATAGTTTAAAAACTATCAAAACTTCAAATAATTTAATTGCAATATATTGAATACAAGGAAATTTAGAAGTGCCTCTGTTTAGTGTTAAAAATCGTTTACATTTACAAAATTAAAAATAATTAAATAATACCGGACAATGGGAACTGTAAAAATTTATTGTACAAACAATTATAAAATTCAGTAAATTATTTGTTTTTAAAGGACATCATCGATTTATCATCCGAAAAATTGATTAATCGTCAAAAGAACACATTTTACGTAATATCATTCAGATTTGTTATAAAAATTTTAATAAAATATTAAACCATCGAAAATATTACCTAAATGTATAAAATTATTAAAAATTGTACACAATTTAATTGTAATGCATTAAATACCATGAAACTAAAAGTAATTCTATTTTGCGCCAAAACTTGACTGTATTTATTAATTAAAAAATAACTAAATAATGAAGGCTAATTGGTAATGCAATAAATTATTGCATAAAGAATTGAAATTTAAGGAATTGTGATGAACAAAGAGAAATAAGGAAATTATATATATATAAGGAAAGGGCAGCTTTCTGCACTTTTTTTTCATTGACTCAACCACAGATAATATCGAAAAATCGAAGAGTACAAATAAATGATAAAAGCCATTAATTTAAGGATGCAAGAGTGATGCACGTTTATTCGGTAAAATAATGTACAAATAAATAGGTGTGGGTTTGGTTGAATACAATGCACTTCATCGATCTTACTCATTGTCTCCGCATGGGAACTCATACGTACATATACGTCACTACAGGTAAAATGAGTCCTGGTGAGAATCCAACCACATTGGATTTCAGTGCTTTAAGAGCGAGAAAGGAAGACTTTCATTTCTTTTCTACCTCCATTTCCCGAAGCCGGCCGAAACGCTGAGTTCACGTACACGCGTCTCCTGCAGTAGTGTGCGTATTGGAAGGGGGTGTTCTCGAGAACTCCCATCCTCAGTCTGGCATCACTGGCGCGAACGTGGTCGCGCAGTGGGACGCTGGGTATTACGACTCAGCACGAACTTCAAATAAGTAAAGTCACGGTTTCGTTGCCAGTAGTATAAACTGATGATTAATAAAAATTGAATAAACATTAATCCGTATAAATTATTACATTCATTTCTTATGAATTAATTATATTTTTCCAATTTAAAAACGGGGGATAATAAATGAACCTATAATACTTAGTTCTGTAATTCTATTTGTTCGTTATTTCGTAATCAATTTTACAACTAATTTTTTATATTTGTAATAATATACAAAAGCAATCGTGGAAGATTTATAATGTAGAAGGTTTATGTTTAGTTTATAATTCAATAAAATGTAATATTCGTCAAGATGATACCAATTCAGAACTAAAATGAAAGTTCCAATAGAAATTAGTACCTACATATTTTTTTAATTGAATTTCTTTATGCTACATCATAAAATTTCAATTAATTTATTGTTGAAATTGAGAACTATTGTTGAAAGTTAGACTTTGGAAAAATAAAAATTAGGTAAAAAGATAAACGAGGAAAGTGATTTTAAATTTTCGCGCTTAAATTAATGTGACTTTAGTTTGCTGCCCCATCTATTGAAGAATGATTGAAACTGTTAGCGAAGTAGTTCGGCTGTTTACCGTATAGGTGGAGCAGCTATGCCGTTTTTTTCCCGGTCTCTTTTTATTGTTGGTAAAAATGTGTGAGTTGTTTGCGGATTTCTTTGATAGATGGCAGGCCTCATCAAAGTCAGTTACCACTTTTGCTTAGTTGTCGATTAATATTTGTTACCAGTTTGGACACTTTTTGGAGAGATGGCATCATTAATGTTATTAAAATGTTTTAGATATGCGAGAAATTTAAAAATGATTTTATATATTGCAAAAGATAAATTGTATAATTATTGGATGTCACTATAAGTTGCTAATGCTTAACCGTGTGTGGCAGGATAATAGGCAGGCTACTCTGTGTCGCAAGCTTACTTTCCACATTGGTTAGATTTCGGCGCTTCAAGAGCAAGAAAGGAAGACTTTCATTTCTTTTCTACCTCCATTTCCCGAAGCCGGCCGAAACGCTGAGTTCACGTACACGCGTCTCCTACAGTAGCGTGCATAGTGGTGGGGGCTGTTCTCGAGAACTCCCGTCCTCAGTCTGGCATCACAAAGTCTGGCATTATAGATCAGGTAATGTAGCTGCAAATGTTCTAACAAGCTATTTATGTCTTACTTGTTGTTACTTCTTAACCCATTTGCATCAAAACGCGGAATATTCCACGAGTCACGACTGTCGTTTATCACCAAGCGCAGTACAATCCGTAGCCCGCAACTGTCTATTATCACCGAGCGCGGAATAATGTATTTTTTCATTGTCAGTCGCTGAATATTCTTGATCTGTCACAGATCACGTTTGATCCCTTTCGTGAGCATCTCACCTGTATCAGTTCATTATATTCTTGATAAGTTTTACTTTTGATGTGAAAATCTCCATGAACAATGCGGAAGTCATGTACTGCATATAAGACCGACCGCGCACGGTGATACGTGCCAGTCGTCAATTAAACGTCGTTGATGTTTGAAGTTCAAGCATTATAGGTCCTTAGTCTGGCATCAGAGTATTCCCGTCCTCAATCTAGCATCACAGGTGTTTAATAGTGTTGTTGGTTCTGTCGTAGTGGTAAATCGAATGTAACGTTTAAAAACGTAGTATTAATATCTGCTAAAAAAAGTAAAAAAAAGTGATTTACGATATGGACAGTCAAGTGTGTGGAGATGGTAGATTGTTAGATTTGATCGATGAAATTTGGCATAAAGAACGTCTGCCTATTGACGATATAGTAGTACCAATAGCAGAATTACCTGATCCTGAGAGTGACAACGGTGATTCTCATATGACACTGAAAGAATTAGAACAAAAGTGGAATAACTTAGCTTTAGGAACTCTTAGTGAAAACCATTTACATTCACCAACACCATCTCATAATTAAATAGGTAAGAATATATCACACTTAAAAATTTTAGACTAACCAATACTTAAATAATTTAATGTATTTTTATATTGATTATTTTTTGTTATAGCTTTAAAAATGGAGTTTCCAAATATTGGAGAGAGATGTTCGATCAAAGATTGTAAACAATTAAATTTTTTACCATTTAAATGCAATCATTGCCATGATTTATTTTGTAAAGAACATTTTCATATAACCTCTCACAAGTGTTTAAGTTTCAAGGATAAGATTACATATACTAAAATAAAAGCATCTAATTATATATGTTCAGATGAATCTTGTAAAGAAGCTTCTCCCATTGAAATGCAATGTATTAAATGTAAAAAGCATTTTTGCTTACAACATAGATATCATGGCTGTTTAGAATATACTAATGAAGAAAAGACAACTAAGTTAAAGAAATGGCAGATACCAAAAAAGCAATTTGCTGAAGCAAAAGCTAAAGTAGATCAAGAAATATTGGATACTTTAAAAAAATCTAAAAATATTACAATGGCCAATAAAGTATGTTATAATATTTAAACAGTTAAAAAATGCTATAATTTCATAGAGTAAAAGTGAAGACTCAAGGAAGAGTTAAAATCGGAAAGTAAGAGATAAAGAAATTTGTAAGATATAATTGTAGTCAATCAGTCATTATAGTCAATAAGAAAAAGCATCTTAATTAAAAATACTATCTATAGGACAATGGAAATTAGCATATCTTTTACCAGATATGATAAAAGCTTCACTTTTGCTCAATTCAATAGTACTTATATATATATATAGGATATTTACTTATATTATTTAATTAGGTAAAACTTATGCGTGTAAAAGGTTCTGCAGTTGGTCCTAAAAATGTACCAATAAGTGAAAGATGTTATTTTCTTGTATATCCACCAACAACGATAACTAATAAACATATAGGATCATCAAAAGGAATTTATGTAAACATGAATTGGACAATTGGAAAAACTGTAGATTCAATGGCCGATATATTAAAAATATCAAATAATAATAATATAGCTAGTTCATGTAAATTACAGTTGTTCCATCATACAACTGGTGCATTGATATGTAATGAAATGGACACACCATTAACAAAGTTATTTGAAAATTCTGAGCTTATTGATGGGCAAAGTGTTATTTTAGAATATTCAGGTAGTATGTTTGTAGACACTACTTTATATAAATGAATTGTAATAAATCATTATATGAATAAATATTTGCAACAAATGATAATTACTTTTTATTCTATTTACTCTTATAGTATGAATTATAAATACATAGTAGTTTACTGGTAGTAATAAAAACAGTTTTAGAATAATATTTGTTTATTACAAATTAGTTTTATATATTGGTTTTACATTTATTCTTGATAAAAAGACACAAATGTACCATGTATGCACTTGATAAACAAATCATTTACACCAGATTATTGTCAAGTTGTTTCAAATAAAATAATATGATACTTTGACTTTGGCACTGGATTCTTTTTTCATTTACTTGAACGATGCCAATGTAGCATAAAAAAAAGAATCAATAATATTGATTCAGAAATGACTATATGCTTATTTAATATCTTTATAATATATTTATATAAATATTAAAAATGATAAATATATAGCAAAAGAGATTATGTTATATATTTCAATCCATGTGCACGTTTTAATCATAGTATTATTTTATTATACTTCAAAGTGTTGGCTACTTGTTCTTTGTTATAAAAACGTAAAGAATTTATATAACAGTTATTATAGTTATATAACAACACACATGGTGAAATCTCTCCACAAATAATTATGTAAATATATAAAAAAGAACATTAATAAAAAAAAATCATGAATTGCAATTGTATTTATCTTGCAAAGTATATAATGTAAGTCTTTTACAGAATATTTGAAGGCTTTTAATACTTACAATACTATTACATATAATGTGCGAATAATGCTTTGAAATTCTGATCCAAAAATTACTAACATATAAAATTTAATATCATACAGGTACTTATTTTTCAATAAATCACATAGATCCAAGAATATTTTTTAACTATTATAAAATCAATTTTACACTAAATAAAATTTATTTTCACATGTGAGTAGTTTTTGCAATAGAAGTTATATGTAACCAAATGTATAGATCGAATAATATTCAATTTCAGATATGCTACTTCAGGTAAAATTACTATAATTTGAAAGTAACCAGCCTTTGACTATACAAATTATATAAAAATGTAAAGAATATATGGCTATATCATTTAACAACCTATTAATAAAGGTATAAAATAAATCGTTAAAGATAAAACAAAAATAAAGCAATGTATAAAAAGCTAACCTTTGCTTAAATATAGATGAAAATAGTTTTTAAAATACAGAACAAGTCTAATCAAAGAAAGAATACAGAGTATGTATACAGAGATCGCGAAAAGAACGAGTAATGTCATACGAACATTTACATTTGTTTCATTATCCTGGCCTCTTGTTCGGCTATTGGCCACCTGCCTGTTGAGAGGAGAATTGATCTGATAGCGGTAGGTGGCCTGAAGTCAAGCTCAGGAATGCCAACGAGATTTTTGCAATTCAATTTGACCTTCTAATGTTTTAGCAAGATAAATAACAAACAGTTGGCTAAGAGCTATACCCAAAGCAATACCAGCTATTGTGTATAAATTACGTTCTGCCCAACTTCGCACAATTTCAATACAACCGCTAGTCCATACTTTTTTGCCTGCTTCAGATACTGGTAACATTTGTACTTTATAGCCACACATTATATTCACAAGACCACTCTGAAAATTTTAATGCCTTAAATAATATTTTCTTATTTATTATAAAGTTCTTATATATTGACAAAATATATGAAATACTTACTGATATGTCTGTTGCATTAATACAACAAGAAAATGGTACACCACAGCGCTCTACACTAGGACTGGAGCAATTAAAATATTCATTTTTTCCCCAATCCAAATATCCTTCTTGGCTTAAACCGCAACATCTAAACTGTACATCAAAATATTAATTTATTTAATAATACTAATTTGAAAAGTATAGTTTAATAAATATTCCTTTATAAGGTTTCTTACTTCTTGTTGCCCAAAATCAATAAAATTTTGTAGATCAGGATCCTCTCTATAGGTTTGTATAATTTTATCTGTAAATGATTCTTCTAACAATGATTGCAATGTATGAGGGAATACAAAACCAACAATTGCTATACCCATCTCAAGCAGAAAGAATACTAATAAACACAATGAATACTGCAACAAATGACTACTATATTTTATTTGTTGATAAATTACTGAATATAATGAATTTGATAGTACTAACAAATTTAAGAAGACAAGTATTTTCACGTAATGCTCCAACACATCCTGCAAAACTAACAACAAAGACTACTCCTCCTGCAATAACCATTACAAGTGAAATATTAAGCACTACATCATATACATTTTCCACTCTAACAGAACCAGTTGCCTGCCATTTATCCACAAATGCATATAAACCTACTCCAATTAGAAGCCCTCCAAACAACTGTAAAATAAAATACTTAAAACTTCATTTCATCTATATGTAAAAAGTGATGAAAAAATATAGTTTAACTGCTTGCTCAGTTGTTGATATATTAACTTATTAGTTATAACAAGATAATGAATTAAATGAAAAACAAAATATCTACTTACCCAAAAAACAAAATTGAGCATGAATATCATGTATTTCACACAAGAACTAACATAAGTAAAGTTATTCGTTCGTCTTCGATTATTCATCATTGTAAAGTAAAAACAGTTTTAAGAGATATTAATTGAAGTATATACAAGAGATTCGTATTTTTACTTATATATACAAATCACATTGATTGCATTACTAATTTCATAATACGTATGTATTCAATGCATATTTATTATATCATTGCTTAATCATCGATAAATTATATTTGATCGTTCATAAATCAAAGCAAAAGTATAATGCACCATACTTTGACAGCTTACTTTGCATCCGCCATTACACTTCTGTTTCTCGTATTCCTTGCATTCAAGTTTGAAATCAGCTGTCCATGTATTCCATGTTTCAGCGGAATCAAATGGAGTAGATGAAATGTATATGTGTATAAAATATCAAAGTGAAAAATTGTAAACAAAGAAACATTGTTACTAAATTTTTATAGTTATATATGTATGCATTAAAAAACGTATAATATTTGTAATTAAAGAAATGACATCAATACAAGACAGTAAGTTTGTTATTTATTTGTTGTAGTTTTGATTTAGAGGTTAACAAAATTATTAAATATTAATGTGTAATTTTTGACTTAAGTAATCATAAATAACTATAATATTACATTATAAACACTTTATCTTACTATTTTTGAATGTTATAACATGTTATTATTTGCTTTTATTTACTTAATTAAACTATCACCACTTTTTAACCTATACAATGTAAATAATAAATTAACGCTGGAAAATATTAATATTACTCAATTAATCTATAATAATACTGTTATAATTGATTATATAAAATTTAATATAGTTTGAATTTTTATATCATTATAATATTTGTTTATAGGATTAAAATTAAAAAGAGCATATGATAATTGGAGTACCCGTGAACAGCTATGTTTGGCTTCTAGTGTATTAAAGTCAGGAGATCAAAATTGGATAAGCGTATCACGATCGCTAAAAGCATTTGTTGAAAAAGAAGCATTAAGACCACCTGATTGGTTTTCTCAAAAATCTTGTGCTATTCAGTACGCACATTTGTTAGAAAATGCAGATACTCCTAAAAGAAAAAAAAGGGAGAGTGGAGAAACAACAGGTGAATCGATAGTTAGAAGGTTAACGCAAGAAAGAATAAGTGAATTAGGGCAAATATTAGCTTTTCAAAGGGATGAATACCAGCAACTTAAAACTGAAATAAATATGTTAAAATCTGGTTTAATAACAGAAAATAAATTACAAAAAATGTGGCTTACAATAGAGCAAGAAGAACAAGAACAAGAACAAAAAGCAAGAGCACATTCTGCATGGCTAGCAAAACGTCAACAGAAACAAGAGTTAAATTTATCACAAACAGTATCTTCTATAAGTCAACGTAAATCTATTGAAAATACAATGGAAATTCAGGAAACAATAGAAAATATAGACGAAGATGAAAAGAAGGCTAGAGGAGGAAGGTCACCATTGTTAACAAGTCTGTTAAAATCACCAAGCCCAACCACACAAATTCAAACTTCAACTACTACAGCACAAGTGAGCTCTCCTACAATTACGAGTCTACTTGGTTCTAGCCCTAAAGTTCCAAATTCTCAGTTAACACAAAATGTGTCACCACAATTGCATCAATTAGTTACTTCTGCAATTTCAAATGTATCATCAGAAAGACCATCAGTGGGTGCACCAACCTTATCTATGTTACTAGAAATGCCTGCCAATGTACAAAGAGGTCCACTACCTAATTTGCAAACAACTCCAACCATAGTACCTCAACAAAATATGTCTGAAGTTCACAATTTACAATCTCAATCTATGCATCAAGTAGCAGTTCAAAATGAAACACCTGTGTCTACTGAATCTCTTACAATTAATACACCAAATATTCCAGTTACAGAAAGTATGGTACAAATTATAGACCATATAGATGATGTAATACGTAAAGACATAATGGCAGATGTAATAGATAAAGATGAAATTAATGAAATTATTGGTGATATAGAAGAGTTGATAAAAGAGGAAATAACTGGTAGTCCACAAACTTTAGATACAGCTACAGCAACAATTAATACTCTCACTGTATCCCAAATTCAAGAAGTGCCAGTGGTAACAGAACGACCAGAACCTAGAGATGTAGATGAAGTTGT
>JAOPTO010002435.1:0-26797 GCA_033822845.1 Tetrapedia diversipes
TGTTTAAAAAACTTGACTAAGAAAATATTATATTAAAATAAATATTTGCCCTAGTCTTCGAATCGCCAGAAGAGGGAGAGTGGTATCGACAAAGGTTATGAACTGTCAACGCTGAGGTATATTTACATTGGTGTTCCAGCCCGGAACACCGTTTATTTGGATTATACAAATTAGAAAGAACAGATATAAATTTATTTTTCCTCCCGATGTATTGGCCTGGCCTGGTTGGTGCCCAACGGTCCGGCTCGTCGGGTAGGTCAGGATCTTCACCTGTGAACATTGTGGACTGTATTAGTTTTACAAGATAAATATTTATTATTCTCAGGTCCGAATCGTCGGCTTATTGCACGGCATTAAGCCGTGTCGCGACGATTTCTTGCGGCGGCAATTAATCCTGTTAAGAGATTAGTGTTGAGCATCGCAATGCTCAACACATATAGATCAGACGCGTCGGTGTGTTTAGACTACGTCTTGGTAAACACCAAGGATCTACTCTCTCATGTGTGTATTCGACTTGTCTAATACATAGACGATTCCATCGTAATACACACAACGCCTTCTTCCGCTCGTTCCCCTTACGTGTGCGTTGTAAGGGCACACGCAATGCGTAGTCCATTGTGGCTGGCCGCATGGACCTGCAGAAACTGCAGAGTGCCTCCAGTGTAGCATTCGCAGAGCGGCTGGGGCCTCTTTGCATTGTTTCTGCATTATTGGTGCATGCACCGCCGGACCTACACTGCGACAGGCGTAGCTCAATTAGCATCCTAGCCATTGCAGTTTAGAAGGAACGACCGTAGCTCAATCGTGCACGGATCGAGCGTATTCTAGGACTTTCAGTAAGACCCCCTGTGCGTGAACGGGCGTCCCCAATTCACTTGGTGCACGGGAGCAGGACCATTATCCTCCACTAGAATACACCTGCTGTTGGTAGGCAGGTTTTAAGAAAGAGCGTACCCCATTCTGTAGGCGTATATCCCCTTAATGCTTCACGAATTGGACAGCAGGGATACACCGAACAGAATAGGTGATTATTACCGCCTTGGTCGAGCTCCGATAGTCGGAGATCATCGACTGTTCTTTCCTCGTGTCCAGAGGAATCCAGGTGTGATTTTTGTCGGTGAACCAGATGCAACTCATGTTTGTTCACCGACATCACGGAGCTACAGGATGCAAAATGCTTGAATCTAGAATTGGAGAAAGCCACGTCCAATTCTAGAGTCTCCCGTACGTATGTCCGATGTACGTAACCACGAAAATCGTAACGTTCACGTACCTTAATTCACGACAAACTTTTACTCCGTGATTATTTCCGTTTGAGAGACTAAAATATACTTTTCTGCGCGAGGCGAAATTTCGAAACGGAATGCGACTTCGTTTGCGTGCACTCGGTATTTAATACCACGCAGACGAAGTATGTCTTTCTCTCTCACTCGCATATATAAACGCCCTTTCTCAAAACGTTAGTTAAAATTTCAAATTTGACGAGCCACGGACGTTAGGGATTCGTTAAACATCTTTTTTCTACCTTGCGGCTCGATTTCCTCGAGCAACAAATGCCAAGGCCGCGTCGATGTTTACCGAATCTGCCGTTAAACATTACTCGATTACCGTTGCGTTTAAGAATGTACAATTCAGAGGTCGCGAATCCAGGGGCGTCGCTATGCGCGATATCGCCCGAACCTCTTTCCGAAATGTACTTTTTTTAACAACTTTCAAGATAGTTCCTAAAACAAATGTTAAATGTATCATAGTTTCTATTAGAAAATGCAATTAAATTACATATTTTTACTATTTAAACAAAATTTAAGCATGTAGCAAAACAATACGGTTAATAAGTAAAAGATTTAAAGAATATTCAAAGTGAGGTATGTGTTATAATATTTACACAGGGAAATAGATTTACGTCTACGTTATATATTTATCTAACTGGGCTTCTGAAGTGCGAATTTGCATAAACATCTGCAGTCTGAATATAACGACTAGCCTAAACACATCTTACTATTGTTTCATTGAAAGCTCACGTGTTTATAGTACTAATAAAAACGGACCTACGTTCCATAAAGGACAATCACTCAACTTTCGACCTAATCTCGTAAAGTGGTAGCTTCGCTTCTTGCGATGCATCGCTACCAGTTTTACACAAGTATTACTTGGATCTCGCAGCGCAATCAGGTTTCCAATCACCACATTACCGAGATGATGTGTATCCAATGTTCTAACTGCACACGTCTTTACGCTGTGGCTGTTGTAGAAGGAGAGAAAAGGAAAAGGAATGGGAAGGGATGTTTCGTTCGGGGCCTGCTAGAGGACTCATCAGTAAAGGCTACCTAGCAGGCCCATGCCTTAGACACAGGGATAGGAAGGAACAGGTCGGAAGTCGTATATATAGAAACCGGGGTGTTTCGCAAGTACCTCGAGTACTTGCAAAAAATATAGTCCGTAAATTCCTCCTGGTGGTGAAAGCAGAAAGGTCGCGACAACGCCTACACCGGAAGTTGTGGATTCTGGGCCGTATCCGAGTTCCGTGTCGATCATCCAACATAGGAGGGACCACTGTTAAAGGTAGAAAGGATGGGCTCAGGAAATAAAACAAGGATGCTGCGTTTTCCGGGTGAGAGCAACCGTAACCGTTCGAATCGTTCTCGAGACTAGCTTTCCTTCTATTTTTTCCCTTTTTCAAAGTATGTACAAGGAGGGCGGGGAGACGATTCGGCTCGAGACGCAGCCCAAGCCTACCCAAGACACTTGGCCCTCCCTGGGTTTTTCTGAACTTTCTCAGGTTCTTTGGCCGCATGGGCATGTACAATCCAACAACCACGATGCAAATCACATTCACGTTTCGCAACGGTTTCGAGAGAACAACTTCCATGCACGCAAGTGGTCTTGAAACATTTTTTTCCAAATTGCAGGTGTACGTCACCTAAGATATACTTTGAAAATCATAGAAGACAATTTATTATTACTATTATTTTATTTTTGAAAGACCCTTTTATACATAATGATATAAACATAAATTGCACGCGATACAAACAAAAAAGAAAAGAGGAAAAGAAAAAAAAGAATGCAAAAGAAGAAGAGAAGAAAAGGAAAAGAAAAGAAAGGAAACAAAAGTTTTATACCCTTTAAGATGCTTACGCGATTATAAAATTATTGTGTAATTGTGGTGCTTATCGAGTTTCCGTCACTCTGTCCATCCCATTTTATCAACTGTTTATCTGGGGTGGAGAACCATCACTATCCGATACCAATGTTTCTGGAGTGTTTCGTCGGAGTAGAGGTAACATCTTAGTTGAAAAATTGGTGCGTTACTTCCAGATAAATATCCAATTGTAGGCGAGCGCGAAGTAGATTGTGGTCCTGTAACGTTTCCGCTACGAGGGGATAATTTATGATATGTCAATTGCTGTTGAGCAGAAGAGACCACATAATTAAGTGTTCACAAAATATTAACGCTTTTCCTGATCGCAAAAACTAGTAACATTCTGAGGTGAGAAGTGTGATTTAATCAAATGTTACAACAAGAACGTGTTGGGTTTTATTAAAACAAACACAACAAACGTGTATGGCCGCGCGGACTCGAAAAAATGTTGGCAACTGTCTATACGTTTCGGAAAATTACCGTTAAATATACTAACCTCCCGCCAAGGGCTGACTGTAAACTGTGTGGAGGTGATGGCAATCTGGAAACTGTCGAACGAAACCTGGACCTTCAAGTGGACAAAAACAGTGTCCCGCTCGGACTTTTTAGTAACCATTTTAATCACCGACTTCGAGAGTTTCCAAGGTACCACCACAATTCTATGGAAATCGAAAATTCTCAAAAATAACAAACGTTCCGTTCGCATCATAAATTTCGACGTGTTCAGCGTATAGATTCTAGAGTCTCGTAAGGTTCTAGAAGGAACCTTAAGCTTAATCATCTCGAGAATAGGTAGGCAGCTATGATTGAGGATTTTAGAGATAAATAAAAATTCCGCAATGGTTCTCTTTTGTTTGAACGTGTACATACGCCATTTAATTTGATAAGATGCAAATCCTAAAAATTTATGTTTTACTGTCTTAAATTTAGTAATACAACATTATTGAGAGGGATTCTATATCTGCGAGCCTCAAGGTTTTCAGAAAATAGTTCATAATGTTTGTTATGTATTAGTTTATGGTCTTATCCTTTTCTATATCTATTGTATTTTATATATTTTTTATTGTATTTTACACTCTTCTCGCCTACAGCAGTTCATAATAGTTTCTTTAATTGCTAAGCAGTGCAATTTGCAACTAAACTTTTTTACTTCTTTTTATGTTCGTTATTTGTTATTATATTATATTTTGAATGCTGAAGTTTATGTGTTTATGTGTAGTATAAAGTAATTTGTGTGTGTAGCATAATTTTATCACCATAACGCTGTTTTGTACTCCAGAAGCAAGCGTTTCCCACAAACGCAGAAAGGAAATTATATCCTTCCAGCGGAGTCGCGAGAAGAATAAAAAAACAAGAGGAAAGTTGCAACGAGCTGGTACCGGCAGCTCTAACAAAAATATTTCTTTTTTTACTTAGAATGCTCGCTGTTCGCCCAGCCTACAGGATACGAAAGCACGAATTCAATTAGAATCTTTCCCTCTATGACCATAACCACCAGCTGGGAACCGCGCGCGTCACAATGGCTCTCACATACGATGCTCGAGTTGCTTGCATACGTAATTAAGCCACGATGACCGCACGTCTCGCTTTTAGCCCGCGTCACACGTTGCATAACTTCTCTTTTCTGTCGTTCCTTGCTCTTTTCTCCATCCCATCCTTTATTTACTCCGCTTGAACCCTTCTTTAACTAGCTGCCACAGAACGGATTCTCGACACTTTTATATTTGCACGGAATAAAATTAAGACTTGTTTTTACTAAAATACAGTTAGCCTTGGTTACAATATACTTGCTTACTATTAAGTAATTGTAATAATCTTTTATGATCTCAAGAAATAAAGAAAGAAATCAATAATTATATTTTGAGTATGAAACTTCTGTATAGAATTTTCAATAATTAACTTTTTCCAATAATACCAAATCTGAATAGTAAGTAAAGAGGAAAAGTGATAATTATATGTGATATGTGATATGTTGTTATAAATGGTATATTGCGTTTGTAATTTTAATGTACCCATTACTCACTTCATCTTACAAAACGTACGTGACGAACTGTTCAAATTTAAAGTTAATTGTATTATTTCGTTTATTATTATTAAGTTTCTTATATTCTAACTATTATAGGGAAATATTGTTCTTTTAAAACACGGAGGAAGCTGTAAAAAGACAGGATAAAGAGCAAAACGGAATTGAATATAAGAACCAGATATTCTTATATCCTTTGGCTAAACTATTAAGATGCTTCACAAATCCACTTCCGCTGGAGTACGAACACAAATAGCTAACCTGATTCAGCAACAGAAAGCGAATAATTCTTACCTCAAGGGGGAAGATGTGAAAGATAGATCTGACTACAGGAGAACCGATAACCGGCATCGGAAGTTCAGCAAGGGATAAATACAAGGAGCAAAACAAAGCGCGGATCAAAGGTTGTTATAAATTCATTCTTTCCCTCGTTTGGGTAATCAATCTCTCTATCTGTGTACAATGTTGCTCTTTGATGTACCCATGGTTATTCAAATAAACTATGAATAAGTGACATATGGAACTTCAATTGAAATTCTTTAATGAATATTTTTCTAAACCTATAATATACAATTGCAACTTATACATATATATTCCGTATAAATAACATTCGTAAATATCACCTACGATCTGCGTCAAATGCAATAGTTTCAGCTGAATCTGTAAAATATGCATATCCTTTAAAATTTTCAAAAACAAGTAATTGTGAGTGAGTGAAAGAAAACGAAATCAAAACTGTCTTATTGAAATATACAGGGCACATGAATCGACAAAACACACATAGACAATTGGATCAATTTTTTTTTTAACATTCTCTAATTTTGTAACCATGACATACACAAATCATACAGATCGTACATCGCCACATTCGAACCTTAAAGTCTATATACAATGTCTTTTACATGCACTCGCCACACTCATCCATCCATACGAATACCACATATTTTATGAACTAATAAATCATCACAGTAATAGATACCAATAATTAGAAACACTTACAATTATTTAAAGCATTTCAAATATGTTATATTTGGTCTTCGGAAATTATAAAAATATCTTAGCAATATTGAATTAAAGGCAATTATAAAATTAATCAGAATATGTAAATTACCTAAGCGCTAATAAAAAGAAGGATAAATGATACATAACAACAAAATACTGTTTGCAATAAAACATATATTTTGAACAGACTGTTTATTTCCATGTAACAATTCATACTTCAAACTTTAGAATAACAGTATTTAGTTATTTAGTAACGAAAATAACTTTAATACATTTTAAAACATGACAGTCTAATTCATAAATACCATGGATGAATTACTTTCTATTGTTAATGGGATAGAGTTTCTAATTAATTAGCACAGAACGTGAATTATTTTCATTACATTTTTTCTATAAATTTAATTCATACATTTCAACAAAAGTTTTTAAATTTTTATCCGTTCACATGTGCCAATATACGATTCAAACGAAAGGAATGAACAAAAACACAAGAAACTAAAAGGAGATGAGAAGGAAAATGGCAAATAGTAGAAGAAAAAGGAAAAAACGAGAAACGGACGAGGTACGATAAAACTTTGATCGCAAGAAAGGATAAGATCGGTAGACCGGAAGCAGAGGATGCGCGCGGACGTACTAGTAGAAACAGAAATACCGTGTCAGCGGTTGATAAAAACGCGATGAAATATCTTCGCGTAAAATTACGAGGCACACCGACCGACCTTCGCTCCGTGCGATAAATCCATGATAACGTCCGCTTTTTATTTCGTGGCAACCCTGCCATTATTGGTGAACACTTACACGGCTGGTTTAACAAAGTTACATCCGCTCCCTGATAAATCAATTTCAAACGCTTTAGCTGTCTGTTTTCTACTCTGTGGGTCCATGCCGGTGTTCGCTGGCGTGATTAAGAAACTTGTTTTCTTTATTTTGTGATTTAGTAGCGATAAAATTATTAGAGAATTTGAGAATTGATTTTAAGTTGGTTTACTCCCTACGAAGTTTGTTTGCTCAACGTATTATTAGTAAAAGTCCACTTTAAACTTTCAGTATCATAAAATTATTTCCTGTAAGAATTATTTCGAAGTGAAATATTGTAAGTGCCAGTATATGTGCAACTTGTTTTTTTTTAATTATGTTTATGTGACACGGTTTTCAGAGTAAATCAGTAAAAAAAATATATAAACAAAATTTCGAATAATTATTATGTTTCCCAAGTATACTAAATAAAGAAATAAATTAGGTAATGTAACAAAGAAGTTAAACTTAATTTAATATTATGGTTTTTATCCATGTTGCTCGTTTTGGTGCTCGCAGCATAACTGTTTCAAAACAGAAATTGCACATAAACATGAAACAAAATGTATAATTACAGAAATAGTTACTTAATCTGTATTTATATCTTTGTTAATTTATAAGCATATAATGAAATATTCCACTTTATATAGGTACATATGTGTATCATATATTTCATGCCTATGATGCGATTATGAACCATTACTTTAAAACGAGTTAACTGAAACAATTCATCTATAATTTATGATAATTATAATGTATACAAAATCATAAAAGAATATTTACTATCTTCAGATGTAATAGCATACCATATTTCATCATTATATTATATAAGACATGCAACGTATTTATATGTATCTTGAAAAAAAGTAAAACAGAGGAAGTAATCAATCCACCACAAAGTAATTCATTTTTAATAGTTAAAAGTAAAAAAGATTTAAAAAATACTTGTTATTCTTACGTAATGTGCATCACGTTATTCAGTATATAATGTTACACAAATTTATTAACGAAGAGAAAAAATCGAACAGGAATCGATAACTATACTGTATAGCATATCAAAATTTCAATCGGTCAAAACGGTTAACTACCCCGCTGACTTGAAATTGACCTTTTTTACTCAGTGTTGAATAAAAATTATTAAGCGTAGAACACCGATGTGTAGTGTTGTGTAAGCTGTACAGAAGAATAATGGCACGGGACAACCCTGAACGCTCGTAACTATTGGTTACTAGATTACAATGACAGATTGTCTTGAATTACGCTCGCGACGGTAGACTCGACTTCTGTCAAGGAAAATTTAGGATGATGCTTTAAACACCAATGCAGCCAAGCCACTCAAATTTGCGATAAAAAATTTACTTCCACGGAGGTGGACGCTTGCAATGGAATTCATAACAGTTCTTCGTAGGTTCGACATAAACATTCAACATTTGATACTCCAAGCGACTTAAACGAACTGAAGAAAAAACTTTTGTTTGGTGAACGAGAATGCAATAGATATTGCGAGAAAAATTCAGAAAAATGAAAGAACTTAGAAAATTTTTAACTCTGTCGATTAATTTGGAACACGATAGGTTTGCGATGAAAAAGAAAGAGTTTGGTTCGAATAGACAAGAAATAAGAACCGGTGGAGTCGAGACATTGGTCGTTAGAGAACAGCATGAAGGTTATGTTCGACTGTCTCCTCTCTGTTTCTAACTTCTGTAATACATCGTGTTCCTCACGACACGCTGTGTACTCCATCTTTCTTTCATTCGTTGCTTGTTCATCTATCGTGCTATTTTCCATTCCCACACTTCCCACCTGTCGTTCACTTGCTGCTTTAATGATCCACTCGAATCGAACTCTCCCTTCGTGTACTCGAAATGAACCAGCAATGGCAGCGGGAATATCAGGTAGTGTTCGATGCCTGTTCAGATCTTTATGTTAAGTGCTTGCTTATACACTCACAAGCAGACTTAACGCTGAGCGAGATTATTTATTAAACACAGGAAAGAAAGTTCAAGTTGTATCCTTCTCAGCGAGCTGTTTTATTCGTGTATGATTTCAATTTGCCCTTCGTTGTTACCATTGGACGCCCATCACCTCTTAGAGTTAGTAAAATAGTCGCTTACTGGTCTTGCTGAATTCAGAATATCAATCAATGATTCAGAATTTTGTTAAACGCTGCTCCGCGAGCCCTTAACATGGTCGTTGTGGAGGGGTGTTGCAACGATTCCTGCGAGGATGGTGGCAGTTGGTAACGATGGGAACTTCCGGGTTCTGACCTTCGGTATTTTAATCGTTAAAATACATGTCAGCATCATTCTTCAGAAATTCGATTTTTACGAAATGTCTTCGGCTATTGAGGACGAGAAAAAGTGAAATTCTGAGAACTCCAAGTTATAAACAGTATTTTCTTTCGCCAGGATATAGACTAATCCTTTAACAATAGATTTGCGGACATTTCTTGCACATCTATTTCTAATACACGTGTACTAAAAAATAGGTATACATCGCACAGAATTTGAAACTGCAGAGCTGAGGGGGAAATTACATTTGGGTGTATTTGTATCGGTTTATCAATAAAAGACAACAAAAATTGGTAGCAATAATAGTAATTGGTTTTGTAAAGTCTGATTGTAGACATTATGTTCCTCAACAGATAACTACGACTGGTATGCCGGAAATCAGACTAGAAAAGCTTGTCGGAGTTTCCTTCCGGATTTTTAAAACTTTCTTCTCAGAGACAGCAGAGAAGTAAGTGCAGGGAAAGTCAAAATGCAATCTGCTGGACTTCCGAGTGCAGTACCGACAAATGTCTTTGTTATTGCTCTTACCTTTCTTTTCAGTCCCGTCGCAGGATGGAGGGTTATTAGTACTTTTCGTTCGCTTACAACGGATAATAGGGAGACGTTACCTGTGAGATACTGTCAAGGTTACGTTACGATATATTTTTATGAGTTCAATTCGCTAAATTTATCATTATTTACAGATATATATATTATGTACAGATTAATTACAGAGATAAAAACTGTCACTGGAACCCATTGTCCCGAATATTTGTAGCTGAATTGGTCCACTTTAGATCTAAACATCGCAGAGGACTGTTACATTCTTGAACATAATATGAATCCAACGGTAATGGTTCCAATTGAAATCCTCCTTTTGATTAGGGCGCAGCTCTTCGTGAAACGACAATGCTTGCTGCTTTTATAAAGTCTTGAAATATAAAGTAAATACTTAACGCTAGAATAATTTACAATTGCTGTCATATACTAGAAAGTTTAGAATCTTCTTTGAAAGTCTATTGCAAATATTTTTATCAGAAGGAAGTCTCGTTACAAAATTTTGAAAAAGTGAATTGTGGTTTCAATTCTAGTGAAAAAACTGGACTTTTTTTCATATCCAGTTAAATATTAACTATTACCAATTTTGCAAGTTGCTCTATTATATAAAACAAAAGAAAGAAAAGGAATGTCAATAAATTGTGTGTAAAAAAAATATACCATACGTTCAAAAATGCATTATATGAAATTAACAGAACAAAGCATACATTTTTAACAAATCCTGTCTTTTCACCCACTTGCCATATAAATTTACACTGCGTTTAAGAATTCGTATTTTAGAGAATCAACACATCCAGTTTTATATTAATAAAAATATTTTTATATTAATAAAATTTTAATATTATCGTAGTATCGCACTTAGATATTTAAAGGTTCATATTTATACATTACAATTTACAATACTGTACATTTGAATGTAAAAAATTCCACAATGCTAAGAGCTTTCAATGAAAACAGTAATTAAAGTTCCACAAAAGAAATACGTGAAGTAAATTGTAGTAATAATCGATCCTTCGTCGCTAGCCGAGGAAAAGTGAATACAAATCTCTGTTTCCGTGTACAATTGAGTGAGTGCAATTCGTATCTTTCGGATCACTCAATCGCGAACGATTATATCTGATTGGAAATTCTGACGGGATCGACACGCGTGCATAGGCGTTATCGTGAACATTCATATGCATAGCTAACGTACTTAATTCACGCACAGCTAAATGCATAGGTTTGTATTGTCCGTTAATAGCTCGGGGTAAGGGTGCCAAACATCGAAAACTCATTACCGACCATCGATAGAGTTGTAACCCGTAAATTCTGGGAGATACGGCTTCGATGAACGCGATTTGATGAATGCGTTATAGGAATACGTCATGGGTTAAGTACAGTAGTGAACAAAGTTTAAGACGACAGGATAATGTAAAACATAATTTTATGGTTTGCATATATTATTTATCTGTTCATTTTTATTGTCATTGTGGTAGAACACTATTTATTGATTAGTATAGCGCACAAATTTTATTTATTCTGTTATTTCTTATTAATTAATTTATTTATTTTCTTTGACCCTATGGTCTTAAAGCTTTGTCCGCTATTGTACATCATTAAAGAAAGTGTAGCTACTGAGAGTGTACGTGCATATCCGTATTTTCAATTGTAGTGATTGAGAGAGAGAGAGAGAGAGAGAGAGAGAGAGAGAGAGATTTCAAAAGGACAAATGGGTAATTAGATTGTTTGTAATGGAGCGAATGATAGGCTGAGTGAGGAAAGAATGAGAGGGAATGAGTGAGAGAGCGAGAGAGAGCGCGTGAACCGGTGTAACAAAAGGCGAGGTATGAGTCAGTAGAGAGAGAGAGACGCGAATGGAGAACGAAGGCGTTACGAGCGGACAAGTGTGATGTAATTAATAAAATTATTAAATATCAAAAACTACAACACAATTAAACTTGATATTTAATTCTTATAATGAGAAGTGCCTAAGCAGAGTTGTTGGCGCAAATGATTGGCTCGATTGCGCCTTGTCACCCGCCAAATTGATATTGGGCGACTGATTCGATTTTAGTGACGTTACGTGCTTCGCAGCGTTGTTATTTGTACCGAATGTTGTACGTTACGACTTAGATTGGTGTAGATCTTTACCTAGATGCGTCAGAATATTGACGATTTGTCACGTTAGAATGTTACGTTAGAATTTGTACGAATAAGCTGTATGTTTGAACGAACAGAATAGTATAGAATGCACGATGCAGAAGTGACTCAGTTTGATATGGAGGAGTTCGACTGGTCAATCCTCCATACCTCAAGATGATACGTTTGTTAGAAATTTAAAATCGAGATGAATAAGAAAGGTTTGACCATGCCTGATGACGATTCTATGGTAAATGCTGTGTGGTTCGTCATACTCCTCTTTCCGGAAGGCTCCATAGCCTTCCTTACTCCGTGGCCAGATCCTACAGGACAAAG
This sequence comes from Tetrapedia diversipes, assembly GCA_033822845.1. Taxonomy (NCBI): domain Eukaryota; kingdom Metazoa; phylum Arthropoda; class Insecta; order Hymenoptera; family Apidae; genus Tetrapedia; species Tetrapedia diversipes. The sequence goes on from JAOPTO010002435.1 coordinate 12,242, forward strand.
GTCCATTCTTTTTGGCGACGCAACGTCGGGTTGCTCGCAATGTTTAGGCTTTCCAGCGACTAATATAAACAATACCTTCCTTGGCGCACGATGGCTGCACGCCTTCGAGACGCCAACCGTCAAGTGGCGCTTTGGGGTTGCATTCATACTCTGTAACATGTTCTCTCGCAAGGCACACCCGACACCCAGTCATAAATCGGTCACTCGCCTAAATTACGGTCTAGGCCCTTTTTCAGCGACTACCCAAAATGCGGTGTCGCTAACACGCTAATTGGTTAAAATCAAAAAGTCAAGACTCCAATTAGCGCATGACCTAAGTACCACCAACCCCCGTTCTTGTGCCTTAGCACGCGTTTCAAGAACGAGGGTAGGATGAGCCACTCAGAGCGGGAAGGTTCCCCGAATTTTGGCAACCAAGGGGAAATTTCTTCCGTGCCCATGTACCTCCCGCATGTAGGTACCGGCTGGGCGCCGAGCCTTTCGGAAGTCCCTTATTTATGACACGCTCTTGACTATTGAGAAACCACGGATGATTCGAAAATTAAACTATTGTCCCTCTACGGATGTTAAGAGGGTTCAAGAGAAAGAGCAAAAAGGCTAAAACTTCTTAATCCTCAAAAATAGCAGCACCGGCACGCTCATGTCATAAAACTGCCAATAAAAACTTCCCGCTGTTATTTCGTTGGATGGAACAAGTGTGTTTACTTAAGTATTGCAAACTTTTCTCCGCTCACTTATGCTAATTTGACAAAAAAATGTTCACAACAAAAGTTTATCAGTTTCCTGTTGTTTGTGCACTAGAATATAGAATTTGTAAAAACTGTTCTTTTTTCAGTAAAAGACCGAGGTCACCTTGATTTTTTAATCGACATTGCATATTTTTCACAACATATATTTGTAGCTCGCGTCAAGACAAATTCTGCAGCATGACCTTCGGATAATCTTGAACTGAAAAATTTGAGTTCAATTAGCAAAAACGAACGAAGATGAAAATTCTGATTAGATAGTCATGTAAAATTCCGCACCAGACACTGACTAATTCTAACTTCAAAGTTTTACGTAAAGTGACGAGTATGTTCGGCTTCCGTGTAGTATCGACTAAAGTTTAGGAAAGCAATATACTATTTCAAATAATATTTCGCATTGTAGTTAAAACAAAAGTAACACTTTAACAGGAAGTAAACTTTTGTGAAATAATATATCTTTGTTTGAATGATTCCATTGTGGATTTTTATGCAGGCACATGAAATTTTAATGTGTGAAACGTGCACACTGAACGTAATATGCAAATTATGTATAAAGGTAAATTCGAAACATTTACTTGGGTTTATAAAAATTTATAAATACTGAATTTGTCATCTATTTCTTCCTCAAAATGTATTTACTATTCTTCGTAGCTAAAACTTTTTCACAAAATATAATACGGTACTTAAAACCGCTTGAAAAGTTTCTCTCTGAACGGTTTGCAACGCAACATAACGCAGGTAATAATTAAATAAAGCATAATCAGTAATGTGAAATTCGGAGCAACAAGACATAATCCGGAGCGATTTTAATTAAATGCAACTCAGCAACTGCAGCCCAATCGTAATGACAATTTTCGTTCGAGATATCAATTTTTCGACAAATTTCTTGCTACAGATACTAGTTGAGAATTACGCAGCATCCGTGGGGTATCAATATCTATAGTAGAATCATTCTATTCAAAGATATATTTGACATTCATTGGCGTCGTGTCGTTCAAGAGCAGTAGCAACATTTATTAATTTATATCGGTTCATCCAGATCTTACTTTTATTCCAATTTATACATTCGAGTTTTATTAGCTTAAAGTGATTCTCCGCAGGCAATGTAAAATCAGATTATGATACACACTGCTGGCCAAAAGTTTAGGATCGCGATGAATTTCAGGGAACTCAGCAATTTAAGAAAGAAAAAGTTTAGAGTCGCGTTATCTGGAAAACTCTTTAATCGAAAATATGTTAGCACATGGAAAATTGTTGTTAATGATTACTTTATTAAACTAATGTCGAATAGCATAATAAGAAAATCTCTGTGAATTTCAGCATAGATAGGTATAACACAGGAAATGCCCCAAACTTTTAGTCGACAGTACATGCAGTTGAGGATACCTAAAAACAAAATTTACTGTGTAAATTACTACTCAATGTTTTTAAATAACAAATTAGATTCCCGCTTCTCGAAGCTAAGTACAGAAACGAAAACAACCATTAATTCAATAAATAAATAATAAATTTCAACAGAGCTTTCGATTCATCATGCAAAACGAATTGATTACAGATTACATTTATTATACAGGCGCTCGAAATTGATTGTAAGAAAACAATATTATTCACAGGATAATCGAGAACGTCGGTGACGATAAATTATTAGCTATTCGATGAGAGGGGAGACAAGATATTTTGCCGTGAATTTATTTTGCGATAATCGAAGTTGCCCTAAATACGCTTATGACATGAGGGTGCCGGTAATGCTATTTTTAGGGAATAAGCAATATTAACCTTCTTTCTACTTTTTAAGTGGATAAATAAATGGGAAACCGTGCGGAGAACATTTAATCTCGGAATGCATTCCATAAATAAATAACAGGTTCGGGTTAAACTTCGATTTAAGTTCTGATTAGGTTTGAATTAAGTTCATGTTGTCCCGTCAATTAAGCCGCCGTTAGTATATATGTTTTTTTGTATTACTAATTTTAGGAAACAGTATTGCTTCGAAACAAAAATAATTAAATATTACTGAATAATTGAGTTTCTTTTCATCAACATCAAATTAATCAAAGGAAATGTAGCATTATGCATAATGACCTTTTTCATTACTTAATATTAATAACTTTAAGTAAAATAAATCTGTAGGGCACACATATTCAGATTACATTCCTAATATCATTTAAGAAGAGCGTAGATAAATAATACTTGGCACTACAAATATGAATATTTTCTAAAATGGCTAATTCTAGCAAGGTTTTTTGATCAAGTATCACAGTTGATATGCAACTTTAGATTTGGAAACAAGTTCTATCGCGAAGTTCGATGAATAATATCACTATTTTCCTTCCGCTTTTCTAAAATATAGTTACGATATATGATGGCCTGAAAAGAAAAATACAGGATTAAATTTTAAGATATTTAGTACTTTTCCTATGCGAGGTTTATGTTTATACATGTACTTTAAGGGCTCATTACTTTACGTATCAATTTTTTAACAATAAAGTTTTTCCAATACATCAAAGATACCAAAAATTATAAGGCGTTAAGAGGCATGAAGTTTCACCAACTTTGAAGATTTATATATCGGTAACTATGCGCTATAATTACAAGAAGGATTTTGTCACTTTTATACACATATACAACAAATGTGTAACAATCGCAAATAGCAGCTTCACATTTCAAAAATTACATTTTGACTAGCTTCTTCGCGATTTCGACCACTGAGCATCGTAGACCTCTTTTATTTATTTTGACCCTCACGCCTTACTTCGTTTCTCATTAGTCGCATTTAGGCCACCCACGGTGCTGTAAGATATCTTTCTAACGTGATCTTTTATTGGAGATTCTACCTCTGATGCAACGTGGTTCTATTATAGTATTCTGTACACGCGGCGAATTGCTGATATTTCAGGCTGCGAATCAATAGGTATTCGTCCGTATTGTAGTCGACACGGAGCTACATGGCTCCACCCACCAGTTTACTTCTACAGAAATTCTGCACAACATGCTCACTTTCAGCTCCCCGACATGCCTACTCTCATTGCATTTGAGCAAGACCTCGCGAATCCAGACAGAGGTGTGGATTTTCATGGACATGCTTTTAACGCCCACAACCTTAAATCAGAACAACGGTTTCCTGTTGCAATTCTAGACCTCGGAAAAACAAACGGCGTTACTTTCCGTGGCCATGTTTTATTCACAGTGCACACTGTGTATGGAAACCTTAGATTGCTGTTGGAAGTTGGATTCAATTTTGGAGACTGAATTTTTGTAGTCAGGGGTAGAATGAACAATTTGAGGAGAAGGTAAAAAAGGCTAGGACGGGTGAGAGGTTCAAATTAGGAGCGGATTATATTTTAGGGTTTCAAAGATTTCAGCTTTCTGGGCTGCATTGAAAGGAAGTGAAACTAGTTTGGGTGTGGTTCTAACAGTTTAGAGGTGTCAAATTTCTAAGTTGCATTTCGAAATTGGAAACTTAGAAGGAAGTGCAGTGTGTTGATTAGGTTATATTTATGTCCTGGCTATGTTTTCACATATTTTAAATTTAAAACAAATTTAACTTGCAATTAATGAGAGAGACTAAATATAGCGATAAATAACTTGGTAATTAGATTATAGTTCAAATATCGTATTTTGTTTTTTGGTTGCAGTAGAACAGGTAAATTTAAAGGTTACGGTTGGAACAAATGTTAGGAATTTGATAATTAAAACGTTGGCCTAAGAAAAAAGTAGTGAACAGTTTGGAGCATATAATATTTCAAAATACTGAGATAAAGATATTCTGTTAAAAATAGGTTACTATTCGTTTTAATGTGCGTTTCAATTATTAGATTTTTTTAATACTACGAGTATTTTCTTCTCAGTTAATTATACATGGAACGTTCGCAGCTCACGTGGAATGCTATGTTTAATTATTCAATGTACAAAGATCAAAGTATTAGAAACGGAACAGTCTGATACATGAAACTCTTCCGCGTAAAATTGTATACTTCGTGAGTAGCATTTTTACCGACACGACATATTTATAGTGCAATAAAAAAGTAGTACAACAAATATCTATAAATCTCTGGGAAGGTGTTCAGCACATTCAAGCGTTTATTCGATTGTTATTTGAAATTTCATGGGACTCAATCATTTTTTCAATGCACCATACATTTTGTGTTACATAAATATTTTATTGTGTCGCTTACGCTGAGATGGATATTTTAGATATTTACTTCCGATAATATTAAATTTTCTAACTTCTAAAATTTTTGAACCTCCCTATGAGTATAATTTTTGAAACTGCTGAACGGAAATACAACTGTAGTTCTAAACATTTTTAAGCATACGAATGTAACTTTATTCATAGGAATAAAATTTTCAAATGCGTCAGACAAAAACTACAGTCACAGAATCTTAAAAATTTGTACACTGTGTTTTATTTATTCATGCTACTTTAGAGCTTTTATCTTGAATAACTAACTAACAGTACCGAATTTATACTTACAGAGTTGAAAGTGTTAGTTTAATATTTGCCTAATACCTTTTAAGCATCAATTATGCATCTATTTTGATCAATCCTTGCTGTGTTTAGTAAGCAAGAAAATGTATTCCAACGTTCATTTTCTTTGCAATAAAGTTAACGTAAATAACTTTGCGAACTATATTATTGTAGACAACGCATTATTATTATATGTAACGTCTTATACATATTATAATACAACATTATATCATATTGTATTATACAATCTGTGCTACATAAAATCAATATTGACATCTACAGTAGCGAACAAAGAAATTAAACTAACTAATTTATTAGGAATAGCATAGCATGATAAACAAAATTTACATTCTGAGCTAATCAATAAATAGTGTTCCACCATAATAACAATAAAAATGAATGTACAGACAATATTTGTAGAGTACTGTAAGTGTCCAATTACTTTGATACTTGTCAAGGATTTGTATATCAACAAAAAAGAAGTAATACGTCTTTATTCGTTTAAGTATAACCGTATTTACTTACTATTAAGACTACAGTAGAAAAAAATATCATGCTAAATAAAGAAGGAAGGTTATTCCTTTATAACCCCCTGCTGCATAAAGTGTATTTTCGATAACAGGAAAATGATCGAAAGCTTTTCGCCAGCAGTGTATCTTTTACGAAATAAAATGTGAAATCTTTATTGAGTTATGGGCAACAGAAATTAAGATCGGAAAAGAAAGGGGAAAAAGCAAAGCAAAAGAAGTATATTTTGCTTACAGTTTGCCAATAAAATCAGTAAACGCAGTGAAATCATCTTCATACCAAAGTACATTTCCTAAATATGAGATTAATGTTGGAATAATACCACTGGCTAACTTTCTTTATGTTCATAATAAGCACATAAAACATTTGAAAAATATAGATCATATTGAAGAAATACCTAATACATATCGCTTGCAAATTCATGTTTTCGATTTCTCATCGCAGAACCGTGGTACATATTCTTGTACCTGGAAACAGATATCGTTCGTACCTGGAAACAGATGTTTGCTTCGTAATATTTCTATTATTCAATTCCTAACACAGTAAAAGAAAATCTAAGAAAGCGTTTCTCAAATCTATCTATCCACATGTATCACGCACTCGTAGTGTACTCAGCGATAAAATCACACGACGAGACAACAAACCACATGTCAACACAATGTTTCGTTGACGACTGATCTCTGATGGCGATCGAACGCAGTCGATGAAAAAGAATATCAGTCTTCTATCGCAGTCGCAGAGAAATCCTTCTTGCCGCGTATTCGTCAGTCGTCATTTGGTTCTGTCATTGTTAAGTAGAGAATTACTTTTCGACTTCTTTAAAAACGCTTTTTTAGATTGTTCTTAGTGTCGTACAGTTAATTTCTTTTAAACAAGAGTTTATTTTATTTAGTTTTAAATAAAATATAGTTGTGAATGTGTTTGTGTCACACGTATATGGTGCTGTGGGAGTGCAAAATAAGTGAGGAGAAGAGAAAAGAATACATTTTAGTGGCGGTGTAAATTGACTGATTCGTGCACGTGTGTTGTATACCTTTCGTGGACACAGCAGATGGGACAATCGCGATTTATGCGTGTGAGTGCTTTACTTTTGGGCAGTGTACTACCTGCTTTAAAACATCATTGGCCCTCTTTATTCGAAAATCCCAATGTGCGAGTTTTGACATGCTCTTGCGGATTTTGCGAGTAAGTAGGTTTAATGACATTCAACATTCATTCAATGTGTTTTGGAAGGTGACCGAAGTTTTGATTTTGCATTACCCATGACAAACAAGTTTTCCTGCGCCCCACGAGGTAAGCGTGTAACACATGTCGATACGGTCCTGAGTTCGCCTGTGCACGGCCAGCCAAACGGACGGTGGTGCAAGGCGGATTGTCTAATTTTGCGCAATTTTTAACTGCTTATAACTAATTAACGAAGCGTTTAACGAAATTTCGTCACTCTTGATTTTCGTCTTATTTCAACGTCCAGAATCACCCATTTCATTTCGGCCCAGAAGTAGATTAACACCCTGTATATATATATCACAATTTGTACCTTTATTTTTTAGTAAACATTTTAACTAATAATCTGGGACTTATAAATTATAACAATAACATACGAATCGTAGAGCGAAATCCTAAACTCAAAAATAGCCTTCGTTCCGCGTCCGTGTCATGTAAAAAGTGACGACGATGTTAGGCATTGTGTGCCACAACAGTGATCAATACCAGAGACGGTTAAAATTTGATGCAACAAAAGGCACGTTGAAGGCAAAGAAAGTTTCAAGCTTCCTTTCTTGAATTGATTCTTACATTACTCTTTTTATGAAGACACAACAAATATTTTGCGTGCAATTTCAGTGTTATCGAAAAAAGAATACCTTATTATATGTTCTCCTCCTAAATTTTAAATTTCCCTTATAAATTTTAACAGCTAAATAAGTTCATGGGACACAAGATATTTGACTGATTAATCTTAGATGAAACATCCTTTATACAATATACCTATTTTTTCGCATTCAGGTCATGTTTACTGTACTTAAAATTAGACGGTTACCAAGTAGGATTGGTTGCCTCAGGAAAAAAAGATACGTGTACTGTTTACAACCTATTAAGCGGAATGCAATTCAAAAATTCAAATGCATTTTCAAAGCACTCATTCGCATAATCCGTGAAATTGTTGCCGTTAATACAATTGTATCAATGTGAAATTGAATTTTCCAGATGCTGATCCGATCGTTTCGCCTGTAATCATAACTACTAGTCACGATGTAGATGTAGGCTTAAAATAAAGTTTCAGATCGTTATCTCTTAATCTAACTTACATTTTACCGAATAATTGTTATTCAGCAAAAAAAAGAGTAAATGTCTAGTTCGAACTTTGAGTTCTAGGTTCTATGGATTTGAAATTTATTTACGTTTATAATCGAAGAGCATAAGAGAAAATCATGAGAAGTCCATCTTTATTGACTTTATGATTCTAGCGTCGGTTAGTATTTAGGACGGAGTACTTTAATATGGTACGGTAGAAAATATGCAAATTTATGAGATCATGAGGTATGCACATAAATATGTATTTGACCACTTGGTGGAATTCGGTCGTATCATTTGTACTGTTGCCATAATAAAAGTATTATGGTAATTACCATATCAAGTATTCCCAAACAAAAGGATTTACCGACTGTATGGAAGTACTGAGATACATTATATATTAATTGAAAACTGTTAAACGTTTCTTTTACCTAATCAGGGTACTCATAAAAGTATAACATTTGAAACAATTTCTCAAGACAGATGATGTTGAAAAAAAAGAGAACATTTCCCTTCTTACTGTTTCTTATGCAAAATATGTGATGCAAAGAAAAATAATTATTTACATTTTAAGGTCACTCTATATTTTGAGTAGAGTTCAGATTGCAATGACCAACTTTGAATATTATTTGCATTACTAATTATTATTTGTACATGAATATATGATATAAAGATAGCAGCAATCATTGCATCACAAGATCTTACCATAATTATATTGTACGTTTTTAATGAAATCTGAAAGTGGCTAAACACTTATGGATGATAGTGTAGGTACATTAACTGGCAAACGAAAGTTTAAATGCTAGACGGTATGAAAAAATACCAACGTTGCATAATATAGATTACCTACATCGCGTTTGAATACAATAGCTTTATTAGAACAATGTCCATGTCGTACGGAGAGACAGGATACTCCAAAATTGATAACCTAAATTAATACCATGTTAACATGGTATAAGTAAGTATCTCATATAAAAGCTAATGCTACTCATATGTATAAATTTTAACTTTAAACTTTCTTTCCTCACCGTATCTAAAATAGACTTTGTGAGAGTAACTATACCAAGTAACAGCATCACAAGGATAATTAGAAAAAGAAATTTTTACTCTGCATACGTTTAAATCAAGTTAAATTCTACGGATGAATATATGAAAAAGTAATTATGTTGGATCGTAATTCTTAATGTTTCCAAACATAATAATAATATAATATTTGTAAATCTTATAAGGGAATTAAGCAATTACGAATCATAGTGCTCCTCATCTTGTGTTTATTGGAGATTGATTACATCACAAATATCATTGTGCAATTATTATCGAGATTAACAGAAAAGTAAATGAATTCTGCAATAAAAAGAGAAAGAGAATAAAAAGATTGAAAGGAAAGTAAAAAGTTTGTTTATATAGCTTATACAGATTTTTCTTGCTGGACAGAAATCAATCATCGTATGGTTTGTGTGCGCGCACACATTCAGTCTTCACGCCCAACAAATATAACGTTGCACCTAAATCCGTGGATCTAGGAGCCGCCGTCATGAATCTCGTTTTTGTTTGCTCTCGTTTACCGCCACCCACGCGAATATTTATTAGTTATCCATTCCTGACTGAAATAACGCGAATCCGTGACTGCGCGATTATTTCTAAATTTATGCAGGAAATATGGTGCTTTAAGTGTGCTTGCGTGTGTTCGTTGTGCTTGTGCATTTGTAATGTGGAGGAATCAGTTCTCTTTGTGTGACAGCTTTCATTGTGGATAGCAAAGACAGAGGGTGCTTTTAACGATTGCGATGTTTAATTGTTTTAGCGAAAAAAAGTTTTACCAAATTTTATTAAAATTATGTTACATCAGTATAGGTTAGAAAAACAGAATTAATATGTCACATATTGAAATCATTTTTATGAACCTCCCAGTTTTACGAACATACTAACACTAGTATTACGTAAGATTACGTACTTATCAAAAATCTCAGGGATTTTATTAAAGAAGTTTTGAACACTTTCATTTATGAATAAATGTAAGATTTTCCGATATTATTTTAACTCGTCTTATTAATTTTTCAAGACTCTTTCATTCAGCATTTATTAATTACGTCAACAGAAAATGATTAATAATTTTCGAAAATTTTTGGAAATCTACTTTTAGAAAATTGATTTCTTTGCTGTCAACGGAATACTCGACGAACGACTTAAATAAAACCATTAATATTTAATAATGATGAAGAAATGTTTAAACTTCACTCAATGTGTACCTAACCGTTACAAGCTTTCTTGATTTACATTTAAAAAACTAACTACTATAGATTAAATAGCAGTATTTTTTAAAATATCTTAATAGTTCATCTTTTTTGAAAAAATAAATTTTTCAATCGTATTACGTTTCATATTGATGTTGCACAAAAAAAGGATTTTCAGACACAACAAACATAATTACACCTTCGCCAATCATTGTATTTAAACCTCTTTTATCGCCAATGAAATTGTTGAACCAAGTTTATGTTTCAAATTTCAAAATTTAAGCTGCGTGTGATAGAATTACGATGCATTGGGAGTAACAGCATTTCTGGTTGCTTTATCCCTCGTGCACCAAATCAATTACATCATGGAGGATTTGCAATTAATGGATTCGTTGAAGTAATAAATTAATAAATTCCATATCAGGCGACAACGGGATCAGGTCAGAGAGCATTACCGAAGAGAAATCTGGGGAGAGTGAGGTTGTACAAAAAATTGAAGATTAAACAGTTCTCTGTCGCTATGATGTAGATTTAAAGTTAATAACGAACGATGCAACTTGAACGAACAGAAACAGAAAAAACAAGACACAGTAGTACGATTGAGCGACGATGAAATGTTTATTTCCAAACCGAGATAAAATGCATGCAACTCATTCATTTAATACTGTTAAATGCGGCGTAATGAAATGATATTCATGAAATTCAAAACGCATCACTTCATCGGCAGCGAGTGAAAACAGTGAACGCAATCAAGGTGAATTCTATATTTCTTATTCGATGATAAATTACTGTAAATGGCTGCGGAATAATTGAAAAGCAGAGACGAAATTGCATTAAACAATTACAATATTGCGCTTTCATTGCGATTACTTTTGGTTGTTTTCTGGAACATCAGTGAATGATTAGAGCAGACGTTGTGAATTCAATTAAAACTTAAAATTAAAATAAATCATTATGAATGGAAGTTGAAGTAACGAAATAATAATTATTCAGATCCCTCTTTGTGTGTTTGAAATGCTGAAGAATTTTATTGGTTTTATGTGTATGAGAAAAGAAGAATTTTATGAGAAAGAGTCTATTGTTTAGTGTATGGTTAGATACTTTATAATGTAGACCGTCTAAAGTGAGTGCTCTGTCTAGTATATATTGCATTGTGTATATGTGAAATGTGTCCTAGTGAGGGAAGTACAATTGAAAAGAGTCAGTCAGTAAGAGAGGGCAAAGTAAGAGAAAGAAAAAGATTCTAATATTAAAATTCATTGTGGTGTCACTTTACATCACTATATTAAATATAATTTTATGTTCATGATACATTCTCGTAAGTCATCTCATTCTATTCACAAGAATATAAAGAAAAAATAAAATAATTTGATGTAGTTTATGAATTGTTTTACAGTTGAATAATGCATAATTAAAGTACATTTATAAATATCAAACAAGGAACACAACACTAAAGAATCCTTCGAAATGTTCAAAAATGTTAATTGTTTTAATTATAAAAATGATTAAACACATAACGTTTTATGAGCTCGGACAAAACAACAACCTTGAAAATTACTGCAATAGCTTTGGAATGTTAAAACAAATGATAATAAAGTTAACTGCCAATCCCTAAAATAAAATAATGTCAGCGATGGTAACACCTCACGACAGGTCAAGTAATTAATTAACCAGGCTGAGAAGCTCCATACGGGTTTTTTTCTTCTTCCGTGTTCTTCGTTTGTTTTTATATATAAGCTACGGTGCGCCACGTGTGTACGTCTTCTCTTTTATAATAAATTTATAAAACTGTGCAGGAGTGTTAATTAAAGTATCCCATTAACCTTAACATGGAAAATACTAAATTCTGCAATATCGTACAATGTAGGATCGAAGGAAAAAGATGCAATTCATTCAGAAAACAATGTTATGGGAATATTTTAGATCATAAACCACACAGAGAATTCAGCCAGATCAAATAAGAGCAAACTTATGAGATACTATAGCGTTTAACACTTGAAAATACTCTTTAAAGCACGTGTAAATCCACCGCGTAAAATATTAGAAGCTGATTCAAAGTGATTAAAATTCCTTGGGATGTTAATGACAATAACCTTCCCTATCAAATAGCGTTCTAATTTCCATTTCTTGAAATGCTCTTCAACAACCTTTGACACAATTCTCGATCGATTTCCGTGGGAAGATCTGTGCCTCATGATTGATATTTACACTGTTTTCCATATAAATATATCAATACAGAATGAGATCACTACTTTCGTGATAATAGTATCTAATTCCCTCACAAATAATGCAAGTATGATAAAGACTCTTTCGCTGTTATACTTAAAAACAAACTAACACTATTTGAAAAGAGAAAAATATTCGCATTGTTCCCAGAATGACTGGACACAATTACTATTCCAAAATTTGCATTTCAGTGAAATTTCCTTTCAAGAATGCTCGACGTCCTGTAGTTAATAATTCACTGCTTCGTTCTTTGGAATAATGGTACGTCACAAAGGTCTCTGTTGACTTCCACCCTGACATAAGCCTTCAAATATGCAACGTTTAACGAAGCATCGGCGCGTGCAAGTCATAGCGAGCGACATCAGCCGCAAGTAACGCGGTCAAATGCGAGCGTTTGTATGCGAACGACGAGCATTAAATTGAAAAACGAACCCTGTCTCGGCACAAGTAGAAGGAGCACGAACCTCGATTCGGGGCACGGTGCCGCCCTTTCATAATTCTTGGAGGTCCGACCCTAGGCTGCGATCTTCTTATGCATAAATCGAATGATTTCCCGAATGTTGTGTTTCTAATTTGCAGGATGAGTATATATTCTATGTTTAACGTCGTAACGATGAACTTCTATTTACCTACAACAAGAACAAGATTTTCGATTGCTATATAGAATAATTTAACATTGGACCTATTTAAATGTTTAAAATAATCAACTTGTATTTTCTCATAGATGATTTATATCACTTTCGCGTACTTCTGGCGAACTTTCAAAATTTCTCGCAAAAAAGATATTTGTTAAGTATTTTTGATTTTAGCATTTATAGTAGGTAAAAATATGATATTAACGGCCTTGTCCCCTTCTAATGAGAAAACTATGGCATATGATTTAACAAAGCAATATTTGTTAAAAGCTAGCATAAAATCAGGATAATGGTTAACATATTATCGATAGTAAAGATATTATATTATTATTGAATCCTAAAGATTAAAATTCCAAAATAGCATTATGATCATTTCATGGAGACCAAATGCACGGGGATTTAATTGCATAAAATGTATCATTAAATTTTCTTTGTAAAGAGAGCGATAAAGATAAATGAAACTTATCTCTCCTTTATTATTTCATACATCCATCATCGTCGATAACAAAAAGTGAACGAAAACAACGATGAAGCAGCGTTTAAATAACGGATAAACGTTTGATGGTGTAACGTAAAAGAAATCCAGGGGAAAGGACATAATTTTACGCACGGTGTTGGGCAAAAAAGCAAGAACCAAATTAATCCACGCTATAGAAACTTATCAACGACTCCGTAATGTTACGAAAGTGGCGCATAATGAGGTGCAAACAAAAAAGAGGAAGAACAGTTTAAAAGAGATTAAATAGAAAAAAAAACACCTTTTTAAAAGTACGTTGTTTGAGGGTCTTGAAATGAGGAACGAAGGCTCAAACATATAATAACGAGAAAGGTGGAAGGACGGTGGGGGCGAGGTGGTTGTTTTAAAATGCGTAGTGAGCGAAACAGGTGTGCGTGTGATAAAGGTTGGTATTACGTGTGCAAGAATAATAGCATGGTCTGCAACAAATTGCACCGAGACAGTTGCCTTCTTTACGAGAGTTAAACGTTATTATACTTTCACGAGCTTTTTCAGGGAAGAAAGTAAAAGAGATGTAACAATTATTTCCATCCTGAACTCATACTATTAACTGATTGATATCCGCGTTCAATTTATTCCAATAAGAACAACGTGAGAGGAGGACGCGTCATAAGGGGTAATTACTAGGTAAAACTTGTGATACAAGTTTGTGTTGGTTAAAACAGTGATGGGTTAGATCCTGAAGGAATATATCCCATGTTAGCAAGGGTTAGCACTCCGTTAAGATATATCGGAACACCTGTATTAGGGAATGTGGCTGAAATGGGATGAATAACGTCTCTTCTTAATTTTTCATTTTAACACAGAACAATATATGCAGGAATATGATAGAGTGGATGCGAGTTTAGGAAAATGTGAAGAGTGGCTGAGTTGAGTGATAGTCGTGTGAACATATGGATCTTCTCCTGAT
>JAOPTO010002435.1:27314-84111 GCA_033822845.1 Tetrapedia diversipes
AATTTGTCCACGAGTAGGAGACGCTGAACTGTTGCTACAACATCGAACACATGAATTTTTGTTGATTTCTTCTATCTGGTATGTTTGGGTCGAGTATATTGTATATTACAATGTACAATTTTAAGAAAATCATAAACGATGGGATGATGGGCCTAACAGAGTCTCAACCAGCTCAGTTATTTTCCTACCTATACCTATTTCCTTTTCTTGCCTTTTCAACAAATTTTCACATGTAGTCACATTTGTTTTGACACACTTGAATCTACATATTTGCTTACAATGCTTATGGATTATGAACCGATGCACATTTTCATAGTATCTACTGTAAAAAGCAACACTAAGCGCTCTAAGTATGAAGAAGTGCGCAAACAAACGTTACTTTATGCGAGAAGGACTACACAAACAGATGCGCGAAACACGGAGCAGTTTTAGCAATTTCAACTTTACGATTGGACATCCCACTGTTTTCTGCAGCGGTGCGAAGAGCAATTTCGATTCTAATACATGACAACTAGTTTCCCGCGGAACCCTATAAATTAGCGCGCTGTCCTTCCAACGCCAGATCGAAATGTTCCCTTATATTTCAACAGATATAGTTACCGCTGTTACCGCGACTTGCGTCACACAACGTGAGCAAAGCTAAAGGAGGCTAGATATCTATCCCCTTGAAGAGCCGTTTGGTTATCAGGCGCTAAATTTATGAGGGCAGCTCAGCCAGTGAATATCGATACCTAGCCAGCCGACGACCGACTGATCGGCATGAATTTGGATTCAGTCAAGCGCCTTCGCACCAATTTTACGGTCGCATCGAAACTACATCTACCCATCGAATACAGGTTGAATTAGAGGTAATTGATGAAGTGACAGACTGTCGTTTCTATGCGTATTCTTTGTAAAGGACCAAGTAGCGGAGTAATGAGTGAACGATTACTTCAGAACCGTGAAGAAGATAGCCTCAAAAGGAAACCGTCGGTGAATTGACACCAGCTTTTGTTTATCCTTCAGATGGCGAAGGTAGCGTCAGTGAAATCAACGTTAACATAGTTGATTAATTTGTCGTATCTTAAAAGATTGTTTGATTTATATCATTAATTATATTCGCCGTATGATTTCATCGCTTCACAGATACTAGGTAAACAAATTATCTTATGAACATCTGTATACCAACTATGTGACTACCATATCGATGACAAATCTTTCTAGAAGTATTAGGAGGAATTAAATGCGTAATCGCATGTGCAGGTTTGAGACGCACGGTAGATAAAAATTGATTATTGTTGAAATTTTAATTATTAAGTCACGATTTCAATTCAATAATTACATAAGCGTTTAGCACCTTCAAAGGTTCTTTTCACTTGTAATTCGTATACATTTTACTAAATAAAGTTTATTAATTATATATACGCTCATAATTTAGATTGTATCTCTTTGTTTGACAGGAAATACAAATACAGGTTGACACACCTAAATAAAATCACCTAAATATCATCATTAATTGTAGAGGTACAATATATTTTTTGTATGTTAATTGAATGGTTTGAAAAAATTTAATATCCTGTTATATGAATAAGTTACCAATCAATATATAATCAATTAATTTATCCTTTCCTTTCTGTTTTATGCTAAACATCCGTTTTCCCTTTAGGAATTCATTTCAATAAAACCGTACAAAGGATAAAGGCTGCAGCTTTAGAATTATGGTACCTAGATTAGGAATGTTTATGCAAACTTGTGCTGTCGTAAACACAACAAATTACATTTTGAATATGTTACAGATTCGTGAAACTTGAATTTGTCAATTGTGTCTTCATATTCTGTGTAATGCATAGAAACAATGATTTAGGCCACATTACTTTCAGATTGCATTTGAGATAAAATTCAGGATTGCTAAACAAATTGAAATAACCACATAAATTCACGACATACGTTTGTTTTACTATCGGAAACTCTCTTATCTCTTATTTCTTTATATGTGACAGTAACTAATGAAATTGATCGAACGTTATAGCTGAAGTTCTCGTGAAATATAAGTTTAATTTTAATATTTCATTATCTCTTGTATAAGAACCCGTTTTTTACACATTATAATTTTTGAAATAAGTTATTTATAACTATTAATTTTACTAGGACTGTAAGAAAGGAAAGTATTTACTGAATTTCGTAAGTTACTATATACCTCCTTTAAAATTAGCAATTAGAGTTACAAACTCTATTAGATATTTAATGCTGCGCTTCAATTTCGTGAAACAGAAATATCATCTCTCAGCTCATACCCAATGCTATCAGACTTGAATTATATAATTTTACATACAATTCTGAAATCTTTATTCACTTACTTTAAACCTTATTGGAACTTTAAATCTTACTGAAGATTTTAATCTTCTTAATGTATATATTTTCAAATATTTAATGTGGATCTTACTATGAGTAAATGGACAAAATAAACAAATATTTTATTCAAACAATAATTAAACACAGAACAGGATCTGTACTCTGATTGCTGTTAACGCACTGAGTGTCTTTACCCGTTTCTCTGTCTCTTCCTCACTCTGTCTCTACCATGACAGACACAAATCAAATAGAATATACTTCGCTGCGCTCATTTCACAACACGAACCTTAAATCCTACTTACAGTATTTATCATACACACTCGCCATACTCATCCTTCCATACAAATATTGTTCACTCTCATACCATACATTCCACAACCATATCACCACACTTACCCGTTGGTTAAAGACAAGATTCCAATTTATTCGACGGTTACGATTTCCTAGATCATCGGATAAGCGATAGCAAAGTTTCAGGCAAAGAAACGAGCAAATCATTCCCGGAATACGTCCCGGGAAGTTTGGAATATTACAGCTTGCGAAAATTTACCTCTGAGATAAGTATCAGGCGTGGCTATATTTAGCACCTGCTCGTAAATGTAATACTAAAATTGTTGGAAATTCGTATCCTAACGAATAAACAAAAATCAATCGCCTCGAAGAAGTATTTATGTAAGGTCGAGTTATCGGCTGAGGAGGTTTCAGGAACGGGTCAAGTGGTTTTCCTTATCACGCTGTGCGTACGAATTAGAGGACCCTAACGAACTGTGTCCTTTAGCCTTTTTCTATTCATTCGAGTCTTGCCTCTCGCTGTGTAGAGATCAGGTTCAGAAAGCGATATACCTTCTCTTAAAATAAAGTTTAGTAAATTCTTAAGTGAACAGTTATCGTTATTTTATTCCTTTCAATCCATAATCTCCAATAAAAATAATGATCTTCGTTTGTTGACTTGTTAAATGATTGTGTTAAATTTGTTAAATGATACGATCGTGATTTAGATATGTGTGGGTGCTTTATCTTTGTGCATTATCTGCTTTAAGGGATCATTAACCCTCTTTACTCGAAAACCATAACGGGCGAGTTTTGATATGCTCTTGTGGATTTTTCGAGTAAGTAGGTTTAATGTCATTCAACGGTTATTCAATACTTTTTGGAAGGTGACCGAAGTTTTGATTTTGCATCGCCCATCGCTCGAGTGACAAACTAGTTTTTCCGCTCTCCACGAAGTAAGCGTTGTAACTCACACATCGATGCGGTCCTGAGTTCGTCTGTGCGTGGCCAACCAAACGAACGGCAGTACAAGACGGATGGCCTCATTTTGCGCAATCTTTAATTGCTTATAATTAATTAACGAAGCATTTAGCGAAATTTCGTCACTCTTGATTTTCATCTTATCTCAACGCTTAGAACCCCCTATTTCATTTAAGCCCAGAGGTAGATTAACATCCTGTATATCTGGATACGAAGTATATTCTTTCTTCTTTTCTTCACTGTCCGTTTTTAACAAGTCCTAACAGTTTTATCATGAAATTTTAAAGCTTGCAATTAACCTGGGATATTCTGTACACTTACGCGCATAACGTGCATTCTATGGTTTTCTGTCATTCAAGTTTTCCGTAAATGCGTAAAAATCTGCAGTCTTTGAAGATAAATCGATCTTCAATAACGTGCATTTGAAAACTTTTAGAACTAGTACTACTGTAGCGATTTCACAGTTGCCTTTCATTTTGGCCGATAAGTAGCTAAACACCCAGTACAATTTTTTAATAATCTGATAATGTAATAAACTCGTACTCTATTATTTAAGCAATTCGTCACGCGATTATTGCAATCATTTTGCTTACTTGATTTATTCACCTACCGATAATGTGCGCGTGCTCTATAGTATTCTCTTCCCGCTGTCAATCCGTATTTCTGAACTCAACATTTCCACAGGAATTCATAAAAAGTTCTAAAATAAGAGGGGTAACTTTTTAAATAGCTTCTAAAGTAACAAAGCATTTGCTTGACAGGCGATCAAATAAGAAGATTTTTGCGCAATACCGATTCTACACGCTTCAAGTCCTATTTTGTGCATTTACATTATAGGAACCACTATGTTCCATTGGAATGTTAGTTTAAGTCATAAATAAGCTATTTTTAAAAGGACAAGTAAGGGGCCAGAAAAGTACCTGTTGACATGACTAAGCCTCGCCAGAACAGCGCACCGCTCAGCTAATCAAACGACACTTTCCCTCACGTAGTCCAAATTGGGCTAGCGGAGGAAGCCTTCTGGTTACCTTGGTCAGTTATGAAGAGTAATACATACTGAGAACACCAGAGAGATTTTTCTTCATCTTCACCCTCCGAATTAGTTATACAAACATACGGTACTATAGCGTATACGTGTCACGAACGTGGATAACGTACTTAAGCGAACGTTAATTAAACACTTTTTTTCAACTACTTGCTAAATTTTATTAAATCAATAAAGTGGAAAATTGTTAGCAATTGCAACTTGCGTTTTTTTAGCACAAAATAGAACTATAGGTACCCTGCTCAAATTTCCAAATTTCTTAGATTTCTATCCTTCAAACTTCGTGTAAGTAAAATTTTTCATCAACAAGATATTATTACAGCCAATAACAGTCGATCTTGTGGTAAACGAGCAATATTTGTTTGCAGCGCTAGAAAATATATCTATGATGTAACAATATCGTACAATCTGTTTGTTATACACAGGAAGTACATCGGATCAAAACTCGCAGCTTCCATCTTTAATTAAAATAATAATTCGGAGCCAGTTCCCGACAAACATTCCTAACAATTCGCTTCTAAACAGATTAAGCTTTCAGTTTGGCAACCGCTAGTTCGAAATCAAGCACGTAAACCTAGTCCACAATCATTTCCTTTCTTCCCCTCTCTAAATTTCCTGTTTGGAAACAGTTGTAAAATTTCCACGCTTTGTCAACATAACTGAAAGCGATATGTGGCTTCTGCTCTGTTTATGTTCTAAAAACACGAAAATATTTTTCATTTCGAAAATGGTGGATTTCGCTTTTACACGCCGCTACGGGAACCGCTTGTCGCCACAAAAATGCTTATAAACCGACCGCAAGCTGAATAAACTGTGGCAACAGCTTCAATACAGATTGCGCGTCGTATGATACAGATTAACACGTTAACGTCGTCGCGCGTAACTCATCTTTCGATCTTATAACAGACGTACACGTGGAGTGAAATAGCTTTGCAGAAACCGTGTTTCTATGTAAAGTAGAATTTCAGAATTTCATTTCTGCTCTATTCTTATTTTCCCGATTATCTCTGTGCAAGATTCGAGGAAGAGGTACCATTCACAGGTATACTCTTGCACAATTTTTGTTACCTTATTCAAAACGGTAACAGATGTAACCTTTACTTGGCGAGATGTTAACCCTTTCGTTACGGCAGTCCGTTCTGCCGAAGTGACCTCACTGAACGGGCCGCCACGCCGAAAAGTGTACACATTGCATGTTGGTAATCTTCGGTGAACGCTAAAACGTCGTTCAACACTACCTTGAAATTCTCTTATATATACACTTTTTTAAGAGCTACTTAACAACTGTTTCGTCATATTATATGAGAAACTCGAAAATGAGTATATTTTAAAGCATATTCAGTTATTTAAATATTTACAGATTTCGCTATTATTATAAATAAAAATACGATTTATGGTAATTACAATACCAAGTTATAATTCTTAGTAATTTAATTCGGTATGGTAAATTTTGAAACAAGGATCCACGCATAAACCTACGTTACAACAGGTCGTCGCGCGGATGCCTGATATATACGGCACCCGTAATGAAAGGGTTAAACGTTGTGTATTTAGTATGCATAAGTTAACTAAAATGTGGCCTCTCTTTTAACACTATTTCTACCGACAATTCACGTATACCTATTCCTACCGCGACATTCCCACGTAAGACAGACTACAAACCTTTCTCAAAAAATAAACAATGAAAAAATAAGTGAATATTGAAAAATGTATTATACGTATATTTGAGAAGAAGTCTAAAGTTTAAAGGCGATTCAATTACGTTGTATCTATGAAATTTTAATCGAAATTTTAAAAACGGTCATTTGACCGGTTGTGGTAGGAATAGTGTTAAATAAAACAGTTCAATGACTGAGAATATACAGTGACACTAGGACCTTTGCTACCATATTCAAACGGAAATCATCAGATAAAGTAGATAAATGGTTCCTTGAAACACGCCTTTTACTCCTACGATTCTAGTCCTCTTTGTTTCTCTATTTTTTCTCAACACATACTGTAGAATTTCATGTAAGATTATAAGTTTCGTTCAAATCTTTGTATTAAGTACCTTAGTGACTGATTTGTATTAGTTGATGTCGAACCAGCAATACAATGACTTTGCACTGCTTTACACCAATTTCAATCAGAAGTAATTCGTTTGATTTCGTACAAAAACATGTTTTGTACTGAAGGAAAGGTTAACTGTCCCGTCTTTTGAAGGAAAGCTTCAAATGTTCACTAGAATGCGGCACGGCGCCAAATCTATACCTTGAGCTAGATGGGATACAGACATAAACACTGAGCCCAAGAGTTTTAGAAAGCTGGGGTAAAAAAGGAACGTTGCTCCAGATTCATTTTATTGAGAGCTATTGAACCGTGCGAACGGTTGCTGGAAAATATGCTATATGCATACAAAGTTAACATTAAGGTATTAACCGTTTTATTAATAAATGCTGTTCATTGCAATACCATATTCTATGAGTAGCGTCGAATCAGACATGTTTTCATACGATATCAGACGAAATATTTTTCATTGAACGTGGTATAAAACTATAAGAAAAAATCGTACGTCAATGCTTTGATGTGTCATTGTAAACAGAAAACTTTGTTCTTTAACTTAATTGTGGTTCAATCCTTCTGAAGAAAGCATTCTTCGTTGTCACACAGTGGCTTCGGACAGATCGAAAACATACATGAAGGAGGTCATACCCTGAGAAGACACAGCCTCGAACATTATTTTATCTTCTCTAAGGAACTCACACAATGTTAATTCTGCGTGTGAGGGTATATGCCAACACCTGATCTTAAGTCAAAAGAGACATACACTAACAATCGCTATACAATCTTTGGCATTATTTAAATAAAATATTATTTGGATGTGTTTTGTACGTAGGTTTAGCTACGAGAGCATATTCCTCCTGAAATACTTTCCGACTTTTTCGTAATCGTCTTGTATGGAGAAAGGTTTTTCTCTTGATGATGTTGATATTAGGAGTTGGTTAGGTGTCAAATTAAACACGATAGAGTTGAGTTGAGTGTTTATAATAGTTGTATTCCCTTGATGAGTTGTGTCTCTTGATGAGTTGTGCTCTGATTTGTGTTTGTTCTGTCTGTGTCTGTTTATTTTACATGGTTCGATATTTATAGTAAAAGTGATGGCAATCCCGAACCAATCACAATTGCTTACTGGTATTGTAGGAAGGGAGAGCTGGTAACCACTTCTACCGAGGCAGGTATAGGGTCGTTACTGTACGTACCTCTACCCTAATTTAGGACGCAACAATATGAGAATAACGAATAAAAAATTAGACATTATCAATTTGTATATTATTCGAGTTATTCACTATTGCAATTATTTGTTATTCATTTGGTGAACCTGTATTTCTAATTCAATATGTTTTACTCCCGTTTTTATGAAAATAGTGTTTGTGTTTATGTACAGAAAAACATAGTTTCACGATCATTTAGTTTGTGATTACAGTATACTAATTTAATCAGTATTTTCGTAGTCTTACGAGTGATAAGTAACGTTATGTTACCATAGCTCACTCAAAATTTAACTATATCACAAATACCAATTTTTGAAATTCATAATAATTTTTACCTGAATGGTTACAAATATAAATATTATCCATTGATTCGAAAACTATAAATAACGAATAAAAAATATAGATGAATTGTAATTTGTTAGTTATTCCCCAGTGACGTGTTTTTACTCTACCAATCCACCTGTTTTCAAAATATTCTGATAAATGGTCCCGAACTAATGTTGTCGAATTTGGTGGTGCAGCGTCGTGCATAAACCACATATTTCTTCTTAATTCTAACAGTATACCTTCCAGTAATACAAAAAGCGTGTTTTTAAAAAATTCCGGGTAAATCTGTTCGTTCAATCGGGCGGGAAAAATAATGAGACCTATAATCCAGTTATTTAACACACCTGCCCAAACGTTTACAGAAAACAGTCTTTGCATATTACACACTTTTACAGCATGTGGATTTTCACTGGCCCACATGTGATCATTGTCAGTATTCTGTATTCGATATCTATTGAAGGTCGCTTCATCGGTAAAAAGAATCTTAGATGGGAAATTCTCGTCTTTCGTACCATCCACGTACAAAAATTACTTCTCTTGAAATTTCCCTCCTCCAATTCTTGTACCTGTTGAAAGTGGTAGGGATGTAAATCGTCTGCCTTTCCATACATCATATGCATATCCATATTAACTGTATCTATGTTACCATAAAACAATCGTGTTCCCATTGTTCTGCGCATGGCAGAAAAATGACGTCACACACCATATATCGGTATTGAGCATAACAGATCGTTCGAGACTTTCGGATCTATACAATAAATAAAGAGTGTTCCGAGAAGAAACTGTCACGTGAAAAGTGTTTATTATCTATTAAGTTTTTAAATCGAGTTACAGAGATGTGAAAGAAGTCATTCGTAGAAAATCGTGAAGTGTACAGCACCTGCATAAATGGATTATTTGTTAGTGCGAGTGTGTGCACTGGAAGAAACATTAATCCTCTCTGCTCGAAAATCTCACAGGGAGTGTTTTGATATATTCTTGTGGATTCTTCTCGAGTAGCTAGGTTTAATGAAACGATACTACGATTTCACTTTAAAATGTGTCACGGGATTGTGTGCGAGTTTTGAGTGTGAACGTGCATTTCCGTAGCTGTTGAGAGGTAAGCCGTATTCCGTACGTAGTTACGATTGAGCATCACTGTGCAGCCAGCGACGTTACCTACCGTGTTGCCTCGGTTGCCTCGGTTGCCTGCTCTCAGGCGTAAAATACACCATTGCAGGCAGTTTTTTAAACTACTTATAACTCATAAACAAAGCCTCAAATGCAATATCGTTACTCTTGATTTTCGTCTTAAAATGTCACAGAGAGTTAACCCTTCAATTCGACCGAACACGCTGTACAGTAATACGTCTGGAGTGATGTTCGTTATGTCAACTTTTATCTTTTATGTCGTCAAGAAACAAAGCAGTTACAAAACAGAAGCAATCGCAAAATTCTAACAGAAATTGACGATGTAGAACCAAAAGTTTGATTAATTCGTGTTTGAAGCTGCCTTGAAAAAGCAGCAGGTGAAAAAACGCGATAATTACTGGCTGAGACATGGGCAAGAGTTGATTGCTAATTTTGCTTAGAAGTCAGCCGCGGAGTTCTCTCGTTCGTTCAGGGAAAGTAGAACAAAACTTTCGAAACTTTATAGAAGCATTGTCCTTAAAAATATGCTGAAATTTGTTGATATCCATGGCTCGATGGTAACGAATCTAGCAAGCACTTGTACTTTCTACTGAAACGGTTCTACTGGCTTCATAATAACCTCTCTGCGATCATTTTCGCTTTCAGTAACACGGCAGGGTTATAAAAAAAATGTTGAGAAACCTTTATTCCATGACAAACTCACGGCGTTCGCGAATTTACAAATGATGTTACGTTCGTCACCGCAATTCTTTCGTAAAATTACATAAGGTTCTAAATCCCACTTTACGCCCGATCGTGACGTTGATCAGTATGAAATTAATCACAACTAACTAGGTTGAAATAACATGGTTAACCAGATTTTAATACTCAACACTTAATTTAATTGAGTCTAATGGTACGTGTGTCATAAGTTGTGGTTTAAAAGTGTTACGTGAATTTCCTAGTATTTCTGACTGAGTTCTGTACTTCATAAATTAGTATTACGTACGATTGTTTAAGGCTATTGCCTATGAGTAATAGGAATCATGTTCTTATTGGTAGCAAAAATGTGAGTGTGTCTTTCTGAGAGTGGTGAAAATGTGTGGGAGAGTTGGTTTGAAAAATTCGAAGCTATTAGTTTAAACATATTACTATCGTAAATTTTTCTAAGCAGTTCGACTTGGCACAGTTGGAGATATTTGAGAAATATAGTAATAAAACAATTTGCGCTCGTCGAGGTGGTCTGTTGAGTTTTTGGGTTGTAGAAACCATATATTGTATCTTAGTTCACTTTCTAACCGATCGTTTAGTCTAGCTGTTCCTTTAATCAAGCAAGAATTAGGTGTTCAATGGCGGAGCTTAATTACGCTAACGATTTCAAACGGCTCAAAGATCGCACCTTTGAAGTTTAATATCATATCCGAACAAAGTCAAATGCGCTTGTCTCCATTCGAATCTTCGATAAATGATAGAGATAGGATTGGTTAAGCGAGATTCTTGATAGAGAAGCTGTCGCTTTAAGACGTACCCGAGCCCTCTAATCGAGAGTGATCGATCACGAACCTACAAAGAGGCTAGCAGAACTAAAACTTCGTCGCAGTTGAAGCTGATGCAGTTGGGTAGAGGCTTCGCTTGTTATCGATGGTGACGAGGAAAATTTGAGTCGTAAACCGAGTTAGAAGCTTATTCGAAAACAATTTTATAATTAGGCTTACAGCAATACCCGCCGTTCTGGAAGTTAGAATCCAGGATAAGTTAAATTTAAGCTATACTGATAGAAGGCTGGACTAGTTCGCAATAGTACGCTTTATAATAAACTCTATAAACTCTCCTCTTAACGCTTGACTTGTACAGTCAGAACTTTCTAATTTTGAGCAGTGGTGTGTCCGTAGCAGATTGTGCTTAAATACCTCCAAACACACTGCGGTTCGTTCTTTGCATAAAGAAGATATTGAAATATTTAATTATGTTTTGAATCCTTTACTGTTTTGAACTATTAATGATATTTGAGACCTAGATGTAACTCTTACATAACAAATATAGCCATAACAAAATGCTGATGCTCGCGTAGCGGTACCCTTGTTCGGTACCTTCGAGGTAGCAAGAATATTTGACTGAGACATTTTTTATGGCTTGTGCTAGTAAGAAAATTGTTTAACTCGTTGACGCCGGCCAGACCCACCGGAGGATCATACTTATCTGTTCTGTGGGGCGGTATGGCCTACCAATGAGCCACGCTTGAATATAAAAAAATACGAATAAAATGTAATTAAATATAATTATTTATTTTTTGTAAGCAATATTTTAAAACAGGCTAAACAAAGTGCCGGCTAGCTCTTACAATTATTGCAATATGTTTTCACTTTTTTGGCTCTATTCGTGGCGTATTGAGTATCTTTTAAGTTTGCTAAGCGTTTATAGCATTCTTTGCATTGCTTTCTCGTCTTCCTCGCAGATCCTTCGTACGAACTTAGAAAATGTTTTATCTGTTTTGTTATTATTCCTTCATTAGGGGGGTTCACAACATCCATCAACAGATTATCTATAATTTTTTCTCTGAATTTAAAAATTTTGATGTGCTGAGTTCCCCATTTGTTATGTATATACGTACCGCGCATTCACGATACAAGTTCCGCATATCAGCTATATAACAATTTTTCTGTAGCATTTCACTGTTCACATGTACCATTTGCATGTATACGCAAACTGATATTGCTAGAGTTGAAAGATTGTGATTTTCTTAAAAATCGACTTTCTCAGAAACTGAGGATGATGAACCAAAACCGATTTTAGAATGGTTTTTAATTCACTGAGATCTATCCGAATCACCTAGTGAGTATTACCGCGCAAGAATTGTGTCGCATTGCGAAGCTCCTTTGATCGAAATGATGGCCAGGAACAGTCATTAGGAGAAATTTATGATTGTTATGTTTCTATATAGTTAAACGACAATTTGGTTAATGACGGTTCCTCAGCACTGAGCCATTACTCATTATTGCACTCCGCAATAATATAGTTTAAATAAGGAGACTTTTAGGTGACCTTTGGGTTCTAGGATTTTACAAGGTACAGCCCTAAATCACCCCTTGCGTGGGCCGTACCTTCCCTCTCCAAGAATGACCGGCGAATCATCTTGTTCTTGGAGTGGTGTCCGCCCGGCCAAGGGCATGTATATATTGATAGCATTTGACAGGCGAAAAACACTAATAGTCGATCATTCAACTCAAACGTATCGTTTTTCGTTTTGCAATAGTCACGATATAACATACAAACATTTAATTTAAAGTTACTTTCAATGTATTCAGAATAAAGTATCAAGTGTTTCTTTAGTCACTACACCGGCATTATTATTATAAAGTCTACTTACATATAACTAGTCGCATAAAGTGGTGGTGGAAAACGCGTACACGAGAAATTATGTTGAACAGTATAGTCTGGCGCTGTGCCGTCTCATAGAACGGACCGCTTATTCAAGTGCCGGCGCACGAAAAAAATCATGAATATCCGCGCTGGCGTCAACATGTTATGCATGACAACTATCCGTAATTTGTGATGATAACGATAGTTATGCCCATCTGACACCAGACAATAAACTGTTTCCGGTCATCAATCAACAAACCGTACTATACAGTTCGATAATGGCGGTCGAACGAGTTCTGACGAGAAAATTTCGATAAAATCCACCACCAACTGTTGACAGTTTATTATTCATGACGTTTTGCGTCGAATGAGTGAAAAGAGAACGAAATGAATTACCACTTGAACGATAAAGTTCGTACCAATTGTGTGTACGTGTATACGTTTGTAGTTTACTTTAGCGATGCTACAATAAGAAAGAGGTTTGATTTGAATCGCGGATATGTGATATGCATATACTGTAATACATATTTTTGTGAACAAGCTGTATGATTTACTTATAAAACTGAAGATTACTGTTTAGTAACTTGCGCAGGCCATTTTAATAAAGACAAAGGGATGAAACGTAATTTAACAACAATTTTTAATATAGTTTATAAAAAACGTCACTTTTTAATATTGTCATCTCCATTCCGAAAAGAATTCATGAATTAGAACCCATTCATAATTGAATTTCTGCTTAACTATAACAATATTGTCATAAGACAAAAGATTTCATAATATTCGAACTGTCACAACACATCATGCATTAAAATGACCTTATCGGTGCATTTCTGGTAAACCAAAGTCCCTTATATGGAGGAAAAATGTCTGGAAAAATTGAACAACCACGAAGTAGAAACTCAAGATCGGGTTTCCTTTTTTCAACAAAATGTATCCCGAATTCGAATTCAAAAGCAAATGATTAGGCGGACCTTCCCCTGACAACATTGAAAGGAAATAATCGAGGCTTTAGCAGATATTCAACGAATTAATTGCTTACTTATCAGCCCAACGCCAAAGCAATATCAGTCTATCACAGACAAAATTCTCAGGATTACATGTATTTTAATAAAAATGCGTTCACTTAATATTATCAGCCCAATATTGGCGCACCTTTCGTTCGTTTCGTTAATGACATGAATATTTCGCTTTACATGTTGACTGCCGCGGGGGTCACCGGTGATCGGTGACGCGACCAACAGCAAAAATATATAATTAGTATAAATGTCGATACTTATACTCGTTTTTCAATAATACCATTGTTACTATAATAGTTAGGGAAAATTAATGCTATATAGAACACATAAAAATAGTTTTATTAACGCATGAAAAATATACATATTATCTGTGCCCGTTGCGTTGAATCACATTGAAGAACTGTAGAAAAGAAAAGGTGAACCAGTACAATCAGCACCATATTTCATCATTTTTCTAGTAGAGTTATTTGCACTTGTTTTCCCTAGCTGTTTTGAATTTCTTTCGTAGCACACTTTACAAAATCGTCTTATATTTTATGCTTTCACGGCATTTTTTTAAATCCGTGATGTTTCTTCTGTAAGCAGGTGCTTGAAGAAATGCAAACTTCATCATTAGAACATTTCACTAAATGCATTGTTAATTTCATCCTAAAATCGGGAATTGAAATATTTTTGAGAGTTTTTTGTTTGAATAACACCATTCCATTTACAATACAAGAATTCAGTAAAAGCTCTATTACCAATTTCCTGTACCACTTTACAGTTTTACTCAGTGGTGAACCGTAAGCAATTACTTGATCAGATAAATCAACTGAAGACTTCCCTAAATTATATTCTACTACCATTTTTGGTTTTTCATATGAATAACACTTTTTCTGTACGGTTGTCGTTTCTGCTGAATATTTCGTAGATAGCATTGTTTGGAACTCCACGATTGTTACTCAGTAAAACCGCTCGAATTCCGGTTGAGCTTGCATGTGGTGTGCCGACTAACAAGTTTAAAGCATCGAAAGGATATAAACAAGAGTGCCTTGCAACGAGTGTACTATCAAAGGTCTAAGAAACCCGCAAAGGGTCTTTACTATCAAAATATCTAAGAGTCTAAGAGTCAAGAGAGATCTAATTGTCAAGAGTATCTAATTCACGAGTGATCTAATTATAGTCTTCTAATTCTAGAATCTTCTAATTCTAAAGAGAGTTCTAATTCTAATCTGCGGCGCCGAAGTGGTTCAGTTTTATATAGAGGAGTTCAACTGGTCACTCCTCCATACCTCAAGGTGATACGCCAATTGGTTAGAGCCAAAAAATCAAAACTCCAATCAGCGTATCCCCTGAGTGTCACCAGTACCCGTTCTTATGCCCTTAGCACGCGTTTCGAGAATGAGGATGGAGTGAGCCACTCGGAGCGGAAGATTTCCCGAATTTAGGCAACGAAGGGGAAATTCCTCTAGGCCCATGTGCCTCTGAAGTGTGGGTGTCGGCTGGGCGCCGGGCCTATAGGAAGTCCCTTATTTATGATACGCTCTTAGCTATTGAGGAACCACGGTTGACTCGAAAATTAAGATTATTGTCCCTCTGTGGACGTTAAGAGGGTTCGAGAAAAAAGGCAAAGAACACTTTAAAGTGTCTTAGTCCTGAAAAATAGCAGTACCAGTACACTCATGTCATAAATGTCCCAATGGAAACTTCCCGCTGTTGTTTTGTGGGACGGAAGATGCTCTCTCCATTGAGAGACCTTGGCCGCGAGTACAGCGCAAGGGTCTAACAAGCATCAATACATCTTTTTTATCTTCCCATATTAAGATAATGTTATATTATCTCTATTTTCTAGAGTAATAACTTCTCCACGTGTTAATTTTTGGGACACTACCCAAAGGAATACGCCAATTCACATCAGACTCCTGTTGTATATCATCTTCATTCTTATCGCCATCTTCAACTTCAATTTCACTGTCAGGCTCGATTCGACGCCGATATACGGAGGAAGCCCTTATCATATCAGATGAACTATTCGATAGCAGCCGATATCGTTTGGAGGGTCTTTGTAAAACTGTATAGTCGAATGAAGTACTTGACGCATAATCTTCATTTCAAGTCACATTTTTAAGGTCTAATCAAAAAATTGAATAAAAAGTATGAAATGCAAAAATTTAAGTAAAATGAAAAAATGTAACATTTACCTGATTGTTGGATGCACTAAACAAGACTAAGTAAGCAAAGTGATTACTTAACAACTCAAGCACAATAATCTGAGACAACTGATAATCGCAGAAATGGTCCACGGGTGACTCCCATCACGAAAAATGCATTAAACATGATTATACACCTCAACTTATCTGCTATAAATAATAGTTCAACATAATATACATCGCATAATAAAAAATTCATTTTGGCGGCATGGACAAACCACGTAAAACACACGCGGCAGTCAACGTGTTAAGAGATGATGCAAACGAGCAACTTTCCGTTGCACAATTGTACATCTGTCTTCGTTGCTTTCAACTGGAAGAATAAGGAAAAATACACGATTGTCCGTCGTGTGGACAACTGAACGGCGTCGTGTCCATATGTGTGATTGATGTAAAAATGTCGATGTTGATCCGATGTTGATTCGATGTTGTGCTAATGCTGTTCTGATAAGTGAGCGATGACTCTTAAAATCAATTTAAGGTCCATTTATGCTATCGATTAACCGAGGACGAGTCAAGAAAATGTTACACGTATATTGGGATTAGCTGTTTTGGTGGATTGGTGCGTTTTAAGATTAGCAATAAAATCTGCCTATATACTTTTAACTTGTAATACACTGTATTTGATATGACTAATTGTACACGACTGACTGATCTTAGAATAAAATAGTTGACTCTCGCGTTCTGCAAAAAACACATCACGCATACCTTGTAACTAATTATGGTTTCGTCAGATATTATGATCAGTATGATACGACAATAATGATCCTACGTATACTTAGAAATAATGACCAAACACTATCAATACGTGTTTCGACGGTGTAATCGTATTTTCGATGTATTTTCGGCATAGTATGAATGTACCCTTATAAGGTAATTAACACGTAAAGTCCCTCATGTCCCGTAAAGTGAAGGTTAAACATGATTCGCTGGGTTGCATTTTTCTCATCGACGATTCTAATAGAATTGGACCGAAAGCGACGAAGCAGAGCAGTATCAAACCGTGGAAACGACTCGGTGGTAAAACCTGTATTTGTAATCGTGATTGCGATGAAACGGACCTGGGGAAATAAAACGGTTCCGAGTGAAATTTAGGTTAAATAAATTTCAGACTTTGATGCTACAGTATACCACTATGACTGGTGAACGGAAAGAAAAATTGAAAAGGTGATGATAAATATTGAATGCTAAAATTTGAAGAAAAGTTACTAGGTAGAATTAAATTTTGTAGCTTGAAAACGGAATATGACGCTCAATGATTCACGATATATAATTTAAGTTATTTTAACCATTTGTTTCATTATTAAAAGTTATACTCACGTTGTAAATACACTAAAAATACACTATATTTGTAATAAAGGTTAATTTTAACCCAAGCTATAATTTACTTAATTTTAGATTAAGGATTGTATTGTAATAAATATAATGATAAATGTATCTGGCTATTAAAATAAGTAGTCAGGCAGTGTTAGAGAGTCATAAAAAAACAGATAAGTAAACTACAATCCCTCGGTATGCGGTCAAAGTTTACTACAAATTATAAGTAAAAATTTAATAAAGAAGAAAATGTCCTTAAATTGCGGAAAAAATCAGAACAATCCATTCCATTTCTAAACGCTTCTCAATTGTAACAATTCTTCCTTTCTTTATTAATCGGGATTATTGCAGTTCGTCAGACTATCCAAACTTTAATTGGTATACAGTGGCGAACGATGATTGCACCAACAAACTCCGCTGTGGTGCTGTGACTTCACCACGAAGAATGTTTATATCGTGTACAATCCGTCCACGAAGATAAGGCGAGGCAGTGTTAACACTTAGCCGACAGAATTGGGAGATCTCCCATTTTTTCGTCAACAAAGCGCTGCCATTGATTCTATTTGCATTTGTTATTAGTTGGTCTTGAAGCAGTATTGTCCACAGTTCGTCAAATGCATTTTCTAATTTTCCAAAGTACAATTTTTAATAAATTCAACAACGAACTCAAGACGAACTAATAACAAAAGTAAATAGAATCAATGGAAGTGCTTTGTCGAGGAAAAATGGGATGCAATCTCCTCATTCGGTTGGCCAATTGTTAACATCTCCGCTCTGCCTCAATATACTAACACTTGTTACCATCACTATTTCAGCCAATAGTGTGAATGCGTATGATGGAAAGAAGTGATAACATGTTGAGGCAGAGCGAGGATGTAAACGCTACCTCGCCTTTACGCGGACAGACTAGACTGATTAACCCTTTCGCTACGGGTGGGTTTTCCACTGCGGTACTCCCGCTGAACAGCCCGCTGAGGCGCTCCGCCACATAACTGCGCGACTCACTACAACCTGCTTTGACAGTGTTTTCGAAGCAAAAAAATTTTCTCAAAACTGGGTATTTATAGCGCCTTAAAATATACACTTTTAATTACAGTTTGAGAACTGCATACCAGCATACGCTCGTGGTATATATAATACGCGGCATCTCATGATGAGCGACTATAGTCGCCCGTAGTGCCTCAGTGGTATCTTATGCAGGGCGATTATAGTGGCCCGTAGTAGCGAAAGGGTAAATGCATTAGACTGGCCATAACTTCCTCAGTCGGTAAATCGATGCGGGATTTTGTTCGGAATAAGACTTTGCTAGCAAGTTAAAAGCTGACTCCTGCCACGAAATTTTATTTTTCGCGTAAATAGCTTCGCGAGAGGAGAAACCATGTAATTATCGAATAGTGCTATTGCTGACTGTAAGGAACTTACTAACTATTTCAATTTCCTATCGTTTATTAAATCTCCATTAAGTTCATGAAAGTTGGTTCTATTTAATAGTTTGTAAAATTTCACTTTTTTACAAATCGCTTGTTTTTTCAGATGGAAGTTAATTGATTGCGAACATTTCCTTTGATTCTGACTGGCCCTGTTGTAGATGATCATACGATTTTATAAGGAAATATTTTACTACTATTTTCTAATCGATTCGTAAATATTTAGAAATTAATTAGTTTTTCTTTTCCTTTCTAAACGCTTCTCATATTTTGTGTCTTCTATATAACATATCTTATTCGATATATTTAGAAATACCAAAGACTTTTTGTAAAAAGTTTGATGTTGAAATATACGCAAGTGTTCTACAGTTTTTTAATATTCTTTAGGCTACGTCTAATATGTTTGTCAATGTTCTGAATTATCTTGAACGCTATCTGAACCGTTCCTTTCTTAAGTTTTGCATTGCACTAACCAATTGAAGCATAAGTACAGGTAAAAGTAACTAGTTCGAAAGGACGAAATTATCGAGCTCTTTCGTAAGTTCTGATTATTACGTTGCACGGTTTAAAGGATGAAGAATCATTGCACTTAATTTTCGTGAGATTCTCTCGTAAATCCTATGCTTCTCACCAGATACATACAAAGAGAGTTAATGAAACTTGAAAGCTGACGCGTTTCACTTAAGGGGCCATTCTACTGTGACGGATTGGAAAAATTGAATTTTTTTTTTGCATTTTCTTAGACTTTAACATGTTAAAAACTTGTTCCCAAAGGGATTTAACAGAATTCGAAAAATTAATGATGTTATGTGCCTTCGCACGAAGCGCCGTTCTGCCGCGCACAGCTATCTGAGCGGTCGGCTCATCCCGGCAAGCCCGGAATTCTATTATAAATTTGAATCCTTACGATAATATGATAGTGAAGAAGCTTGAATGTGTTCTACACGTGAAAAAAAGGTTTGGAAGTTGATTGAGAAGTGTGAAGAAAAAGAATAAAGGTATAGGAGGAAAAGGCTCCAGGAAGCTAGCTGATATCAACAATTTGACCACATATTGTGGATTAGCCATTTTATGAAACACCAATTCGGTTGAAAATATGAAGAACTCTGTATGGGAATCGTAATTGGCCCAATAACCAAAACTTTCATTGATAATCGCGATAACATCCGCAAAAGGCACGTAGCGATAAAAAGCCAATAGACGTCGAAAGAGGCTCGGACAGCTCGTAGAACTGCAGCATCAACACTATAGGAATTCTAGGAAGAGAAGGAAGCAGTACTGTATGGCCCTGAGATAGCTAATTAGCTTATAAGTATGATCAAAATTTTCTATATACACCTAAATAGTACTTGAAACTTTAAACGCGTTTTTCTCAAAACCACATTTTTGGAAATGGCTGCCACGATAGCTCCATAACGGATTGACCGATTCACTTGCCGCTTGGCAAATGCATTCATTAGATATGTCATTCTCGTCCCTACCAGAATTGCTTCGATTGGAATTTTTTTCGAATTTTGGGAATGTAAAATATTCCAATTTTTTTATTAAAACTTAGAAATTTTTCTTTAGACCAGCGCCATTTTTTTTCTGTTCAGTATTTTCAAACCATTCTGGTACCGACGATATTCACGCTCATACAGATTAAGAATTTTGTTTATTTTCTGTTTTCAAATCACTATAACAGCTGGAATCATGGCAGCCATAGAAGTCTGTTTGTTTTACAACGTCATAAAAAACGTTCTGCAATTTTACACACATATGCTCTCTTGGCTCGCAAAAATTTTTAAATAAACTTAAGGTTATAATAAACAAATATCCCAAGCCACAAAATGATATGTTGTATAGTTTACCCACAAAAAATTCCCAAAAATCGTCTTGATTTCGGGCCGTCACAGTAGAGTGGCCCCTTAATTAAAATTTAGAACTTTTATAGATAAATTAACAAATCAGTCTACTCAAGCTGCAAATGATTCTTCATTTTTTATCATTAAACATCCTGTCTTACGCGAAATCTGAATTTTCCTTAATTGCTACTTGTTCATTTATTTTATCGTCTCTTGTGTTGGACTACCAGCGTAAATTACAGTGAGGTGGTAATAAAAGAAACATTGTCGTACTATAAATCACAGATATTCGTAAGCTTTGCAATCAGTACCTTTCTAGACCTTTTAAAATGCAGTTTCGGTCTAAATTAAGTACTAAGCAAAGTAAACGTACAAGGTGTGGCAGCATAACTTTCTTTTTTGAAATGCACGCAATTCAGGTGGTATAAATCGTAGCGGGGTGGGAGTAATCTCATTCGATAGGCGTAATTCTAAAGTTTTATTTTTTTGCACGTCAGTTCCCATCATCCGTTGAAACAGTGAAGAACGTGCCTTTTCCGTCGAGGCCTACTTTTCGAACATGATCGCAACCCAGCGCGCCATCCGAAAACGCTTTAATATACCCCCGCTGGGCCGTGTTTTGGACCGCAAATTCATTGTTACATGGATCAGTACGTTCAGACAAACCGCGAGTGTGACAAGACAAAGAACTCTAGTCCTTCGGCCTATCAGAACACCGGAAAACATTGAGGCAGTGAGGGAATCGATCTCGCGATCCCCCCGGCGTTCTGCACATCGGACATTCTTGTAAGTTGGCGATTGTACACAAACTCTTGGATCGCGACTTTAATTTACGGAGGAATACACGTGAAGCGCTTCTCGAAAACGTTCTAGAGGACGCAACTGTCGGACTTGGCACCGTGTGATATTTTTTGTGGAGTTATTTGAAATTCCGCGTTTATGTCAACCGCCCAAGAACCATACAAGACCTGAAGGCCAGCATCTGGGAAGAAATTATCAACATACCCGCTGATATGCTAGTAAGAGTTATGATAAGCAACAGAAATCGACTTATTCAGTGTATGGACAATGGAGGCCGTCACCTGCCTGTCATGATTTTTAAAATTATGTAAAATAGATATTTAAACATTATACCTACATTACAAAAAACGATTCAAAAAATTTGATTCATAAAATGAATTTTATTGTGTTTTGGAAAAAGGAAGTTATGCAGATGAAAGTGTACATGTATTTATGTGTGTATGTGTATGTCTAATCCCATTCGATGCTCTTCTAATTAATTATCGAATCAATGGTGATATTGATATGTATATTTTATACCCTATACCACCACCTTTTCCTTGTACGCTTAAAAGAAATTAAGTAATCAAGAAAGGTAGTTCGTGTCTGTAAATCTTATTTTATGTATGGAATATGAAATGTAGTAATGTTGTATTATAAATATTTTATGTGATCAACCTGTTTGTGACGCTTACATTTGATGATATTTAAAAAATGAAAGGTATCTCTGAAAATTTACCGCTATTTCTATACCTCCGAAAAGCTTCTCCTTAATGAATTCTAAATATATGTAAACAAATTAAACCTTACACAAAATATATATACAATATAAGATATTTAGAAGCATTAAATGAAAGTTGGAAGTTGCAAGCATTGACTTGCTTATCAGGTTGCGAATTTTTATGAATTTATATAGATGCATAAAAAAGTACAAGATTATCTAAAGTAAGATATAGGGTATTATATTCAAAGAGTAAAATAAATCTCTGTCTAGATTTCATTCCTACAGTCATGCTTACAAAATTATGAATTTGTATAAAAGCTAGTAATCTAATTAGAATATTTTGAATCATAAAGTTGATTTGATCTGGTTGCTATTTTCTTTTGTTTTCCATTTCTGCTTTCTTTTCTACTTAGTATTCCCTCATGATCATACAGTAATGTCTGTATAATTCGAATGGCTCGATCACTATTCAGTTTGCACTCTTCATAAATTTCATCAAAGAATTCATTGATTCGTAACGATCGCCGGCTATGCTCTCGAAGTTTTCGATAATTACTTCTAGTTCGCCAGCAAGTTCAGCAACGTATAATTAAGTACTGCAGATGTTTGACCAGCTATATTATCCGCAATGAAGTTGGACGAGAGGAGGTGAGTCTATTATCAAATCAAGGGTAAACTTTCCAATCACCAAGTCTAGCCAACGTTGGTGCGCAACCTTAAATCCTACATGAAATCAATCTCAATTCAGTTTCTTGATTTATCTCTGTCTTTTAACTCCCGATCGACTTAAGAAAATTCAGAAAGTGCAGTAGTAAAAATTATCATGAATGTACATTCATATAAGAAGAATTTAGATAGAATATTACGTACAACCTTTGCTGATTTTCTAAATTTTTATGTCAATTGATAGTTAACCCTTTCGTTATGGGTGCCGTATATATCCGGCATCCGCGCGACGGCCTGTTGTAACGTAGGTTTATGCGTGGATCTTTGTTTCAAAATTTACCATACCGAATTAAATTACTAAGAATTATAACTTGGTGTTGTAATTACCATAAATTTTATTTTTATTTATAATACTAGCGAAATCTGTAAATATTTAAATAACTGAATATGCTTTAAAATATATTAGTTTTCAAGTTTCTCATATAATATGACGAAACAGTTGTTAAGTAGCTCTTAACCAGTTAAGTGTATTTGACGACTATATCCGTCATGAAGATATGGCAAAATTTGGTGTCATGACGACTATATCCGTCATACGTAAAATTTTGTTACAATTTGATATTTAAATTGTAATTCTGGCGAAAACTAAATTATATTCGTAAAGTTTAATATGTTTAAAATGTTTAGAGGTCAACACGAAATAAAAAAAAAAACAAATGAAAATGACAAATAATTTGAGTTGGATTTATAACTATATCCATCATCGCCTGATTATCGCGACACACACTGGAGGGTGCTTTGTAAAGAGGTCGCCACACTGAACTGGTTAAAAAAGTGTACATATAAGAGAATTTCAAGGTAGTGTTGAACGACGTTTTAGCGTTCACCGAAGCCTACCAACGTGCAATGTGTACACTTTCCGGAGCGGCGGCCCGTTCAGTGGGATCATTTCGGCGGAGCGGACTGCCGTAACAAAAGGGTTAAAAGATAGCTTTTGGATGATAAATGTCAAAAGAAGAACTTGTGACATGTTCAAAGATATAAGTTAACAATAGTTGTTAGCGATAATAAAATACTTTAAAAACCGGAATGTTAAACATGCATTAAAATTTGAATAAATTTAACGAACCGATTATTTGAAAAATCGATAAAACGAAATATTTATTAATTTTCAAAGGCTATAATGATCCTATAATGATCTTATAATGATCTTATAATGATCCTAACCTAATAATGATCATTTTGTTTGTAGTATTTGGAATTCTACTACACGATTTTGTAAGAAGTCGTCAAAACTTCATGAAAACCATAAAATTCTACTTTTTTCTATTTATTTATTAGAAATATACTTTGAAATATAATCCGTATGCTCTTATCTTACAACTCTATTATACTAAATAATAGAATTTTTTTTTGATACAGTAATTAATCTAGAAGGAATCAAAAAGAGTGACGACCATCGAACTACGAAATATATCAAATTATGTAATAACTGGACTGCTGATTTTTATGCAAATCAATGACATAAAGATTATTAGAGAAGTGAAATTTAAATAGAGGCTTGTCCTGCTTTTTGCATACAATGGTATGTGATTTTCTTTAGATGTCTTATATATTCTTATATATTATTTGCATTCTGCTGTATTTTATATATTCAAATTTTCTATAAGTGCATAAAAAATGGCGGTCTGGTAACAGCAAATTGTGCAACACTGCTTGCATAAATTCTTTACACATATTAAACGATAACTCAAAGCATATACGATTGACAGAAACATGACAGTACTCCTCGAATGAAAATGGAGCGAAGAATAACAAAGCGTCCATGGTGATTCGACGAGAACAGCACAAAACACATAATTTTCTTTCCGGATGAGGTGTCCTCTCTGATGATGAATTACTTGTCGCCGTAATCGAACGACTGACACGCGAATCACGTTTCACGACGATCGATGAATGCGATATATTTTTTCTCGACCACTTGTTCGATAAAGCGCGTTAGATACACAGAAATACACCTTGGTCATTATTTTGAAAGTTGAATTATTCAAGATGAAAGATTGGGCAACGATAAATAATGACACCGATTAGTATCTAGGAAACAATATTACTGTAATTTTCTGTTTTCAAGGGACATTCAATTTGCGATTAATCTTTTCGTTTCGTCTGCAATTCTAACAGTAAGTAGATATCAGTAGCGAGGTTTTTTCAACCCCTTATAGCACTATTTTATATTCGTTTCTGAGAGGTTAATTGATTTGAAAAGTAGAAGGTAATAATTGTTATAAATTTGTTTGTTTGTCAATAACGCAATTATACAACAGTAAAATGCAATAGCATACAAGAATGTTATATATCACAGAGGCAGATGATACTGTAAAGTGTTAAGATTTCTTTCTATAATACAATCCCGGACAAAAACATAACACATATGGGCTATTTTTAACCCCTTGACATACAATGACGAGTCTGACTCGTCATTCATTTTACGGGCCACTGTAGACTTTGACGAGTCAGACTCGTCAAGCGCTTTTTTCGGCGGACGCCGTGCAGTATACAATTAGATTACATAGTTGCTTCACTCGTGCGTCGATTCTTGTTTGTTTACAACGTTCGAGATGGTCCAGCCTATCACCTTCTCAACTTCAAGAACAAAAAAGCATCGAACACGTAAGAAGAAACACACTGAAAGTAACATTCAGTTTAGTAGAAGTCTCCCACGGTGAATGAAGACAATATTTGAGTTTAGTAAAGATTATAAATAATCCCTGTAAAATGTATAAGTCGGATGCATTATATGAAAGTGACGATGATGGTACAATTGGTTACTCTAGTGATGATAATGAGATTGACACCAGTCATCGAAGTGTTCATACCCTTGACTATTCAAGTGATAGTTCAAGTGAAGCTAGCCTTGTCCTACAAAATGTTCGTAAACGTGCAAGACCCATATCAAGCAGTGATGATTCTGATGTAGCAGACGATGGATGGAATTGGACAGAAGAAGAAAATCTGAATGAAAAATCCAAATTTCAAAATAAAATATACTCTTTCTCAGCCTTCACGTAACCGTTCAGTTGAGCGAAATTAAATGGTATTTTTCGGTCGCATCAAGTTCCATTTAATTCGTATGTCAAGGGGTTAATTTTAAGGTGACGTATGAAGAATTTTTCAATTTTAATGAGTGAAATGGTAACATTACAGTTCTAGAATAACGGGCTTGTTTGAAAGGTAAAAAAATGTCGTTACCTTTGATGTCTGCCTAAGAAAACAGTTAAAATACCACGAATAAGATGATAGCACAATATGATGGAGGATTAAAGGAGTTTTGATTTTGAGTGCCGAATTCGAGTTTGCACAAAAAATGTCTATCACATCAGTTGTTAGAGATATTTGAAAACAGAAATGCAAAAAATGCAAAATTTTTGTTACATTTGCGAAGGTATATCACAAATAGCAGTTTTTTCCAAACACTTATATTCAATGTACCATTTAGTACAATCCATCTTCTGTAAAACCAAGTTAGGTTTCTGATTATACTATTTTTTGATTGCCCCGTTATATTAATTTAATGTTATTCTGGTTTAATCCATTATCCATATAAACTATACGATTTTACTAATAAACATAAAAGGTGGATTAATTCCGTTATCGCATTTATCTATTACTTTTCGTTTGTAATTATTCAAAATTTTCGTAGTTCTCCTACATTTCATAATTGCAATACTTACGTTTAATTATTTTACTTTCATAATTGTCTGTAATTTTAATCACTATTCGACTTGAATAGTTGTAAAAAGATTAAGTTCATCAATTCACGACACTAAAATTTTCTATTTAACGCAGCGGTAGTCAAATTATCGTTCCACCATCCAAGAAGAGGATAGAATCTCTTCCTTGGTTTTCTCAATATTGCTGGTAAAATTGCGAGCTTCTACTTTCATGAATGTAAACCTACCTTTTCAGAATTACATTTCCCTTCTTCGTCGTAAAATTACTCTCCCTTTCCATATTGGGACTCGCGATAAGAAGAAACAAATGAAAACGACGACGAAATGATCTCACATTACAACGACTCCGGAAGAAATACAAGGCACCGAAAGTAAAATATATGTTTGATAAACTACGTAATGTCGATTCTGAAATAAGCATGTATATACATACCTTCATGAATAAAAAAATTCTGTTGTAGTAATACAATGGGAGGAAGAACAACCGGCGGGAATTAACGATGGTGTAAATTAAACGCGTTTTTATTGCCACAACCGCGTTCCTCCTTCGCTCGTCGAAGACTCTCGAATTTTTCATCGAGAAACGGAACATCTATCTTGACAGTCGCCGATCGCTGAGCCACCATTCTATTGTTTTTCGCGGCTCGGGTGGCCCAGCTCGCTAATACGACTACACTGTAATATTATTTAGAAGAGTTCTTTTAAAAAGAATATCTATCAAATTATATAAGCTAATACAGATATGTATATTGAAGGAAATAAGAATAATTTAGACGACTTGCATTCATCAAATGATTTATTTCTGTAACGAGTAAAGATGTTATTTCTTACAATTTTCAGAGACTGTTTCTAATGACCTCTGTTACATTTTAAGCAAGTTGATTAACACTAAAATGACCAAGGAAATCAAAAATACTTTTTCGTAGAAACTATATAAATTTACTGCGATATCGTATCAGAAACTCAATATGAATTCCTGCAAGTAAATAATGATTTGCTTGTATTATATTTTGATAAATTTTTAGTTCAATTTCTTCTATATGAATGAATACATTTTAATCATTCATAGCGTGAGTGTTTGTTTTATGTATGTGAGAATGAATAAATTTAAATGAATGACAGTCCTTTGATATGTAGTTCATAGTATTAATGTTACACGTAAGAATTCTATTTTAAAATTAATGTACGTGTGTGTAAGTTATAAAGTATGTCCGAGCGAGAGTTAATCGAAGAGAGAAAATGCGAATACAGACACAAACGTTAGACTGGGTAGAGAAAGAGACTATAGATTGCGTCTATGACACGGGAGTCTTGAATATTCTTTGTGCTCATATACTTTGTGTGACATGCGTAGGAGTGTGAGTGTGTGTGCGTTCTTAATCTGCTGGGCTCGATTGGTCGCGCTTCGAGATCGACTTCGTGGCTTAAGTTGTAACGGTTGGCACATGCTATTGTAGTGTAATAAAGTCTTATGTATGAAGTTAAACATTTTATTAATACCCAGTCACATAACACTGTTCTAATCTTCCAATCAATTATTTTGTGCTCAATATTGTTTAAGTGTGTTAAAAAGTATATCGTTCTATTCTAGCTGTAGATCTATTATTAAAAAACTCAGGTTATAATTTCCGTCATAGACCTTAACAGTACACGGTAGAACATTCCATATATGTAGTGTAGGGTACGTATAAAGGTCCTTGCACCTGGGTAGATAAAATAAGCGTACTGACCATTATTGCCGGCACTGAGCGAAATCATCGGGCCGGCGTAACGGAATGGTCCCAGGGATTTTCCCTGGCCCCCTTTTCCCAGTTTTTCTGGAAGCGTGTCGCAGCGTCCCTTTTCGGCGTGAGCCGAAATACGGACGCTTAAAAAAGCAGTTAGCAACTAGCCTCCAGTACAGGCACTTCTGCACTTCTCGCGACTTCTTCGTGTAATTCAAAGTATCTTTCTGCGTGTTTGTTTAAGTTATTAATAAATAGTTTATCGCCGTTAATATCTCTTTTAATACCCAGTTCAAGATCCGAACATCCTAAAGTAGTAATAGGGAAACAAAAATGTTTGGATAAAAGAACTTTCGAATAATAGAAAAGTTTTTTCTTTTTTTTATACTTAACTTCAGTTATTTAAATGAATATAAAGAAGATTGTATAGTTTACTTCAGTGTTTGTGTTTCCCATATGTTCTTTACTGTAAAATTTTGTAATCTTTTGAAATAAAAAAACCAATATTAGATGACATTCTGTTGGAATAATAGAATCTCTGAGTATAACATTCAGATAATGGGTGTTCACATAAAGGAGATTTTGCTGTACCTCAATTTTGCTAGCCCCAAACACTGATCGGACACTCTGATCGGCGGAAATTGTTTTATTACTGTATTCCACAAGAACCCCCAACTGCATGAAGTGTTGGGTTCAATTTGGGGTTAGTTAGCGACAATTTCAAACATATACTTCAAATTCTCAAACCAACTCTTTCACGTCAATCTCAGAAAAACATACGCATAATTTCACCATCAATAAGAACATGACTCTCATTATCCATAGAGAAGAGTTTTAGTTCATCACATACAATACAAGTTCATAAAACACTAAACTCACAAAAATCACGAGAAATTTCAAAACTACTGCCTATAACAGATGTACCATTACACTCAAATAAACTAAACGTTGAGGTTTAAACTCGTTATTAATCATGTTACCTCAATTCGGTTAGTTGAGATTAATTACACACTAATCTAGAAGTCAACGTCGCGACTGGGTGTAAACTGAGATTTACAACCTCATTAAATTCCGCAAATGGATTGCGGTGACTTGGATGTAACACTAGCTCTACTGTAGAATAGCTACCCACTCTCTCATGTGGAAAACATTTTACAAGGTGTCTGAACACGCTCGAGTTTAAACGAGTCACTCTATCAACACATGCGTAGCGCCAAGTTAACGCAAGTGACAAGGGAAGTTTGCGAACCCGGAAATTCAAGAAAATATGAAACTTGGTGTACAGGTAGAGTAAATCATCCATAACACATACCTATTTTTTGTTCGTGCTGAATCTCACTTTCAAGGGGTGATTTCACCCGTTAAAGAGAATGGAAAATTATCTTTCTTCTCGAATATCTCGAGAACGGTGAGAGATATTGAAAAAGAGTTTAAACAAAAGTTGAATGCTATTTTTATATTTACAAGAATGTGTGAAAATATTTTTCAAAAAATCGATACTTTTTGATTTACCCCCTCCACCAAACCTTGAATTTCATTTTTTGACTTTTTTAATTTTAGGTTGAAGTTCTCTTCGGTACCCGCTATCCATCCTTGTAAATAGTTTTTTTTATTTATTTTTTTTTATAAGATTTGGCACGAACAAAAAATAGGTATGTGTATTCTACCTGTACACCAAGTTTCATATTTTTTTGAATTTCCGGGTTCGAAAACTTCCCTTGTGAGTGGTATCTATTCACGAGTGAACTTCTTCATAACGAAACCCAGATCTTTCTCTCTCTCTAATGCGTCTTGTTACGTGCAATTTCGAAGCAAGCTACTGTAACCTATAACTTCCGACTGAGCACATATTATGCAGGCTATCATCGCATGCAGCCGGATGTAAAGGCTGTAAATCCGGTGGAGGCCAAGGAAACTGTTGCATCGAGGTAAAGAAAACTTTACGGTTCGATGCATATTCGGTCCCCCTGGACGCATACTTCGCATCATATATTGCACAGCTTGATAGATGACTGCACTTATAACCGATGACCTAGTTAATCCTAAGATATCCAGCAGTGAGTTGTATCAAAGATCGAAGGGGAAGGAATTGGCTGGATT
Organism: Tetrapedia diversipes; assembly: GCA_033822845.1. Taxonomy (NCBI): domain Eukaryota; kingdom Metazoa; phylum Arthropoda; class Insecta; order Hymenoptera; family Apidae; genus Tetrapedia; species Tetrapedia diversipes. The sequence continues at coordinate 57,508 of JAOPTO010002435.1, forward strand.
TGATTTTTCTTCGGAAAAGTTTGGTTGAAACGAAATATAGTAAGATTAATAATAGTTTCATGCATTAGAAAATAAATAATGTTAATTTTTAAGCTTTTTGTAATATGGGTAGCTGTTAAACAACATGGCAATCCTATAACACGATTATAAAGTTGAAGAATTTCTTGAATAATACGCCACTTCTATAATACAATTACAACTGAATTAGAAAGATACAAGAAGGTAGATGTATTTAAATTACACGAACAGTTTCAGAGCACGTGTAGTATATTGCATATAAACTTAGTTTTTAAACTAATACTACGTGTACGCTATTTAATATGTTTTCAATTTATATTGAAATATAATCGTTACAAGTACTCGAGTCTTAAGAAAGAAAACTAATTTCTAAATATATCCTTCTCATCAAAATTGACCTTCAAGTTAATAAAGATTTGTATTGAATACCACGATGGTGTCGTCTCCTAACATTCCACACAGAAATACAATCACCACAAATACCTGGTTCTTAAATAAAAAACAATGCAATGTCGCCTTCATGTATGTTACAAAAAGAATTAGGTACTTGCTCATAAGAGAAATGAAAGACAAATTTGGATGGTAATGTTCTAGTCAGGACGATTAAAAACAATGCAAGGTACGATATAATATTCATCGCTCCCATTATTGCGCGATTTCTTCGTGAAACAGACAACAGTACGTTGCGCCCCGTATCAATGACATCGTTATACATACAATAAATAGTAATCAAATTGCGTTGATGCTCACACGAGGTGGTCACCAGGGAAATTCAATTCGCCTCGCTACAACCTTGTCACACAGCTGATATTTCGATGCGTATGTACGTATCTGAAATACATCATAATTCGCAGAACTTTAGAAGACATTCCATGGGAAAGCGACATGAGATTGAAACAGAGAATATTTGTAGGAATGCAATTGAGCGGGTACGATTCAGGGAAAGTATGAAGTGTACTTGAATTAAACGATAGCCGTGTAAACGTAGAATATTTGGGCTAGAGTGACTCTGATGCGCGAATGATGAGTACTTGAGGCAACGTCGCGACTGAGGAATTTTGGGTAAACGTGAGATGAATGCATCAGGTTTAGAGTTAGAAAGAAAATAAGTGTTTGGAATGTGAGATGTAAAAACAATGAGATTGTGAGAAGAGCAAGAGTGTCAAAGTTGTGTGGCGATGCGAGAAATTTCACGGTCCTTAAGGACAACCGGGGTCGAAACGGTTCGACATTGTAAGGAACACGTGGTTTTTCTCTCGCGTAGCCACACTTACCTCCGCCGACACACTGTCGCGACGAACCGAACCTCTCTCCCTTCGTCCCGGGAAATGCTCCATTGTCCGGTGTGAATATAGGACGAAGGATTTCGGAAAGAGAGGTCATTCGATTCCGGTCCCCAATCTGGCATTACAGCTTGTTGCACGTATGAAATGCTTCAATGGATACACGCTGCGCGATAGAATAAACTACAACGAGCGCTGAAGGTGCAGAGGAGTGAGAATTAAAGCCGCAAATGGTCGGCGTCCTACTTCATTCAGTCGCAGGTGAATGGCGGTGAGGATAGAGGGAATAAGAAATTACATATCAATACTTATGTACGTTTATGGTACTATTTTTCATCTTCTTCGTTTCGAAGACCGCGACGGAGGAACAATCGAGAATGGTTGAGGAGTAATTTTGTTGTTAGTATAAAGTTCAAGAAAAGAAAGCGATACCAGAGTCAAACCAAGTGCAAGAAGCATTTTCAATACTTTTACAATAATAGTATAACCCTTTGATTTGCCCACACACACCTAAGTAGAGAATTCATTTCTAACACTTAGTAGAATCAGAGTCGATCACAACAACCTGTAAATGTAATAAGGACAGCGAAGCTCTAAATCATTTTGTGTAGCAATGAGAACTCTACCAACAACAGACATAGGTTGATCTACTTACTCAAAAAACTAGGTTTTCAACCACCATTAAACATTAAAATAATTATAACCAAATATTAAGGCGTGCTATTTCTTAAAGACTGTTAACTGCAAATCTAACCACATTGTGTTATTATGTAATTATAATTGTAAGCCTGCGATTTTAAAGATAAACTAAAGCATAGGTAAATAAGATTTGTATAGCTAAATAAGTCAGTAAGGATTTGATATGCTTAATAAAAGAAAGAAGAAGTGATTGTCTGAAGGGGTTAAATTAAATTTAGGAAGGAAGACAGAGAAAAGAATGCGCTGTCGCTCCTGAAAGAACCTAACTCGTCTAAAATAATTAGAAGCTACACGGAGGTAAGGAAACTTCAAAACGTTTGCTTTTTGGTTGCAACGGCTGAACTATTAGTGTACACAGAAACGCGATCTAAATGGGCTCCTATTACCCTCTTTGACTAAAGTTTGCTGTCTAAGGCCTTCAATCTTTCAACTAGCGTTGGGAACTGTAAAGTCTCAGGGATAATCACTTGCTGAATTCCATTTTACAATTTTTGTAACTTCTAGTTTCAGTATGATTATTAGGTCCTAAGAAATGAAAGATGACGACACTAAAGATTAAAGAGACATTTTTATTTGGAGATAGATTCTTTGATATTGTTACGAATAGTGTAAACTAGTATGAACTAGAGTAGTATGAACTAGTATGAACTTGAGTTTCACTCGTTTCACTCTTTCGCTAATTGTTAATCACACGACATTGCAATTAGAGTATGTCTTTTTACACATGTTTAAGTACTAAATCGTTACAAAAGTACCAACTTTTATGGCTTACTTTACGAAATATTACGAGTGCCTATATTAGGAACATCGACCGTATTCGGTACCTCTACTTTATATCGTACTCTCACCTAGGCTTGCCTTTCTGAGTGTATTCTCCATTTTTATCAGTTCTCCTACTCCAACGGTCGAGAAACATCCCCAAACCACAATTGAGCCTCCACTATGTTTGGCAGCTGGTATAATACATTTTGTCAACATTTTTTATCCTGCCGATCCACGAACAAATGTTCTTCGGTGCGATCCAAATTTTTTTAACTTGGACTCATTAGTCCAAAGATTCTGCTTCAGCTATTAAATGTTCAATTTTCATGACTGTTTACACACTTCAACCGCATTCCGCAATGTTTTGATGGAAGCAATGGTTTCCTGACAGCTATGAGACCGTTTAAACCACCAGCTCTTAGTCCTTTTCTCACTGTGGTCAGAGATATTGGAGTCGACCTATTGTGGTTAAGAACTTCAAAGAATTTGGGCGGTCGTTAGCCGTCTGAGATATTAAAACCAGCAGAATTTAACATACCGATAAAAAGAATCAATCATCGATGTAATATATGAAAAATGAAATTGTTGCAACTCTTCATCGCCGTGCAATGTTAGCTATAAATATACAAATTCTGTTTGTATTGCCCACATCATATTAATAATTATGGTTTTTATTGTCGCTGCATTAAATTCTGCTGGTTTCAATATCTCTGTTGTTCAAGCAAACTGGAATCCGGAGGAAATAATGGCATTGCATTATCAAACTACGTTAAATTGCAGTTTAAGATATTAATATATTGCGTAGGCTTATTTAAGCAATACTGCAAGAATCTGATAGATGTTTTCGTGATGCATCTGTATCTTTAATGCAAATTCTTAAACGGAGCAATCGCTGTGTGTGTATACTGTTCGGTGAACATTAGCGAACGGACCAATCATCATTTAGATACGTGTTGGAGCTTTATCTTTGTATATTACATGCTTTAAAACATCATTGATTCTCTTTACCCGAAAATCCCTATGGGCCAGATTTGACTTGCTCTTGTGGATTTTGCGAGTAAGTATAATTAATGTCATTTTATGTTTATTTAATATTACTTGGAAAATGAAGGAAGTTTTTATTTTGCACCGAGTGACACACCATTTTTCCTGGTCCTCACGAGGTAAGTGTTGTAACTCTCTTATCGTTACGGTCCTGACTTTGCCTGTGCGGGGTTGCGCATACAGACGGCAGTGTATGGCGCATTACCTGATTTCAGTGTATTTTGAGGCAAACTTTTACCGTAAATAATTAATTAACGAAGCGTTTGGTGGAATTCTGTTACTCTTGATTTTCGTGTTATCTCAACGCGTAGTATCATCATTTCAATTCGGCCCACCCGTAGATTTATGCTCTGTATATGCGAACCATGAAGGATTCGACCGCTTGCAAGAAAGTTAGTTGTTGATATATTGGCGAGGACAAGAAGGTCGTCACAATCCATTTTTCTTGCCAATAGGAAATCTCTCCAAAGGGATGAAATCCAGTAGTTGAAGTTACAGGATCTTTTAGTTTTCTAAATACAGTTTCACTCGGAACATTTGTTACATCAGACGATAGAACACTATAGCATCGTTACAAGATTATATTTTAAAAACCTATATATAAAATGACATTATAAGGGTAGATTTCAACTGATTTCATACCATTGAAGGGTTTGTAGCAATTTTGATTTCCTCTCTAATTTTGCAAAGGTACAAGTAACACTAAAATTGTTTCATTCCTTTCGGGAGGTTTTCTGTCGGCAAACGAAGCGGCTTCATATACATTCCATTACGTTTAACACGCACATGAACTTTCTTTAAAATCAGAATTCTGTTATTAGGCGAATTACTCTATAATATAGGGTACGAGCAACTTTCTTCCTGTATGTATAATATATCAGTTTTAACTATTCATTACTCTGATACTGTAATAAATTCGTGGCATTGAAATGTTATACATAATTTGCATCTGGTGATCTCCAATTTAACTAGCTGAAATTTTTGTATAATTTGAAATTAAAGATTACATATAATAATGAAATGTTTGCTGTTGCATGTTTATAAGACGAAAGACTAAATAAATAAGAGATTAAATTTAGTGAGATATACATAGCTAATTATTTCGAGACTTTAAAAACGAATGAATATAGCTTTCCATAGCTTTCAATGATCACTCTAAGAAACTGACTTCGACAGACGTTTAATATTTTAAAGCGAACCAAGTTTGATAAACTCCGCGTTTATTTAGACGGTATCTGAGTATACGAAATCTGCACATTCTATAAAAATTTAATTCACTTTACATTAACAAGAAGTGACAGATTATTGCTATGAAATAGTATAAAGTTGAAATTAAAAAACTTTTGAAATACATTGATTGCTTTCTTTGAACTGGCTCGTCAAGAGAAAGTAGTCTTTTGAATACAGAGAACGATGTAATACTTTTAAAAAGGGAAGAGGTCGCAAAAACATGATAGTATAAGTAAGTTTCAGGATGATGAATTTTTAATGGAAATGAGGTTACTTTCAATAAAGCACAGAAGTTTCTAAGAACCTGAAGGAAAGGACAACTATTAGCTTTAATAAAATATCCGAAATTATTCAGTTTACAATATACTTATTATTTAAGAAACGCATGAACATTAATATTCAAATTTAGTTCGGTAAAATTACTTTAACGGAGATAAATTATTTTCAATCAAAATATAGGGACTTTTACGAAATGAAGTGTGTAACAAAGAGCTAAAAGTTATAATTAAATTACAAAGCATCTAACTTTTTGAATCCAAAATACAATGCTTAGTTGCCAAATCACACCAGTTTCACAAACATTTCAGTGCAAGAGGTTGAATTACAAATTTAATCGCTATTCACCTCAATTAAATAAACATTAACACCTTACATTCAGGAGTCATAGCAGTTAACACTATTGTTTTGTACATCGATTTAGCTGCGAGAGCGGTGTATTGCTCCCGAAATAGTTCCCGATTTTTTCGTGATCGCCTTGTATGGCGAAAGGTTTTTCTCTTGTTGAGGTTGATATTAGGAGTTGGTTAGGTGTCAAAGTAAACACGATAGAGTTAAGTTGAGTGGTTATAATAGTTGTATTCTCTTGATGAGTTGTGTTCTGATTGGTTGTTCCGTGTGTATCTCTGAGTGTCCTGAGTGTCTCTAAGTGTCTGTTTTTACATCGATATTTATAGCAAAAGTAATGGCAATTCCGAACCAATTACAATTGCTTACAAGTATTGTAGGAAGAGAGGGCTGAATTCGAAAATCTTATTCTCTTTCGCACAAAGGGTTAAACTTTTCAATAAATACCAAATCTCTCGATGCGTAAAATTAGACGATTCGAAAAGCTTTTGAAATTCTCTTACTCACAACATCTTCATGTTCTCCTGAGATTCACCGGTGATAGAAAACGGAGATAGAGCATGAAATTTCTACGAGGAATCCTTGGAAAAATGGAAAGGGCGTGACAGGGCGTGAAGTGGGCAACCCTGTCTTGGAACATGTTCGTTCGAGTGATGAGATGACAAACCAGTGACACGCCGAGAATTCTCGATGAGGGTGGAAAAATTGAAACAATTCTATCAAACTGTCCGAACTGTTCTATTTCATCCTGGGAGGAAACTTGTATGGTATCTGCATAAATTCAAATGCGACGGTGAAAAGGTAGATCATGACAGTATCAATAAAAGAAATTTTTCGTACAACGTCCCGTCAGATCACCTCGTTTAATCGAAAATTTCCCATCTAACCGTGATTCAAACGTTTATTGTTTAAAGAAGTACTAATGCAATGGTAATAAGAATGGCTCGTTCCGTTATAAGTAAAAAAGGATTTAAAATCATCATTGAAAATATGTAGATTATTTGTTTGCAATGTATATGCGATTAGATTGGATGCAATTATATCAGTTTATTTATAGTAGTTCTTCAGTTGATTTAGGTTGCGGAATTATATTTGTCAATATTTTGGTTATGAAAATCTATTAACTATTGGGGCAGCCTCTCATAAACCCAGCGTTAATAGATTTCGATGTATACATAAATTGATTGAAAAATATAATTAGTTAACATAAATTATTGTTGCGCTTAATCAAATGCGTTTAATGAATATATTGTACTATATACTGTAGGGAAAAAATAAATAATACTGGTGTGCACAGAAAACTACGATCTCAATTTTTAAGAAGCTACAACATATTGACGCGGCGAGGCCTAACAAAGAAGGTCTCCATAGAAGCGGCTGCGACCCCCACGCTTATTAAAGTCTGCTATAATATGGTTCGGTTAGGGCAATACATCTTGGATCTTATAAGAAAATAACGATCCAAAGCATCGGAATCGTCACTGCATCGAGTGGAAGGAAGAAATTAATGTTATTGTTTTGGACTAGCATTCACAGTCGTTTGATGCGAATCCAATAGAAAATGTATGGACTCCCATGAAGTTAAAACTCGGCGGGAAACATATATTTAATTTAAAATAACTTTGTCACTGTATAAGACAGATATGAAGATAATTACCGCACGAATACGCAGAAAATCTTGTTAACAGCATACCAAAACGTTCTGAGGCCATAGATACTTCATAATACGGGAGATTTTACACAATATTAGGTAACTGCGTCGTAGTGCCATGTACACACTTCAGAGATATTTCTTCCTTTTCAAAAAGTATTTATTACTTTTTTAGACATTTCACGTACACTCTGATGGAACTGATTGTAGCCTATATTTCGCGTCTGTGTCATAAACCCTGTAAGAGGCTACGATGATGTTTAGGCATTATATGCATGCCTCAACAGTATCAATGTTTTCAAATTTTATAAATATTTCCCGTTATATCGTATCGAGAGTTCTGCACTCAACGATACAATGCAAACAATTAAAGATTGACTCGTCAGTATAGTGCGCTCGAAGCGATCAAACGTCGATTACCGTCGAAATTGAATTACGTTCACGGAAAAGTTTAACCATGTTGTTCTTCAACGACGCAACTATAATCGGATCTTTTCGGGGGAGTACGTACACGAAACAATTCAAATGAAATTGGAACCGCACCGGAAAGTATCAACGACTTAGTCTTTTCGCCAAGAATTGTGATGATCGACGCTCGATCTAGCATCATTAAAATTCAGGCAAAACGCTCGTAATGATAGAAACTGTTGAACGGATACGCAAATAGGTTTATTGGAAATTGAACGGAACAACGAAGCGATACAATTTATCGACCCGATCGCTTATTTCTAGTAATCGATTCAATTTTATTGACGGTTTGATTTAAACATCATCAAACATGATCTTATAATAAAATATTCTCAAATGGACAACATTTCAAAGAAAATCAAAAGATCACTAACTCTAAAGGTTTTAATAAACCCTTCCTGATTAATATTAATATTTATAACATGTTGCAAAATAAAAGATGTTCTTTATGACAAGAACAGAATTATTCGATTCTTCGTTTATTACAATTAGTTAAAGTTCAAATAACGAAGATTCTATGATGGATTTTACCGTTTAACAATAATAAATGAGAAAACAACGAAAACAAAGTAAAGCAAACGCAAACAGTGATGTGAGATCCATCTGTATCATCGTCTTTGCTTCGATGACGATGTTCGAATGTTTCTCGATCATACAAAAATCTCACGACCGCATTTTTTCTACGAGGACGTCAAATATTCATGATGGACCTTCGTTGTTAGCGCAAGGAAGATGCAAAAAATGTTTACAGCCTATTCTATTTTCGCATCCTGATATAACAACGTACCTAAATTGCATAAAAATTGCAGACATCACGAAATTCAGTACGTGGTTCTGCACTGAAATGTTTCCTTTTGTATTACCTACTTGCGCATAAGAATTTATAGCGTTCTACCGCCCCCCCCCCTTTCCGCTTCAACTTGCTCGCGGAACGTGGATAATCGTTTCTACGTTACGACGATAGTCCTCCAAACCACCAGGAAATTTAATATTAATTAGTCCTGCATAAACTTGTAGGAAAAGTCATCGACGAAGCAACCTGAAATCTAGTTGATCATCATGATGAGTTTTCGCATAGTCTGGATGCATCAGAGGTGAAACTATTTCATTGTTTTAGATCCAAGATGAAATTATTTTATTTGCGTACTCACTAGGAGCTATACAGATCGATTTGAATGAGAAAAAGAAATTTAGATTGATTGTGTCGGATGGTTGGTAATCGATGCATCAGTGCTCGCTGTATTTAAACAGTTACACATTGGGTTTAGTGTTAATTTTTAGAGTAGGTGATGTCTACTGTAAGTAGAAAGAGTATACTATTACAAATATATATACTTATAAATATACAGTTTACTGTTTTAGTTATTTACTTTAGATTGCTTACTTGATAATATGGACCTGCTGCTGATCAGAAACTGTGAACTTTCAAGAAACGTCTGTTATAAAGATACTAAATAACATTTGTGTTCTAGGAATAAAATTTACGTGAAATCTACACAAACTTTTCTAACCCTTCTACAAATCTCCCTTGCTCTCCAATTGGGCGTTTGGGCGTTTTCAATGTCATTTTGAAGTCAATTTTTTTTAAACCAGAAGAGAAGAATATTTATCGTTTCAGAATCTTATTTTATGCAAAAATAAGAACAACTTTTGTTTTAAACATTTTTTTGCAGAACATATATATATTTAATATATTTTATATATTTAAGACATATTTAGCAAAAGTGCAAAATTATTGCTTCCTCAATTATTTGTTATTTCAAATCTATCGATTTTAAAGAGAAATTACAAGAGAACAGAATCGATTCCTTTTTTTTTAATGACTTTGAGATGTTAGATGAGTAACTACCTTACCTGAATCCATTAGATAGAATGGCTAATTTTCCCTGATTCTCACAGTTCTTTACTTATATTTACTTTATTTACTCATCCTGTTGCTCATCAGAACCTTAACCTCACTGCCGCATCCTTTCCTAACCTTCGAACCCAAGATAACCCCACTTTCCCGTTTCCAAAATCATATATTACACCATCCTAAAACCAGCCAGTTCACTCTTAAAATATCCTTCTAACATTCCTCGTCTCTTAGTCAGTCTAAATCTAAAGTGGTCGTACATACTGTGGATTGTACGGGCCCATGCGGCCAATGTACCTGGGAAGGTTCGGAAACACCCAGGGAGGGCCAAGTGTCTTGGGGTAGGCTAGGGCTGTGCCTCGTGTCGAACCCTCCTCGTTGTATCTACTTTAAACAGGCGAAAATAAAAGAAACGTCTAGTCTCGAGAGCGATACGAACGGCCATGGTCGCTCTAACCCGGAAAGCGTAGCGCCCTTGTTTTATTTCCCGATCCTATCCTTTCTACCTTTAATACATACGTTACAATTAAATAAAGTTTTAGTTCGTCAGTAAGGTTATGATCAGCAATAAACATTTGCGTGGAACTCAACAAAAAATGTTTTATCATAATTTGTCATCGAAATAAAAGATCATGGAGAAGCACAGTGGAAGTCACGATGGGGATTCCGTTGACATCTCGCCATTTGTTTACCATCGATCATTATTGCCCGATCTGATTTGCGAACACGTTGGTTAACGTTCCATTTTGTAAGACAAAGCTGTAGCTGACATTCCCACCGGAAACACGGAAAGACTCTCATTAAAACGAAATCCTAGCAGAAACGGTGGAAAATTTACACGATACAATGAGCAATCTCCCTGTCCCTTTTAGAAAAAGCCGAGTTGAAGATAGAATTTCGTGACGAATAATCGCCACCTTTCGTTCAGAACGTAAAAGAATAAAAGCATCTAGGAAATAAACTAATGTGATTATTCTACGCAATCTAGGGAAGAATGGGGCGCGGCCATATTGTCACGATCTTTCTCCTACTCTCTGACGCTGTGGCAGAATAAATTGTTTGTGCGACGAAGATGCTTGACGTCCTCGAAGGAAATTCGTCGACGATTTGCTTCTTTCTGTCTCGCGTAAGATAATCCGTGCCGATCACGGAAAATACAACTGCATGCGAAATATAAATATTCAAACGTGTATTGGTGCGTAACAAATTGAATGAAATGAATTTTTGATTTTACAGGAAATATTTCCATTTTTTGTATTCTTCGTTCACAAGGTGTTTATTAACGTTAAATTTTGTACATCGTTCAATTTTTTTCCGAATAATTGACCTGATCACGTTTATCATTTTAGGATAGTTTCGAATAATTTCAGAACGGGGTAAGAATCTCATTTCTCCTCTTCTTCTCCACTATTGAAGAATTGCAAAAAGGAATGAACCTACTATGTGAGCTTATAACCGGGTGGGTTATTATAAAGATTATTACCCTTAATTTATCATACATCTGTCTCGAAAGGGGATTCGACTTCTCGTTTCCAGCTTTTTCAGCTTTAAATATCTGAAATCATCCATCCAATTCCTCATCAATTTCTTCTTTAGCTAATGACCGAATTTATTGATTATTGAGTATTCGTTCAGCTTTCGTTTTATGACACAAACGAGTAAGCTGTATGCAAATTTTTAATACATTATTTTCAAGGAATAAGTAAAAATATAAATAAGCTATGTGAAGATAATTTACAAACGAAAATGGGAGAGTAAATTAATTATAATACTTGCATTCCATTTAACAAGCACCCTATCAATATGACACTTTTATCTAGATAAATAACTTAATTATCTAAATTAACAAGTTCCATGTTGCGTGGAGCGTATACTATGTAGTGATGCTCAGTCGTAACTACGTGCATTTCTGTAGCAGTTCAGAAGAAAGTCGTATTCCGTACATAGTCAGGACTGAGCATCACTGTACAACTAGCGTCGTTACCTACCGTGTTGTTTCGATTGCTTGCTCTCAGGCGTAAAATACCCTGGTTTTTTAGTTGCTCATAACTCATAGACAAAGCATCAAACGCAATATGTTGTATTTGGTATTAGGACACTAGATGCCACTTATCGATTTACATCTTTTGATGGTTCGCATGCTACTTTATCGACACTTATGTAGATGATTTATAGTTATTCCTTACATAGGATACACGCGTGGTAGTCATCGATTTATGTCGAATCTTCAACTTCAGATGGACGCCGATACCAGGGAATCACGTTTTTCGATGATCGATCACGTACCACGTTCCAAGTTGATGCATAGACCACGTCCGGAAGTCGACACATGTGCGGCGCTCGAAGCTAGGCGTATCAAACAGCGACGCAAGTAGTCCTGGCATCTCCGCAAGCAACACGTCTCGGTGCGGTTTGCATACGGAAACGTTCTCGATTTCCATTGCAGAGAATGAGATCTTCTCCCTCTCCCCCCTTGTCCATGCATCTTCAAGTGGTTTAATGAGCTCCCCCAATTCGACTCGAGAGTTCCGTTGAAAACCAGAGCGAATGCATTTTACGACTGTAGAATCAATTTCCGCTGCTACAAACACTACTGTCCCCCACTGAATACGTAACCCGGAATGTCTGGATGTCCTCTGCGAGCAATCAGTTCCTTCTGTTATCGACCGCAATAACGTATCTTATTACAAAAGACTACATATTGTTTTGATGCTTATAGATGATGCCCCTTGCTTGACGATTACTTTGACTATTAATATCCGGGTGTCGCTTTTGAGTATTCTGCTGGTAATCTGAGTTTATTTTTCTGCATCTTTCTTCTGCCGTGGGCGAATGCCGTGCGCCTTTCAAGAGATCGGAAAAATGGGAGGTGGGAGAAAAAAATGGACAATTTGAAGGTGGAGGGAAAAGTTCGGGAAACGGAATTTACTAACAGAAGGGTGGTGGTCAGCCGGGTGGGTTAAGCGAATTTGCGATGGTCAAGTTGCTACAAACCAAAGCCGATTTATATAATAAATATAAATGATTATCAATCCTTAACACCATCAATTCATGTTAGATCCTTTACGAGCTGGTATTTAAATGACACATTGTCGCTGTTTCAGAATTCAAACAGGAATCATTATTCTTATGAGTGGGCTTCGTTTATGAGAAACAGTTGGCGATATGGTTTGGATACACAGCCTGCCAACAAACAAAGGATATTAAGTAACCAGAAAATTCTGATTTTTTTGAAACATTGTGGGTTTATTGGGACCTCAAAGACGTAAACTATATCTTTTATCGGTAATAATTCCATGCTTCATGGTGAAAATACCAATTATATATATTTAGCATTCATTTATATATCATTAAAAATACAAATGGTATGAGAAAATATTTCCAATGAGAATTTAATAATTTTTAACGCTATTTAATATTAAATTATCAGAACAGTAAATATTTTTTTATGTAAACAAAAAGTTCCTCATTATTTTCAATAAACAATATTTTATTTCTTCCTTTCATCGAAACCCTTATTATAAATACATATATGTATGTTAAACTTGTTAATCAACGTGGTTTATGAATAATTTTAACTGATAATTATGATTAAACAGAATTAAAGACTGAACACTAGCTTCGACATTTTTAACACCTTTTTCGGGTAATGTTTCTCCTGAATGTATTTCTAATTGAAAGCTACTTTTATCTGTATCATAGATATTGCAGTTAGTGGGTTCGGTATTTAAAAAACAATAATAGCACAATAATGCATAAGAAACCGAAATTTATTACACAGTCAAATATGAAAATGCTAAAGTAGTAGAAGAGAATAACAAAATATCTGTGGATATAATAAAACCGTTTATAAGAAATTTTGGCAAAGATAATATCCATAATTAAATTCAATTATAATTATCGGTTAGAGCTGTTTATAAACCGTGTTGTTCGACAAGTTTTGTGAGAGTGATAGCAAGTTTATTAACGTATGTATCTTTGTGAGTTTGTATATGGAAGGGATTCTAGAATGAACGGTTAGACGAATGCGAACGAAAAGGACTGCGTGGAAAAGAGGAAGGACGAGAGTATCAGCGAATGAAGCGGAGAATGAAAAAGGCTGAAATAGCATGGGGAGCGTGCATCTTTTGACGGTGATTAATAGAGAGAAACGTACGAGTCAATCCCAGAGTGAAGATACAATAAATAAATATATTATATACATTCCACCCTTGCTCATTTCCTCAGCAAGCTTAACATACACATGTGTATTTATAATAAGAGTTTCGATGAGAGGAAGAAATAAACTATTGTTTATTGACAGTAAACAGGAATTTTTTATTTACATAACAAAATTTTTATTATTCTAATATAGATTACATACATGAATAGGAAGTCAGCCAAATACATATAAAGGGTATTTTTACCATGAAAGACCGAATTATGACCAATAAAAAGAGATAGTTTATAAGATCTTTTGAGATCCCTAACAAATCCACAAAGTTTAAAAAAAATCACAATTTTCGAGTTACATAATGTCCCTAAGGTGAGTGTTAGTTTTATGCGTGTGTAAGGGAGAATGAATTTAACGGATGAGAGTCCTTTGTCTAACGTGTCGTTAAATAATTCATGGTGTGAATAGTTTAAAATGAGTGTCCTATCTAGCACATATTGTGTTGTGTATGTTATGAAGCGTATCCTGATGAGACAGTTGAAAAGAGTACGTGAGTCAGAGAGCATCATCGAGCGAATAGAGAATGAGTGAGAAAGAGGTTAAGAGATAGAATATTATGGTAAAGTTAGAATATTTATATATATCAGTTTATGATATTTAATCCAATAAACAATTTTTGTTCACCTGTGATTAACCGAATTCATCATAATTTGTCCTATTCTACCCGCATCTTGTCAGTGAACCATTGGTTTGATTTAAACAGCAAAGGATTAGCATTTCCGTAGCCACTGAGTAATATATTCACAGAATGCTTTATCAAACCTTTTTTGGACATTTAACTGGTAGTTGATCAGGCAATGTCTCCGATCATCAGATTCGATTCGCACCATCTTCCCTTAGACGTCATCCAACATTGCTTTTTCATTGATTTTGCTATAGAGGAGTGCGGCCTGAATTAGCTCGAAAGGGGGAATATAACAAAGAAAATATGGGAATATAAAAGAGTCAAAGAGAGTGAGGAAGAGAAAATTCAGGAATTAGATCGCAATTCCCTAAATATTAAACAGTCTAGCGCCAGTTGAGACATCGCATCGGGACAAAATTGACACTAAATTCGATCAGCTCGTCCAGAGCACTTGCCCCTTTGCCGTCAGATAAACCCCGGTAAAACGGTAATTGAAATTTCTCATCCGACCACGCCGCGACTCTTGCCGTCTTGAGATCTTGCACAGGGATCTCAATATGCACGAACAATCATTGAGAAACAGAAACGATAAACAAAATCTCCTGGATCTGTTGTTAACAAGTAATTAAAGAATTTCTTCGAAAGATGACGAAAGCGATGTCTGGCGACCTACCTGCCTTCACCACTAGGAGGGATCTATCGACTACCATTCTCGCAAGCGCTCGAGTCCGCACGGTTTCTTTATACACGAGTTTCTATTCCTGTGTCTACGGCATGGGCCTGCTAGGTAGTCTTACCGATGAGTCCACTAGTAGGCTTCGGACGAAACACCGCTTTTCCATTCCTTTTCCTTCTCTCTTCTTTCTTTGCAGCAGCCACAATTGGGGTATATCCACCAAGGGTGATATGTCGTTGGATTCGGTTGATATGGAAAGCTTGGTCCCATTTTTTTCATCGTTGATGCTGCATTGCTCAAATCATGTCGGGGTCACCGATTGTGGCAGCTGGGAAATGAAGGAAGATCATGGAAAGGGAACGAGAAAGCGGTGTTTGGAATTTAATTTTCAAATACCATATATCGAAAAAAGCAGTGTATGTAAGTTTTAATCAGAGTAGCCAATAAGTTAATGGAACAGCGGACAACACTTCTTCCTTATTTTGGAGGAAATACATTGTCGGTATACTGCAGATTAATTTACGAATTCATGTAAATTGATTTATACCACCATTTGTATATCAAAAAGTGTACTTCACTTAAAATGCTTTGTAAATCTCTGCATATTGCGTGCATTATGTATTTTGTCTAACTTTTAAATTTGCTTAAATGAAATAAAAATTCACACTTGCCGATGAAGCATAAAATTTAGCAACGTGTAGAATAGATGGTACAAATTTTCTTAATACATACGTTACAGCGTAAAATATATATCATGTTTTTAACTAGTTAGTGTACAAAGATATAGTCTATAATATTAGTAATCAATTAAGATGAAATCAATTGAAAGCAAAATATCTATTCGGTAGAAAATGCAGTCAATAAATTAATATTATTTAAGGATAAGCCTCTTCAGAAAGCATCTTGCAGTCGATACTGTGGCGTTGCATTGCATAGAAACCAGTTTTGGATAGGAACGAGCCATCTCTAGAGTCCTCTCCGTTTCATGTATTCTCGCTTTAATTGTACTGCGCCTCGGAGGATCGACGGAACTGATGAACGACATGGAACGTGGTTAAATATCGGAACTCCTCGTGTGTCTTTGACGAAAATAGTCAGCAGAATTGCCAGCCTGCCTGTTATTCACATCAGGTTGACTGACACGTGGCCATCTTCTTAGAGTGACCCATTGCGGATACACAGCGACAACTACAGGTTTGACAGCAAATAATAAAGTTTCCAGACACCTTGATCTGGGTCAGAAGTGGAAATCGAAGAGGAGATGGTTATGCCAACAGCGAAAATTCAATTTAGTGAACGTAGGAGTGCGATTCGGCGGATACGATTCTAGGAAAGTGTGAGGGGCGCTTAAGTTTTGTGATAGCGTAGAATATTTGGATTAGAATGTTTCTGAAGCGAGAAAGATGAGTACTTCAGACAATGTCGCAATTGAGGAATTTCGGATACACGTGACCGAATACATTGAGTGAGAAAAGTTTACAATTAGAAAGAAAAGAAACGAGTGTTTGGAAGAATATATGATGGGGAAAATACGAGCGCGGGACAGAAAGAGCGCGATTGTGAGAGGAGCAAGAACATCGAAGTTGTTAAGCTGAAAAGTTGTTTATACCTTATTATTAAACTATCATAATTATATCGAAGAACTTCGCTTTGTACACCTACATCTGAACCTTACCATCTCTTTATCTCTAATAAAATAAAATTCCTATACCACACCTGGCAAAAAGATTTCGATTACGTATGAACAGATAGAACTATCTAAAAATACTATCTACATATACTTGTAAACTTTCTCGGAATTCATGTTACATAGGACAGCTATGTTAAAGAGACTAATGATAGCAAAGTTAATTTTAAGCATAGAACAATTAAAGATTAATTACTGGTTGAATCTCAATGATCCTTGAGCGGAGGAAATATATCCTTAGAAGCTTTGATTTTTCTCTAGAAAACTAGGTGCTGAATATTTCTACATTTTCAATTAATCAAGAAAATGTACACACAATAATAGAATATTTTCATATGAACGTTTTTACCTCTTAACTAAAATCTATTCAGTATAGTTGCAGAACGACATAGTGGTTGTAATAGGGGTTAGAGACTAATGAACTGGACGTAGAAGAGATGATAAGACCGCAACTGACTTGAAAACCCGTTGTTCAATATCAAAGATACGTCAGCTTGCGAAAATGATTACGTACTGTGCAGTAGTCGCTTCTGTTATTCGAAGCTGTTTATTTGCACAACAAGGAGTTTCAGTGGCATGTAATTCACAAAATTATGTAATAAACATTATTAGCGGAATAATTGTTGCATGCATAATGTTACTTTTAGTGTGAAAAGTGATCCACTCATCGATATGTGGAGAATGATAATCAAGTTCAAAATTTAGTAGAATAACTTAATTGGAATTTACAAGGCTATTTCCAAAATTCGAAGGCCTACAGGTTGAAATCTTTTAATTTTCCGGAAAAAAGAAAAGCTTCTTAAAAAATTTAGAACTCGATCCCTCTTTCATTTCTCGATACTGAACTGCAGAATGTCTCCTTCCAGCAAAACGTAAATCCACTTATTTTTACGCTTCGACTACAATTCCTTCCTAAAAACAAAATCAAACGCATAAAACGGAGAAGCCAAAAAATAACAAAGAGAAGAGCAAAACAACGAGAAGCTAAGACGCTGCTTAGTTACATTTATTAAGCATAACTAGCTGAGTGAATCTGCGGCCTTCGAAACGAGCCGGTAAATGAACGAACTTAAAGTTCTCCAGAATCTAAACCGAATCCCCACGGTTTGAAGGTCCTATCGCCTGCCCTTAACCCTTTGAGTGCGGAATACTCGCAGCCTATGTGGTCTGTACAGATGGCACGCGGCCAGCGCTGACGATCGCTGTGGATAGAATACTTTATCACTAGACTGTCGTCTGTCGTCTGAAAAAAATCGTAATAAGTTATAGTAATTCTTTCGCACGAAATTAAATGGTTCAAGAGCGTAATTTTTTAGTATTAATTCTTTATTATAAACATTCATTATAAACACGCAATTCCGGAACTGCGCACGAGATTACCAGAGCGGTCTACAGCGAAAAGCAACTTGTGGAACGAACTTCCACCATCACCACCTGACCTTTACCGATGGCATTAATTAAGTTACGGATTAAGGATACAGCAACGTACTCTGTACCCGCCACATGGCATGTGGCTTACTCTACGTTGATTCCTCTTGTCGTTCTACTAGCCGCTACACTTGCTAAGCCCCTCCCGGCACCCTGAATCTTCGACCCCACAGCAGTTCCAAACAGCGATCGTCATCAAGATTCCTCTGCCATCACATTTCCTTCCTGCTCGAGTTTCTCTTTCTACCGAACGCAGCAACACGTTCTTCGTCTCTTGGTTCTCTCGAACCTTAACTTCCGTCAATTTTGGTACAACTCGAGTAACGAGGAGGTGCAAATTTAACCCCGGATTCTCGACTCATCGTATATCGACGGATATCGTTTCATGTAATGCATACTAAGCAGGATAGCTGACTTCAACTTCATTCACACGGACACCTCGGCTAACAATGAGTGCAGCTGAGCGAGTTATAGTAAAAATTAAAAGACACGGTAGCTAATGAATAGTTCTTTGTCGGCCATTTAAAAGTTCATTACACGTGTTCTGGTTCACTTGTAGGTACAGCACGAACAATAGGAACAGTCATGATGCCATATAATTATTGGGTTTTTTGAGAACGATTGACGAGTTTCAACAAACTTTCCATTTGTGTTTGCAGCTTCACTCTGATCTTTATTGGCCGGCAGATTAAAGGAACGGTCTACTTTTATTATGCTGCAGCTGTTGGGACGTGACTGTAGATGCAGACTCGTAAGGATTTAGTGGAACACGTGGTGGCCTTAACCCTTTCTGGCCCAACTTTGAGGCTCTATGCATTTGAAACAGTATAATCTTGTTTATGTATAAAAATATACCACGAAATTCTATTATCAATAAGTTCTATAAGAAACCAGTAATCCTGTAATTTACAGATATACTAGATAATCGATAGGAAGAGAGGGTAAGTGAATCTGTTACATTCCTTTATTGGTGTTTCAACACATATTTATTCTGTGTTGTGAAACTCATCAAAGTTTAATTTACCTTATTCAGGATAATAACCAATAAATAGTAATTTTACAATTAATGTACATGTGGGAATGGTAGACCTTAGGCAAAGAAATGTTTTGTTAGCGGCCAAGGGATAACGAACAAATTTCGTGTTAGCGCAATGTAACAAGAAAGAAAAAATCCGGCGATGGAACCACCATTTCAAATACATGAATACAATAGAATAAATAAAATATTGGCGATAATGTTAAGTTGAATAATTGACACTGTCACGGGATTCACGAAGGTAAAACAGAAATTACACTAGGCACTTGATCGTCAACCAAAAAGTTCCTTTCTTTATTAAATAATATGCTTTTATATCTTGCCTTGGACTCGAGGTGGGAGAGTGTGAAGGCTTTTGGTGCACGTTTTTTTGTCAGCGTTTCAGGGATTCGACAAATCCATGAAGCACGTTTTGTCAACGTTACGTAGATTCGAGGAATTCCTGAAGGCCTCTCAGTCAATGTTTTGCCGACGTTACAACACCAACATTTAATATGTCAAATGCAATAAATGAAAAAGAAAATTATTTTAAGAACAGACACTTATATTTATTTATTTATTTATATTATTTGTAACATTATGTAAGAATATGGGAGTACTGTATTTGGATGGGACATTAGAATATAACACACCAGATAAAATTCACCAGTAACAGAAAAATAGAATTGTTTATTAGTTTTTATTTTGGTTACTCTCGTACACCCGATTATTCGCAAACCGTTCCTTTGCTTTATTTTGATTGATTACTTCGCTAATATACTGTGTACACTTCGGCAGTCTTTCACCGATTCCTCTATATATTCCGACAGTCCTTCGCCAATTCTACCTCTTTTCTTTTCTTCTATTCTTATATATTATTACAAAGCATGGTGTAAATAACTACCGGACCACCATCAACAGATGGAACCACTATACTCTATAACTAATTCATACAATTATCTTGTATCACTACCTTTATCGTCTCTCCAACTCTGTACACTATGTACACCAACGTGTAGATACCAGCCGACGCAAAAGCTCGAGATGTTTCTGGATTGATAGGGAATACAAACAGCTCAGTGACATAACTTAGCCAAGGCAAATGGTTCTAATCGAAGCGCACAGTACAAAGAAGACGAGTTAACCACTTTTCTGTTTGAACGGGATTTCAGTTCACTGCGCCGAGATGCCTGGTGTCAAGTGGTCAGAGAGTCGACTATTTCGACGCTTCCAAGTTTGTGGAAAAGTGCCAGCTAGCAATCGATCGGTCGATTTGGTGAGAGAACTCACCAGGTGGACGTTCAAAAATTCAATGAACGTCCACGAGTTTCGTTCATGACAATTTCGAATATCTCTGGTCCTTATCCGATTGAGATGACGTCATTAGACGTAGCGCTGAAAAATCGATTCTCGTGACGTGAATACGGAAATAGACTTATCCAACGAATTTTAAGAAAAACCTGTCGTGGAGCAGAATCAGCTGCATTATCGAAATAGGATACTATATTAAGAAGGTTTAGGCTTACAAAATGAAACAAAACTAATTTAATGAACTAGAAATGTAGAATGATCAATATGTCTTGTTGTAAGTATTTGGAATTAAAAGTCACACATAAAACAGAGTTTCGGGAGATTAGGCTGCTATTCTCATAACGTTCTTTCAATCAAAACCAGAATGACCATTTGTCCGCCAAGTATAGCGTATTCTTTACAAATACCAACGTTTTCCGCTCGAATTATTGTAGTTTGTCTTTGTCTAATAGTAAAGCCAAGAAATCCGTCCTACGATGAAGCCAAACATATTCAAAATTTGTCCTCACCAAGAGGACCTTACAAATGAACGAAGACCATTTCAATTTCATTCTATGTAACACGAAATGCTTAAAACATAACTGCGACGTGTTAAGCCTTTTTCGGCCTTGAATTAGTGCCCTTTTCAACGATTTCCAAGCGCCAAGTATCGAGATTAAATAACAGAGGTAGTGACCAAAGTCGGATCCCCAATTAGTTTTTCTTGTATTACTTTCTTAATGATAACGTTAAAATTATGTACTAAACGGGAAACGATTCGTTGTTTAGTTATCTAAAAACCAGCCTTTACAGAAATCATATAAAAAATTACAGTGAATAGTATTTTCGAATTTACGAAGGAATGTCAAAGACGATAGTTTAGAAAAAGAGTTCCAAAGTCGGATTCCTTATTTCTTTCTGTCTAAGGCTGTTTGGTTTGTTTGAATGTTTTCTTATGGAGAAAATAAAAGTAGATCCTGGATATGTGATAAAATGATTTTTTACGACAAATGCTTTTATTAATTTTGATTACTAAAGTTACAAGCATATTTATCTTTGTCTGCTCCTATACATTCTACATAAGTTCAATTATTGTAATGTTGGTAATTAAAAATTATTTTAAATGATTTAATTAAAATATTCGGTGGAAACTATATTGACTTTGGAATGTACGTGGTTCGATTTAGGAATGTGTAGGGGTCCGTTTTAGGGAAAAAGAATTACTTCAGAAACATATCGTTGTTTATAATAAATTTTTAAGAAATAGTTAAAAAATCATATAGATTGTTACTTATATTCTATTTGTACAAATAAGAAATAAAAAGGGTAATACATACCAAACTGAAGGTCAAATTATGTGGAAGAGAAGACAATGAAAGAATTTCATGTAACACAAAAGTAGATATCAACGCGTCACTCATCCATACTGAGTAATAAATGAATGCTCGTGATTCCATTGCTTCATAATACTGTTCTAAATTAGCTACGTGCTTCATTGTTAGATTTCAGCACATACTAGAAAAAATGAATGGATGATCTTACTTTGATGATCTTCCTCTATCAAAATTTATTTATATTACAATTTATCATAATACTAAAATTGGTGAATTTTAGAATTTTGAGAAACGAATGCCGTTTAATTATTTATAATCGTTCTTCGAGTATAAATGATTGAGAAAATATCGTCGATTTGAGTAATCAGGACGAGTTATCCCGATATTAACAATTCAATTTATCGATGACCAACGACTAAAAAATAAAACGAGCATCGAACGATCAGGAAAGTGTATGGAAACGGCCAAGCAATTTTTTTGGCTTTTTGCTTGAGACACCGCTCCTAGCAATAAAACTTCATTGATCTCTCTATACCGACGCAACAGTTCCTGTTGCCTTGTTTAAATTAAACACTTGGCTTCGTGACCCATTAAAAATTTCAGTGATCTACCTTTATCAAGAAAATCACATATAATTAAAACTTTTTAATTTGTCAAGATACGTATAAGAATAATGAAAATATTTGACTGCTAAAAAACAATAACAATGAAAACTAAAATTCATACATTTAAATCTTAAACAATTATAAAGTTATAATAGTTATAGCAATGAATAATGACCAAACAATGGGAAAATAAAATGAAACGAGACATAGTTTTGTAAAAGTATTAACACCAAATATAATATTACATATTAAAACATCCAATACAGAACAAATAAGAATGATAATACAAATACTCATCAAAACCTCAGCTGATAATAATATCTGTTTTAGTAACACTATATATTACATGATGTAAAATTAAGAACTATGATAATACTGACATTAAACCAAAGTATAAAGTATATAAAAACATATACAACAGAAAATTGATAATATCAGGTACTGGTAGTGTAGTAATATCACTATCAACAAAGATATGTGGTAAAATGATTATCATAGAGTATGGGATATGAGGAAGAATGTTTGTATATATGATAAACTATAAGTAAACATTAAGGTTTGTGTTGTGGAATGATAGCAGCGAAGTGTAATTTATGTGTATTTGTATATGCATAATATTGATAGAGAGAGAGAGAGAGAGAGAGAGAGAGAGAGAGAGAGAGAGAGAGAGAGAGAGAAAGTGACAGTGCGTTGCAGAAAGATTTTCAGTGTGTTTAATATTTTTGTTATATTTCAACGTGTTTTTAGTGTTAATAGTTATTAGATAGATAGATAATATTTATTTTTGGCTCCAGCCAAGAAAAGGGGATTTGGTTTTCCATTTTTGTTTCTTAATCTCAAACACTCATTTCTATCACTCACACTTCTCATTCTTTATTTCCTGCACTTCACTGTATTTATTTTCACTGTATTTAACCTTTAAGCTAATCTTATTTATCACTTATTTTAAGATCTAATTATCTAACCTAAAAAAACTATCCCGCATATCATTAATATTTACCTAAGTTACTGATCTAAGTTGCTACTCTGAAAGATAAAATAAACAAAAAATAATAAAATAATAAAAGAAGATGTATCGCATATTACCGCTTTCGTCTTTGGTATCTTTTTCAGTCTCTGACTTTAATTCTTTATCTTGTGATATCTTTGACCTTGTTCTTTTTCTCTTTTATCTCCTTCAGCCAGGTTTCTACTTTTTTGTCTTTCCTACCGCTCAGGATGTCCTCAAGCCTCATTTCTCTGTCTGTCATCCTACAGTCTCTCACCAGATGTTGCAATGTTCCTGAAGCGTCTTCGCAAAGCTCACACTTCCTTTTCTCTTCGTCCTCTCAATATCGGTTCCATCTTTCCAAGCTTCTACATCTGGCTTAGGTTGTTAGCTGTTGGCTTTCACCGTTTCCTAACTTTCCTAGATATTCTGGTGGTCCTGTTATTTGTATATACTTGTATCTTTCATTATACCGCGATTTTTGTATTTTACCATATTGCATTTGGTCCTGTCTTTCAATGTCCCGTCTCCTCAGGTTCTTTATTATTTCCTTACCGCTTCTTTCCCTTCTCCTTTCTTGTTCTAAACCGAGCTTAGCCAACCCATTTCTTATTAACTAATCTTCCCTTTCCTTCATGTTCTTCGTCTTCTGTCTTTCCTCCTCCTTTTCTCTTACACATTCTTTTACTAATGTCTTTCCTACATTTTCCCTTATTCCTTCTTTGAAATTTAAGGCCTTTTGCCCGGCTCTCACCCTTATTTTTGCTCTCTTGGTCTCTACCAGGACTATGTACTCTGGGATTCGTACATCCAGGCCTAATATCCATTAGATGTACTTTGTCTGTAATCTTTCAATTACAGTCCTTTCCTGAAATCCCCAAAGTTCCACTCCATATAATAGTACTCCCGCTATCAGGTTATCTCACATAAACATCCTCATTTTGTAATCTTGTTTAAATTTGCGTTCCCTTATACCCCATACTTGATTCAGTATTATATTATAGTGCGAGTTACCGTTATCTGCTCGTCCTTCTCTACGTTTTCTGGTTTCCAACACACTACTTCCTTTGTCCGAATGTCGTTCTCATCTGAGTAGCTTCCTCCTCTAGTCTTCACTGTGTTAATAGCTGTTATAGAAATAAATTGTATTCATTATTCTTACGCATTTACTTACAAAATAAACATCAAAATTGTTAAATCTTACACCATTTCTTAATAAAATCTACAGCAACATTACCTGGAGGTTAACGAAAGAAGAAGTGGAATCTATCGCGGCATAATTATATCGGAAAGATCGCGCGAACGTGTCGCGTTGACGAAGGCAAATTTGTTCGTGCTATTGAAAGGATGCTCGAGAAAGCCTGTCAATTTCGCAGGGCCGTCAGACGGAGCTCGTTTTCGCGCGATCTCTAACATGTCGATATCGTCTGCGCCCGAGGTGAGATAAAGGAATAGAGATCAGTATTCGGCTTATTGGCAATCGGATAATCGGTCCGATTTAATGTGCTCATCAATTTTTATGAACCTCTCGTCCTGGATAACTATAGACGAGAAAACAATAAATTTCGATAGACGAATGTCCGTTAATTAACCATGCTGCTGATATCCTGTCGATTTCATTGTGCGAGATTTGATGATCTTCGAAATCAATCGAATCGTTTACATTGCATCTGGCGATAATGAGTTATTAAGAACTGAATGAATTAATGAAATTTCTGCTTTGCTTTATACGTGTTTGATTGTCTGACGAATATAAAATTAGTAAAACGCGTTGTCCGGAAAATGAAAACGAATTTAATGATTCAGTGTTTGAGAACAAAGGAACCTCGGAAGTCAAAACCTAAAATTGTGTAAAATATAGCTGAAAATAGGTTTACTTTTATTTAACTTAAATATACCTTCGAATGAACTTATTATCAATGCAATAAAGAAAAGTAGCTGTTTGAGAAATTCGAAATTACAGAAAATAGTAGATTATACTAAAATATACAAAGAAGCTTTCATTTTAAACGAAAAAGATTTATAAACATCAATTTATTTATTTTACCATATATATTCTTATATTATTTAATATGTATCACGAGGCATAATAATAATAATGTCCAAATATTCTTCATAACAATTCTAACTATTTCTCAAGGTACAAACTTTCTACTACTAAATTAATAATGCCATCACAATTTGCTTCTAAAGCATCTAAAATCAATTACATGTGCTATCTTATCACAGCTTAAATGAAATCTAAACGCTTAGCCTCAACGCCATGAAAATTAGTAACGATACATACTTAGTAATTTTAAACCTCGTTATACAGGGTGTTCGATCGAATCCGGGACAGAACTGAAGGGGTAAATCTATGCAACATTCTAAGACGAAAATCAAGAGTAACAATATTGCGTTTGAGGCTTTGTTTATGAGCTATAAGTAGTTTAAAAACTGCCTGCAATGGTGTATTTTACGCCTGAGAGCAGGCAACCGAGGCAACCGAGGCAACACGGTAGGTAACGTCGCTGGCTGCACAGTGATGATGCTCAGTCATAACTACGTATGGAATACGACTTACCTCTGAACAGCTACGGAAATGCACGTTCACACTCAAAATTCACACACAATCCCGTGACACATTTTAAAACAAAATCGAAGTATTGTGTCATTAAACCTAGCTACTCGACAACAATCCACAAGCATATATCGAAATAATCCTTGTGAGATTTTCGAGCAGAGAGCATTAATGTTTCTTCCAGTGCATAAACTCGCACTAACAAATAATCCATTTATGCAGACGCTGTACACTTCACAATTCTGTACGAAAAACTTCGTACACTTCACGATTCTTTATGAAAACATTCACGCATATTATGATTTTCTTTGACAAATCTCACACAAATCACGATTCTTTATGAAAGAATTCATACATATTTTGTTAGTGCGAGTTTGTGCACCGGAAGAAACATTAATACGTTGAGCTGGTAATATCATAGGGCGGATATCTATAGTTTCATTGTTTATGGTTATTGATTTATGCTTTGAAGTTAGGTTAGTAACCGTTATTTTATTCTTTATATATAAACAAACTCTTCCGTTGGATATTCTTGAAATGTATTTTATG